>VZSC01009634.1:0-18837 GCA_013398225.1 Steatornis caripensis
ACTGATCTCGTACCTACAGCCTCTTTGTATTTCCATGCTAGAAACTATGATCAGAATCTTTTCTTGTGTTTGCCGAACATGGCATTTCCTCCCATAGCATCTTTTCCTCTAAAAGCAGACACCTGAATTTCAGTCTGGCACAAATGAACCTGCTAAAGCCCCTTCGTGTTCCTCAGCTCAAGAAACACTCCGTTAACTCTCACTTGGCTGGAGCAGCACGAGCACTTGTAACACGCTAGATCGGATCCCACCCTCACTCCACAGGAATTCGGGNGCTAAAGCCCTTTCGTGTTCCTCAGCTCAAGAAACACTCCGTTAACTCTCACTTGGCTGGAGCAGCACGAGCACTTGTAACACGCCGGATCGGATCCCACCCTCACTCCACAGGAATTCGGGAGTAACAGCACTGAAATCTGGGCCAGGACTCACGGTTATGCTACCGTATTTATGCCAGCTGCATATAAAGATACTGTCTGGCTAAAACAATAATAATAAAAAAGAGTCAGTAAACTGTAAGCTATACAGGCCCTCCGACGTGCAAAGAGAAACCTGTGCCTGCCTGCCTTTGTTTGGATTCATTATCCACTTTCCTTATATACTCTGAGGTGCTGAGGAGGTACCCAAGATAAATAGCTTGTAATCATCTGATATCTTCATGTGACCTCCTCTCTGCAATTTGCATTGGCTTCAAGTTTCCAGATGAAGACGTTGGACGAAATAGTGCTAGGATTAATTTTAGCCTCCTCCTCAAGATGACTTGCTGACACTAGAATAAGGCTATAATACTTGACAGAGCAGAATATTTTCCTTGCCAACATAATCTGTTTCAGGCTTCTCAGGACTGAAATAAAGTGTGCAAAACCAGTTCCAAGCAAAGAAGTGTTATGAGCTTTGGGAGCAGAGAAAGAATTAAAATAGCATCATTCCTCCCTGTTTGCAAATCAGGATACACAGCATGCACCTGCAGGGCAGCCTGCACAGTACAAATCTGAACATGACAGCACCTCCTTTAATGAGACGTTCACTAAAGCTTGTCAAAAGATGGTACAAACACAGTTCTGGTGTGTTGATAGAACAAATTTCTCTGGTTTTTAACTTCCAAGTACCTGCAGTAACAGACTGCGCGAAGCTTTAGTACCACAAGGAACAAAGGCGTTTTTGCAGTGACGGCCTTGCTTCCTTCAGTCCGAAGCGCTACAACAAGCTGCCCTTGCAGAACTGCACACCAGTCAATTAATTTTAGCATATACTCCACAGCAGAGCTAATACAGCTTCTAGACTGTATTACTTTGATTTTTCAGAGGTGTTTGATGAGAACACCTCTAGAGAAAGCAATCAAGCCTTCTGAATCCTCACCATACAGAGAAAGAGCACAATTCTGCCCTTTCTTATACATTACCAGCCTGCCTGCAGCCCCTGAACACGCTCACTTTGAGTTACAGTCACGCAACTTTCAAAAATGAGCTCACGCTCCAATAACTTTCAGTGTCCCTGTCAGTCAACATACTATCAGGTGTGTTTTTTAAAGCGGATTTTTTTTTTTGACCATGGCCAGAGCAAAACAAAATCTACTGTGGTAGCACAGTCATGCTATTCTGGCAGTTTAATGAAAAACTGAAGGAGTGAAAAGTGCTGAACACCAAGGTTGCTGAGACAAGAGATGAGCCAGGGATGAGGATGTTTTTAAGAGTATCCAAACAGCCCTGAGGAGTCTGAAAACTGAATTCTGTAAGTGCCAAACTGGAGTTTGATACATGCCAAAGCCATTGTCTCAGCTCACAAAGAAGCTAGCGCATGCTGTGGTAGCAGAAGTGAAGCCATTCACTCTTCATTGATGCGGCACCCTAACCTTTTCCTATCACCTACAAACCAACTCACTAGGAACACTCTTGCAACTTTTCCTCTCTGCCACAGAAATAGCAATAAACTTAGTTGTGTTTAAACCACACCCCAAAAATGGCAGCGCGGTCCCCATTTGCACAGGCACATTGCCTTGGAAGTTGTGTGTGGGAAGAACTTGATCTTGTGTACTTTTGGGAGATTGCTAGATATTTGAGTGCCCAATAAGAGCTATTAACTTGCAGGATGTGTGGAAAAATCAAGATATATTTAGTGTGCATATCACAATACAAATTTACAAGCAAGTAAACTCAGAGATGTGTATATATTTCTGCCCAGAAAATCCCAGGAAAAAATATAACAAGACTAAGTAGAGCCTGAAAAAAACACTCAATGATGTTCTGATACTTAGATTATTAATAAACCACACTGACATATTTTGCATTAACTACACCATAAATGGATTAAAGCGGAAGCTAACGCAGATCACGGCTGTATCTGTTGCATGGACCTTTTTGAACTGCTGTGCTCTAACGAGACTTTCCAACAGAGCCTACACTTTCAGCACTTGAAAAAGAACGAAGAGAGACGAAACCTGGGGCAAAAAGATACAGGAGCAGAAAAATATCCCAGCTCAACACAAGGTGAGGAGGTAAAAATACTGTTACAACCGAAACCAGCAGAAATAAGTGGCTCAAGCATATGTTAACAGCAAAAGTAGACAAATAGCATTGTCCTAAAAATGTCACACCTGGGCTGGTAAGGGTCCTGAGGAAGGAGGGTGCTTTCTTGGGGGTAGTTTTGCTCACAAGCTCATGGCAGCTGATGCTGTCCGGCACCGCGTCTCCTCAAACAGCCTCAAAGGTGCCACGATGGTATCTCACACCCCTGCCAGTGCCAAAGCCGTGACATTCGACGTCATCTCTGCTCCATCAGCTCAGGGACCTCTCACCGGGCACCCAGCCCTGAGCAGGAGCGAGGGGCAGTCGCTCTGGGGGTTACGTGGGTGCAGCTGCAATCACAGCCAGTCTCACCAGCAGCTTCTCCCTTTCCCACAGAGCCCAGGAATCTGTGTGCTGTAAAGGATGGCCGCAACATTTCAGGCCAGACCAAATAAAAGACCTTGACTGTAATCCTAAACTTTTACAGTTGACAGCTCTTATCTTCAGAAGCACCAGGGTTTTATCCATGGCATCCGCAGCCCACCTCCTGGGAACAGCCACCTCTGCAGCAGGAACAGCACTCGTGGTTCTTCAGAAGAAACACCCCAAAGTCCACACATGCCTGAACAAAAGGAGCACATACCTACTTACAAGCTGCTACATCCTGCCACAGATGTGGTTTTGGGTTTTTTTTTCTTTTGCCTTGTCTTTTTTTTTTTAAACACACATATTTAATACCTAAAGGTCTTTAGAAAGTATTTTAAGAATTAAAAACAGAAAGCCAGAAAGCAGCAGGATGATCTTTGGAAAGCTTCAAGGAAATATAGAGTGCATTATTACCTTGTCTTTCTTGTGAAGTAAAGGATTTGGTATATTTCCGGACTCAGAAAAAAAATAAAGTGGTGTTTGAGCAACTATAATCTGTACCAATACAAAGAATTTGTGAAATCGTCAAAAGTAGTGAGGGGAAAGACTGGAATCTCCTCATTTTATAAATATAGCAAAGAAAGCTCTTGAGCAGGGGGAAAAGTGGTCCAATTGCTATATTAAAGCACTTTTGCAAACACCAAAGTAGATTAAAAATATTAAACAGATACACGTGCATTTGCTTTGTCTATGGGACACAGTTTGTCTCAAAAACCTCAAAAAGAATCCTAGGATTTATGAGAAGCCAATATTAAGAGATGAATACTGGCGTATCAATAACAATTACGTAGTTTGTTTCAGTGCATTACTGAATACAAATTAACATAGCTAATAAAAACCAAGCTAATACTCCCTCTTATTTTCATGTCTCATATTGGGAAAAAGGAAGTTAGGAAGGTTAAAGACTTTACCAAATAAAAGGAGGGAAGTATGCTGTGGCTCTCCTACAAAAGAAAAACTGTCAAGTTATTATTTCTCTAACCAATTAATCACATCAGGAGAACACCACGTGAGCTTTTAAGAGTTTTCCGCACTACAGACCGAATACCAAATTCAACTAATTCTCGTGAGTTTCTGGTAGAAGGGTAGGAGGTATGATTTTAAACAGCATGGTGTAATTCTATCCTATTACAATGTATATTTTTTAAAAAATGAACAGCCAAGTAAACTATCAGTTTTCATGACATTCACTTCCTATTATTCCTTTCAAAGTATTTCATCTCTCCAAAGTTAGTTCTGCATGGAAGAACTTAAATTAAAAGAAACTGGCAGACCTACAAATCATACCTTGCTTTACATACCCCCTCATCAGAAGTTACAAGTCTACTACTTCATTTCCAATCAATTAATTACTAGCAAAATCCCTTATGACAAAGTGTGCACAGAATAAATGTGAAAACTAAAATCTGAGTAAAATCTTATTTGACTAAGAGCTGTCACTTAAATAAAATTTGTCTGAATTTTCTTTCAAATTTCTGTAAATACTGTTAAATACTGTCATTTAAGCTTTCTTTTAAAAAACACATTTTGTCCAAATGAAAACCACAGAACTGAAATGTTCAGCTGACTTTTCTTATTATTATGCTCAGCAATCTCACAATTCTGAAAAAATCACATTTCCATAGTCATAAAACTAAATCATGCAAAGAAGGTAATTCACCTACGCAAAAATTCCAAGGTTTTTCTAATCTTTAAATGTCCTTTAAAGGCACCATAAACAAATATTAGAGAAAAAAACAAATAAACAAATAAAAATATTGTAATATTGACGGAGTATAATCTCACTAACAGAATTGGATTTATTCAGTTACAGAATAAAAACTTACCTAAAACGGCCAATTCACTTCAAACTTTACTTACTGAATGTTTGAAAACATCTTGTCATGGGCAATACACAGACCAAGAATTCATCATGCAAATTCAATTAATAACTTTAAATGCATAACGTTTTTTCCTACGAGCAGTTTATTTTCTCAATGGATAAATAAAACCTACTTTTGTCAAGCACGCAATTATTTGTTCAGTTTTTATCTCATCTCTGAATAAAGGCACACAAAGAAGGGAGAGGTTTCGTTATAAAACCAACCTGTTACTGGTGCCAACCGAGAAACCTGTCTTCAAAACCTCAAAGAATTTTAAACATCACTTAATCAGACCTACAAACAAATGGTTATCAATTTTAATTGAATCACTCACAGAATTTCTCTGAAACCAGTTCTTCGGCTATGTTTACCTGCTTCTAGATGAGTGAAAATAGGATGTGTATGTTTACTATTGGGTAATTAAATTAAGCCTACAAAATACCATCTGTGATCAAGCATTCTATAATTAACATATGTTTAAAGATACAGTGTCATCAAAATTAACTGCACTCTAATCTCAATAAATGTGAATTTTGATCTTTTTCTTAACTAATCTATTGAACACATTTTCCAAGCTCTTGACAAAAGGTCATTTCATTAGCAGCAAACTCTGGCTGGAAGAACACTTGACACTGTGTTGAACTGCTCCAGTTACTTGCCAAATACCAGCTCCAAGCCTTAGAAGAGATGGGGGCGGGGGGGAGGGGGGCGGACCACACACAAAAAAAGGCACTATTTGTCTAAATATTTTTACAGTACATAGATTTTTGCTCCTCCAAAAGCTTTTTACATTTTCCTGTCCTGTGCAAACTACCTGCCATGAGCATCCTAAAAGTTCAGGATAAAGTTACAACTATATTGTAACATTACACACAGCAGAAAGGAGCACAAATATGAACGGAGCGAGCAGCTGAACTGTGCCAGTTCATTTAATCTTATGCATTACAAGAAGCCTTACACAATGACAATACAGTCTCTAAAGCAAGTTTAGGGAGTATCATAATATGACACAACTGCTTCCCAGTTCCTCCTAGGTTGACAAAAAACCCACCGATATACCTACGCATACGCAGCAAAGCAACCGCGCTGGCTGCTGCGGAAAGGCAAGCAAGGCACCGATGAGGACGCAGCCTGGACCTGGAAGGCTCCCTTCTCCTCAGGTGCAGTGGTCCTTCGTTGATGATATACGCTAGGCATCTACAGGAATCTTGGCTGCACTACCAATGGTGTTTCAAGATGTGCTTGAAAGCATAAATTTTCCTGCTTGTTTAATTTGCACAGGCAGCATCTTTATTTACTAACCAATGAATCTCCAATGCATAGCTTCCCAACCACGGGACTAAGCTGTAACATCTCCTTAACTGGACATCTCCTTTGATGAGAAGCAGCCACGTATTTCACGTGAGCAACTGCGCTTATACCATACCCACTGCTGTACTTCTCTCGTCGCCTATGGACGAGAGATGGCACTTTCTAAACTGTCTCTGCTGCTAGTTAAAAGCTCAAGCTTCAGAATCACCTTGCCAGGCTGTACAGTCTGTGTTCCGTACATTTAAGATAACTTTTCTAATTGCAGTCAGCACAAACAGGACTAATGGGAGCCCCATCTGCAAAAGAAAGGGCTGAATCCAGAGAGATCTCCGAGACACACTCTTTTAAGAATGCAAATCATTATACTACCAAATAAATGGACTTTTGCTGCCATTCGCCTTAGGACATGAAGCTTAGGAACAAAGACTCACATCCAAAAATCTGGCTGGACTCACTGTACAAGCTAGGGATGAAGAGAGAAGATTATGTGATCCTCTGCTGAATACACTCAAATACAGAAAACTTTTCTCCGAGTACAGCGTTTCCAGCTTAACCTACCCTGAGAACCCCTGTTCTGAGTACGTCTGGCCGTAAGTCTCTGAAGAGCAGCAAGGTTTTCTAAAAACCCACAAACTGAGGAATGCGGCAACCCACTGCAAGTGAGATCAGATACCAAGGTGTCTTCAGCAAAAACAGGTAGTAAAGACTTTGAAAATGAAACAACTACATTTGGTCAAAAGACAGCAGTAACACAGAGGGCTGAAGGAAATGAAGCAAGCCAGAAAATCCACCCATTTTAAGGGTATTTGAAAAGTAAGAGAGGCAAAAAAGACAGGAAGAAGTAATTTTTATGCTAAATACCACCAGCCACAACCACTAAGGAAAAAGCTCTTTCCCCGGCTTCCCCAGCCAAAGCTGATGTAAGAAGACGACCCAGCCCTTTCCTCGTGACATTCTTCTGTAGGTTTACTGCAGTCTCTAGACTTCCTAAAAAATACACATTTTAATTTAGTTTTCAATGTCAAATAACTGGTTTCAAGTGCACTTCCCACAGCAATCCATACATTCTCTGGCTTTCTATTTTTAAACGGGCGATAGCTCGCAGCTCTTTGAGGCTGCGGTATACATTATACTGCAAAATTACCATGTCAACAAATAACTTTCCTTAACTTGTAAACAGTGCCTCTTTGTGAACTGGCAGATGTCTGCCAAATTACGCTTTTACTCATGGAGATGTTCTTTGGGAAAAACTTCAGTAAGATACAACCCTCTTGTGCAGCAAGCAGCAACGAAAGACTTCATGGAAGATGAGTATCCCAAATACTCCTATCTCAGCAGTAAAAGACAGTTCTGAGAACTCGTGTACAAGCAAGGGATCTCAGGCCCTTGAGGAGAGCAGTTGTCTGATAAATTCTTTACAAAGGCGATGTGTAATTCAAAACAAATCAGTAAGTAGGTGCCAAATTTGCAGAAAGTGAGTCCCGAAGTACACAGATAAAGCGTGTATATACATACCATTATACTTGCACATATACTGAGACTGAAAAGCACTTGAATTCATACTTTTGTGGGTAAGGAGACAACAAATGGTGCCAAAATGCCAGGTTGCTCATCGCGATTACGTGCACAAATCAGCTCCTGCCCTTCAACTGATCCCGGAGGGAACATGACGCTCAGCTGACTTTCCGAGACAGGTAGGGTGCAAACCCACTGCCCTTTCCTGCTACGCACCTCACCCATCCCAAAGCATCCCAGCAGGTTGGCCTCCCAGCCAAGCTGGGGCACTTTGAGGGGCTGCACCAAGGGACCCCATTTGGGGATGCTCCATGACCACCCCACTACCTGCCCTGGCATCCCCTTGACCTAACACGGGTGCAGCTCTGCCTCGATGCAACATGTGAAACGGAGAGGACTGGAGTGCTTCCCTCAGCTAAAATTAATCAGACAATAACTTACTTATTATTGAAGAGACACTGTTTAAAGTGGTTGCCAGTGTGTTAAGTTTTCATTCTTTGTTTTAAAAGCTGTGCTTCACAAAATGCACAAAAAGATTTTAAAAAAAGAATGTGTAGGTGCGTGTACCCATCTTTAACCCTCAGCACCCGAGGAAAGGATCAAAACTGCAAACTTCCCAAGTAAAAGGAAGGCGTCTTGTCACTCCTGAAATGGAAACGAATGTGGCCATTAATTATTTACACCAGGGAAAATTTAATCCTCTGGTGAGGAGGCTGTTGTAGGCAGGGTTAAGACGCTGTTTTCATGGGCATAATTCCTGTTTCCAGAGATAAAGCTGGAGGAGGCAGCACAGAGGTGGAACTGTTGTGCTGGCAGCACCTGGGCTCCTGGGCACAACACCTTCAGAGCTCTGCTGGGCTCCCCACAACAATCTTACCCTTCTAAAGCAAGAATTAAAATCCACACAGCATGTCATGAAAGAACCTTCTACCGAACACTGATTTGTCCTTCACCATGCAGGGAGGTGAAGAGCTGGGAGGAAAATGGTGAGTTTTCCCATGGCCACAGCTCGACATCCTTGATAGCAGTGCAACACCCTGATGGTCCTACAACCCCACTGCGATGTGCACACGCATAACGTGCTCCTCATTTCTGATGCTTTTCATCCAAAGGGATTGCAGGGCCATACAAAGCAAACAAGAAAGCATTTCATCCACACAAATGCTTGAAGTGTCCCTTGAAGTGAGGCCATTCAAAAAAGGTTTCACTGATTTGCATCACCAGCAGCTAGGCAGAAGTAAACGCGCAAGGAATTTCTCCTGGTACAGAGAAGAGGGGGCGGGGGGAAGAACCCCCTGTATATTATGAACCGTCACAAACAGGTGTCAATAACACCTATGGGAACGAGCGTGGGCTTATGAAGGGCCAGACCACATCTACATTCTGGTCTCCACACCACAAACCAAGAGGACAGGAGGTGGATGCCTGCTATAAATGGCAGGAAACTGGGCAATGAGGCCATGTGGATGAAGGAAAAGCTGCAGTTACTACTGGCAGTGCCAAAAGAAGCACGAGTAACTAAAATTGTGTGACCTTTTTATTTTTAAGCACACGCATTGCAATGCAAGATTAATTAAAAGGATCCATTTTCATTGTATTGCCGGATTCGTTTACTGCTGCAATACCATGGCTATGTACAGCACATGTATTCAGCATATGGAAAAGAGATTAACTGCATATGAAAACTAACCGTAGAAGACTGAAAAGCGTAAATGTGAACCAAACAGGTAAGATGTACAGCTTCCACAGCATGACTGAAAAGCCAGATCAGACACGTGCGCATATGGAGACCAGCCTAAAAAAGAAGCTACTGTTAAACTTAAAAATACATCAGTCTCTTCATGGCCACTTAATTCCTTTATGGACTCAACAGCAGCCGTGCAAATGTAGTACTAAAACAATAGAGAAGAGAGAGGAATTCAGAAACACAAGCACAAGAAAGGCACTGTTCCATACAGAAATTCTCATAAAACTCGAAACCAATAAATGGAAGCTGAAGAAGTTTGTTAGTGCCACAAGAATCCAGATCTTGCAACAAACAGTAAAATTTAATATCCTTCTACTAATATCTTTCTGTGAAACCCAGGTCTTGCCACAAACAGCCCAATCCAATATCCTTCTATTGAAGCACCAAATGAATTCCTCATGTACCAAAGGACAAAGCAGCTTTCTGCCCTGAACAATAGCTACCCTCAATTTGCATTTAAAATTCTCTAATCTAAGTACAATCTGAGTGTAACTCCCGAAGCAATCAAACCTCATGTATTTTGATATTATTTTCTAAGCGAACAGGAAAAAAGCACACACACACAGAGGAGAGGGATGCCACCTTCAAGTAACAGTTACTGAGCTGACTTAAAACCAAGGACAATGATGAGATCCCACCGATCGGAATGAAGTGCCCGATTCAATCACGCAGCTATCCAATAACGCCTCGGAATGGGAAAAACACATTAGGAATCTGAAGGTAAATGGTAAATCATTTTACAGTTAACAGAAACGGGGACAGTCTACACAAAACTTCAGTAGTTCATAAAGTTTCCTTTCTTCAGCCATCTTAAACGCAAATCAGCAGTCTGTCTTTAGTTTCCACAGACCACCTTGATGAAGCATATACATAATAATTTCCTCACAGAACGGAGACAGTAGTCCTCACTGGATAATAACAGGCAGGTAGTGTATTTCGGACAGGCCTTTCTACAGCAAGCCTCCTTCACAAGTTTTTTCTGTTGCAGGGTTTTTTGGTTGTTGTTTTGGGTTTTTTTTAATTGCGAAGTATTAGACCTAAAACTTCTTAGCAACAATTACAGGCATCATATGGCCTTGAGCGTATAACGTACACACATGCTGTAAATACATCTATGCTGGCTTGAAACACAATGACAGATGAAACCTGCAAACAAGCCGATCTTCCATTCAGTGTATTTTGTCTCCGTGCTTAGCTATAATCCTCCTAATTAAGACTCGGATAGTATTTCACTAACATTTTGCGGGTGTACAATAAGATAACTGCACACTCCTCAGAGCATGTAGGGCCTGATCCAAAATCCACTGGCCGAGGTGCGTTGAGCTCATGCAGTGACTCAAGGGAGGTAGAATCCAATGAGCAAGGAGAGTATCAGCACTGCTTCCAGAAGCGAATTCTCCACTGACTTAAGCTGACAAAATAAGTAGTCATATTCAGGATTTCTTGAGTTTTATTCTGCTTCTACCGTATGGCTTTACAGCCAATGGGCTTTGTGCAAAGAATCAAAGCATGAGCAGGCACAAAGGCCATTTACAACTTCAGTTGCTGGACAGCCCTGCAGAAGGGCACCAAGAAGAAAGATCGCCTTGCCGGACTCTGTCTACAAGGCGATGCTCCAGCAGCTCCTGCCTGTGAGCAGCGCAGAGGGCAGTGCAGTCAGGCTGCCCACCCCCGTCCCACACCAGCTCGAGCGGGAAGAAGAGCGGGGCATGGCAGCTTCCCTGTGAGACAGGTGCATCCCTGCTCCCCCAGCCCACTGCTCTGCAGCTTGACACGGCAGCAACATCTCCCAGCCCGTGGCAGTACAGCCTGTGGGCTTCTGTACCCTTGGTGCTACATGACAAACCAATGCCGCAGCTCCTCCTCTCATGCATTTCTCTCGCTGCAAGTTAAACTCTCTAAAAAGAAGCACAGTACTTTCACAAGTTCGTCTTTAGTAGTCATTGTTTTTATGTTTACCACAATTATTTCTTCAGCCCGATGTGAAGGTAATAAGAGACCTTGTAGGCATTTAACTATCAAAATCACATCCACTTCATTTGAATCAGCCTTGTGTCATCTTCTGCACAAACGCTGGACTGGACTTTTGTACACCAGTAGAGTCTGCCTTTAATCTCCAGCGTAGCTCCCGTGACACTTAACAACAATGACGACACCAAGGAGAAGTGACAGAATCTGGTTCTGGTTTATAGCTATAAATATTTTTGCCCAAAACGTGTTTAAGGAACTTGGAGGCAAACCCCAAAAATCCTGCTTTCACATTAGCGTGTTTCGTCACTGGTAGCAAAGAGCTGCACAAAGCAAACGGCTTTTGCTAAAAACCACGTGCTCATTCAGTAATATTTTTTGACTGGTCACACTCTCTCATTCTTTTTAAAAACAAGATTTCTCAAAGTTGCCAATAGCTGTTTCAAATCTCTTTGCTGAATAAGCCTCCCAGTTTCTATATTCAGAGCACAACTGATGCAGAAGTCTCTTAACACCCACTAAACTTGAATAATTTATACTCTTACAGTCCTGTATGGCAAGATACAAAGTGACTTAATCATGAGGTATTCATAGCATTCTCCTCCACAGAGGTATGAAACTTGGTGAAAAATATCATTCCAATAGAAGTCCTCAGGCAGTATGTTCCACATAGGGGGTTGACTTGAGATTTCATTAAAAATTCAGAGGCGTAGACAAATCGAATACTTTTGGGTTTGTGTGACTGCTTGCCTGGGCAGTTGGAGAATTCATTATTAAGCACACTCCATTTCCAGATTAAGGCGAGAAAACAGGATAGGTTGCTTTAACATTAATTCATGTGTCTGCACAGTGCCTATTGTGTCTCATGAAAATTTTTAAGGGCAGTTCAAACTTAAAGTTGTCTTTTACTGCTTCATTGTTCACAGTGAACACATCTACAGCATGGCTAAACTTCACTGCACAGATACTACTTTCTACAAAGGAAAACATGGCATGATAGCAGGACTCATGTTTTCTTTGCTTCGTTTTTATCCTGCTTATATTTTTTTACAAATGCATAAACAAAGCAAGCAAATGTGTCCCTTACGTCCTGAGACATGAGCCACTGTAACAGTTTCATAAGAGAGCCACGGCAGTAATCCTGTCTTTGGGCTCTCTGTTCAGTTTTGGTTTTGGATAGAGATTTTCAAAGAGACAAATATGTGCTGGTACTCAAACACTACTGATTTTCTGTGCAGGTTGGATGCCAAGTTGTCCTTGAGAAAAACTCCCTACAGAGATGTTTTTCTCCCTTAAACATTTTAAAGGTTTATGAAAATGAAAGTAGATTAAAAACATATATGTGATTGCCTGTTACGTAAGTAGCTTTTGAAAGCATGCTGAGTTTAATGATACCTCAGTGGAACAGAATGAAGCAAATCACTAATCATAGTTACCAAAAAAAATTCTTATGTCAAAATATTTTCTCATTAGTTTCTTGGGTTTTTGCAAGTTAAAAGTGCTTTCATCTGTCTCGTAAACTTGTACATTTAATCAACCCATTTTAAAAAAGGATACTGATATCAAAGTGCCCCAAAACAAACAAACAAAACCCAAAAAAACCAACACACCACAAGCCTAACTCCCCAACAGATACGTCCGAGACAGTGCAGTTCAGTGGATAAGACACTGCACTGAGAGCCAGAGGACATGGACATAAACACTTATGTCCTATGTCAGGGCAAAGGTTCACTCCAGTCCATTTTGCTGCAGCAGCAAGTGCCAGGGGAGCGATATGAGCACTGAGGATGCATGAACTGATACCCTCCCAGTGCCCAGCTATCGGCAGCTGATCATGTCCCTCGGCAGCTGTGTATCTTCACATTTAACAGCCACGACAGATCTGCTGCAACCTACCACTAAGTGCTGTTATCAGCTACGGCTCTCTTGGCCTTTTTTTCTTCTCCTTCCCCCCACCCTCCTCTCCTTTATTCTGTCCTATCTATTCAAAATTACTTTTTCAAGGCAAGGGCCATTTGTTGCGTTACTGCATTCATATAATACCTAGTTCAATGCAGCCTTGATCTCAGCTAAGGCCTCTAAGAGTTATGATCTCTGGGAAGGCGTACGTGTTAAGTGAATAGAATAAGGGACTGGATTCACGCAGTACTGTAAGGTAGCAACTTCCTAGCAACTGACAAGTACCCAGGGTTTGCCATTAAGAGTCATCGGGCTGGCCTAAACAGGAAAGTTAAGCTCTCTTTTTTTACTAACCACATGCAAAGCTATTTATATGTCAGTTCTCAGTTCATATTGTGGCTTTGTAGTTTCCCAAAGCATATTTTAGCATTTTCCTTTTGCTGTGACCCCTGGCAGCACATCTTCAATATTCCCTTAGAGCAGACATGGCTGTTGGTATTCAGTTCAACATCTGTATTACAATCACGTTGATTAGGTCTTCGGTCTACGAGCAGTTCCAGCAGTCACTCTGAACCTCTTCTCACAAAAGAAGGTAAGAGCAGCAGAATTTGGCTTCAAACACGTAAGTACTTGCTGGGTAGAAATTTTAAGGATTGACACCTAAACGAATAAAATAATTCACTTGACAATATTCCACTAAAAGCAGTGTCATCTAGGTTTTTATAAATGGAAAAGCTTTTAAGGAATCAGAACTAATTGGCTGAACTCAGTCATGCTACTCACTATTATGGAATAAAGTAAATCTCAGTGTCTTTTTTTTAGTATCTGCTGCACTACAGAACAGTGTCTTTGACAAAAAAATACTCTGCCCATCACCCAAAAGGCCTTTCTCCTTCCACGTAGTTAAAGCCACTAGCAACTAGCTGTTATCCTACACTGTCAATACGATACTACACAAGTAATAGCAGACTCAACACCAAAAGGCTAACAGAATCCTGCTCTTCCAAAGTTAATAACAGAAGGGTGCAACGTGCCACCTCCAGGCTTGGAGATCAAGAGGCTTCAAGGGGAATGGACCAGCTCAACTTTTATAGAAGCTGAAATGAGTACAAAGTTAACGCTGGAAACTCCCTGGGGTTATTAACCACCTGTCCACTAAGCAACAGAGCTTCTGTGGATCCAGTTGCAGACATGCCAGCAGTGGATTTACTAATTAAGTAGCAATACATGCACAGCAATCATAGCTATTGCATCACCAGACACTCGCCCCTAATTATTTCTAGTCATAATTTTTACATCTTAGAATGCAACAAAAATGGCAAAGGACTTTCTTATGGTTCTTACCGATTTGCCCCAAACGAATTCTCACAGTTCACTGGAGAGCTATGGTCAGTGCAAATGCAAGCTAGTGCTGAACGCTGCTACACAAACGTGACCTTGAAGGCACTGAGCCAAAAGGAAGCTGTTTTATTTGAATAAATAACTGAATAGTTTTGCTGGGACATGTGTTCACTTCAGAACATTAATTTCACGTATGTACACCCTGGCTGACTAGACTAGCAATGAGCTGTCAGATGATATCCATTGTGAAAAGATTATACTTCTTTTTAAACTGAGGCTTCTAATTGCCCTCCATACAACCCATTTTAGGAACTGAAACATCGGTCTAAGCCCCAAGCAGCCTCACTACTATTTTTTGCAAGATTTCCTTGTACTTGCATTTCTGTACTAGTTGAAAACACAGTTCAAACCTTAAAGCCATCTAAAGATGAACTACACAAAAGAGAAGCACATTCTGCTACCTACCCAAAAGCTGTTGAGTTAGTGTGAGAAGATCCCAGTCACTGGCAATTTATTCTGTTAAACGTAGTAAGGCGATATTCTTGAAGTCTCAAGAACCCAAGTGACTAAAGAAAAATTCACAAAATGGGACATAATGATTCTTGTTGCTACTGAAATACCATCTAAGCAGTTTGAGAGTGTTTAGCCTGGTGTGAGATCCATGCACATTTTCCCAATTAAACAGATAGATTTAACCTACTGTAGTCAACATAAGACTAACCCCTAGCTAAAGCAATCAACAGCAAAAATACGTGGATATGTCTATCAACCTCTGAGCTACCAGACTTACCAAGCAACAGTTTGCCAAGTAACTTAACCAAACATTTTCCTGGTTGAATGCAGCACGAGTGTACGCTTGTTTCTTACTAGAGGTTTACAAGACACTTCAAAATACATACAAACACTTGTGTATTCTCCTCCACAAATGTCCTAACACCCCCAAATTTTGCAATAGTTTGGTATACATGCCGGTGAGAAGATTTCTCTTGTGTTTATATCTATGTAGAAGACATATTTATATTTACCTGGTTCACAGACCTACCTTTCACACACCTACCAGGAGATGCAGTGTAACAACCAACACGTCCTCCTAAATGCAAACAAGTAACAAGTCCTCCTATTCAAGCTTTTTTGGCTTTTACTGTGGGAGGAATATCATTCAGTGAAAATGCGATTGGAACGTTCAGTAGCTTCCACGAGCCTTCACAGCTGGCCTAAATACCATGAAATATATGTAGACATAACTGCTTTTAAGTCTGAGTAACTCAACTATAGCCAGGCAGCTTCACTCTGGTTTCCCAAGTCCTGCACTGCCAATACCAGTGCGCTAGGGCTGAGGATAAAGTCCATTAGGGAATCCAGGTGGGAGCATAGGGCTGTACAGAACATACTCACTCTGCTGACCAGTACTCTCAGGAGCTCAGCAGCAACCAAATCCTGGCAATCGACACACAGACCAAGCTCCACACATCGCTACCACTGCTCTCTGGGGGAACACAGAAGACTGAATCCCTCCTGCCTCCAACTCATTACGACAGCCAGCATATACTGGGAAGGTAACTTTTCTCTGCAAAGGCAGTGTTCGGACCTAAGGGTCTTGCCAGGAGATTTCATACAGACTACCGCAAGAGAGGGCTGGCATTGTACCACCACTTCCCACTAAGCCATTACAACCCAGCTCCTACAACACAAAGCTGTGACTTTTTCAGCTCTCTGAGAAAATTATCTCAGCTCAATCATTTGAATGAACGCCGTCTCAAGCATGCACATTGGTACTGCAGCACCTTTTGACACCACCAGCTGCGTGCCCAGAGCGTGCCACCATACCCGGCACAATTCTGTTCGCAGTAGCATCACATCCCAAAGCCCTGACTCTAATTTATAAGGCTCTATATAGGCACGACCTGTGAGTCTGCGATAACGCCTCCCCAGCCACAGCCTTCCCAGGCTATGAGAGACAGAAAAAGAAGAAATTAAGCAAATCCATCTCAGCTGCCGTGGGCTGCCTTAGTGCTTCCTTATCAGCAGATCTCCCTTGCTGATGATCCCTCCAAGTGCTGCTGGCTTAGGCATATATTGAAATGCAGCTGGCCTCTCTTCAAGTACGAGGCTTTCCGATTCCTTTCAGGCAAGGGATCCGAAAGAGTAAGGGGGAAAGTAACAGAAAAGAAAAACTAAATCAGGATGAGATCCAAACACTGCCAAAATCAATAGGAGCCTCTCTATTAACTTCAGCACATTTTTGATGTAGCAGAGAGAAGTCAAGTAGACTGAATGGCAAGAAAATTGATTTGTTAGATGCTGAGATTACCATGGTGAATGATGCCTTGGGCAGAGACTAGAGATTACTGATCTCCTCTCATTATGGTTTTCATATATTATACATGCAGATTTCCTAAACAGTATTGAAAAGAGGAAACACCAGAATAAAGGCGTTCTGTATTACCTCATTAAGCATGTCAAAAAATACTCAAGAGAAAAAAATCCCCCTTCATCTCCACTTTTGCCTCCAACATTAGATGTTCCCATTACTTTTTAAATAGCGATAGGCTGGCAAAAATATAGAACAATGAAGACTTTTGCACTGCAAACATTCACTAGCAACAATTACTTCTTGTCAAACTGCAAAAACATCATGAAATTGAGTCTGATTTTGAATGCACACAGAAGGAAAATAAATCTGATCATTTTTCAATTTCTAATTCACTTATCTTAGCAAGCACATATTCCCATTGGGTACTTTAAAAGAATTTTTTCAGATGTTAAGGAAAAACAGGACTACAATAAAAGAACAGTTTCTGCAGTTCTGAAAAGGAAATTTTCAAAAGTAGAGCATGGTAAAAATAGAAGAAAGAAATAAACCAGTCACTACAGATCTTGGTCAAGAAATCTAGACTGTACAGCATTATTACTGCCAATTGTACTTCATCCTTATGGTTTGTTGTCTTGTATGTTATTAATTTCACTAAACTCGTGGTAACTCTCCCCTGAGTTTCTCTTGCTCAAAACAAACAGAAACTTGAAAAGTTCAAAGCTGACAAACTTTGGCTTCAACCAAGAGGACTACTCCTGTGGCTGTGATTTTGCCACCATTGCTTGCATGCTTTTCAAGACTGGCCTTCTTGTGCTGAAGGCCAGGTACAGGTACAGTGCTGGTGATATACCAAAGAGGAACAGCACTGTTGTTTAGGTAAGGTTGTCAGTCAAGCCAATAAACTACTCCATCACATCAATGGCCTCTTGCTTTTTAAAGCACATTTAGTAAGACAGATTGTCCTGCTACCAATTCTGCTACTCCAAATGCTAATTCTTTTGCCTTTCCTGACACGAGGAAGTGAGCCTGAACTGCCTAAATTGTCTTACAGAGACTCTTTTCCACCTCAAAGACTGATTAACAACTTATGGAAAACAATGCTTGCCCCATTCGAACTTTGTTCTTCTGAATCATTTATATGTCCCATTCATTGATTTTCACATTCTTACAACACCCAGAGCAGCGTCATAAGTCAAGTGCCTGATTCACTGGCTTCCCCTTGCTTGTGAATCACTCCTGTCTTTGGGGGCTACACCACTAACACACTCCCAACACAAATTTTCACTCTGCACTTGTAAGCGACCCCATAGCTACCTGTAATCTCCCTGCAACACGCGGGGAACCGTTCCCCCGTCGTCAGTCTGTTCCCCAGCAGCTCGGCACTGGCTGCTGTACACCACACCACGCATCAGCAGCTCCACAGCTTGTCCCACCAACTTCCCTCTCTGCAATTGCCCTAAGTCACTCCATAATCAGTGAATTCCTGCGCTTTCCCCTTCTCACTGTTACTCCAATTGTGCATGCACATATACATCTAGATAATACGGTTAATGTAGTTGCCCACATTACGCCATGTTTAAATCCTACCATTGTGGAAATGAAGAGTCAGGAAACACAGTTCTAAGAGCGTGGGCATGTCTTCCTTGCGCAGAACTGATTTAGCACCATAAATCCACTTGTAACATACAGAGCTACAGGTTCAACCAGTAATGCCAGAGTACAAAAGACTACATATGCACGTGCTGTTATCGTACCAAGTTTGTGCAGGAATGGCAAGTTTTGTACTTCCTGATAACATTTATTTGAATTACACGGCCTCAGAGACGCAGCCAAAGTAACTGCTTGCATTTAAACACTTTAAATATTCAATTTTGGATTGATTTTTTGGAAGGGTGCCGGGCTGGGGGTGGGGGGGTGGGTTTGTTCGGGGTTTGGGGGGGTGTTTTGGTTTGT
>VZSC01009634.1:18992-46435 GCA_013398225.1 Steatornis caripensis
GGCTGGTTTTTTTAAAGTCTCTTTGTGGCAGGTTCCAAGCACACAAAAAACCTCCCAGAAATTGGGAAGTCTAATAAGCGACAACTATTCGGAAGTGCAAAAGCCCCATTGCTGTCCCCTAGGTGCTCAAGATAGAATCGATCCAGTAAATTAACATTGTGGTTTCTTACTATCTTTAAGTCACACCAGCACTTTGCACAGAGGCACAGTCTCCACTATAAAACAGTCCACACTTGCTCAGCTGCGCTTGTCCCATAATGGCAACAGCCCTTCTAAAAAGCAAATCACATCACTTGTTTAGCTCATTAGCCCACCAACAGCCACCGGCTATACGGTCTGCTCTCCACCCCACCCTCCCTTTTTTCTTTATAATTGCAATACTTTGGATACAAGTAGCTCTTCCTGCAGAGGAAATCAATTATGAAATAAATCTAATATTCAGATCACACTATATTAGAAGGGACTACTCATCCTATATAGGATATTTCCAGATTACATCTTAGCACGGCTCACCGAATCATCACTTCAGCATTCTCACTAAATCAAAAATTAAACAAAGCGAATCAGTCAATTAACATGGCTGCTTCTTGCTCTGTGCACATATAATCTTTTCAAGTCCAATCCTTAAATTAATTCGGAACAGGGAGTGCTCAGTATCTAGCAAGCAGGATTCAGCTCGCAGAGCTGGCTCCACTGTTACAGTACAAGATGCCCAGCTTAGTGTTTGAAATCAGTGCTACACAAACGCAACCTCAGTCAGCCAAAGGTCAGGCCTGAAAGCCATCTTTGTCCGTCAGAGATGCAACCAAATAGCACACAATATAACAATCACTACCAACAACCAAAACTCAATATTCTGCTTTATTCCTTCAAGACACTGAAGATATTTTCTCCCCCAAATCTCTGCCAAGCACGGAAGACATGCTGGGAATCTACTCGTTTGTCCATCTATTTGACAAACTGGCCACATTTACAGCCAACAGAAGAAAGATGCAAAATACTTTGATCCTCAACAGTCACAGAATTGAGTAACTTAAAGATTATACACACAGCATATAGTTTTCAGCTATTATAATCTTAGGGTAAAGGAAAGGGAAGGATGGGTTAAGCGCACAAGGAAATACTTTGCCTTTGAAAACTACTTTCTAAATCTTCACTGGAATGTCTGTCTTTATCATTACAGAGATGGACCTAACTCCATCAAATGCAATAATTTAAGTAGCCTCTCTCCAGTTACAGAAAGATTAGAGGTTTGATTTGGTTTTTTGAAGCAAAAAATGGCTTCTAGAAACTCCTTTTAGCACAAAAGCTAAAACTCCTAAGTCACCATCCACCACTTGTGGTTTTGGTGGCCCATGCCTGTGCTTATAAAAGAGAGAAACAAGCCCTAGCACGTATAACACAAAGACGCTCTCCTTTCAATGTAACGGCTATGCTGGGTCAGACTAAAGCTGCATTCAGTATTCAGTTCCTGAAGTACCTGGAAAACAGCCATGTTCAAATTTTTTCTCAGCTGATACAGGCGAAGCCTAAAAGGTACAGGCAAAGTAAACAAGTAAATATTCCTGTTCCTCAATAGCAAAGATAAAAGAGTGTTTCTCTGTCTTACACAAAAGTGTTTGCACATTTGCTTTCTAATTCAAAACATACTTTCCTTTAATTCCCCATTCCCTCCCCACATGCACATGCTCCAAGAAAAAAATTCTGAACTAGTGATGAAACAAGCTCTAGTCTCATTAAAGTCATCATAGGAGCTTTGCAATGGACTTAAATGGGATTAGAGCATTTATCTAGATTAACAATGCTTAATAGCACAGCTACCAAAGAAATTGCTCTGCATGCAGTAGAAGTGATGGCTGTATTTTTGTTGACTGGTCACTTTTTCCCCCCCCAACACCTCTCCCCTGCCAGCGTCTGCTGTGTCTGTGCACATCCCACCCTACAATATTTTCCCACTTTCCTCCAGTTTCTGGCCCGTCCAGCTGAATACATGTGATGCTGATTCAGGGACACAATTGCATCGGGCAGCTCACCAGCTCTCTGAATGCAAGAGATGAGATGTGATCCCCCTCTGTCTCATTGGAGGTGTTAGTTTGTGTCCTTTTCCTTCACACAGCACCACTTTCTATAAAAGGTGAAGAAACTGTGTGTTTTAGAGTCCCACTGACTGGCTCAGTTCAAGCTTTACATGGGTGAACGCATTCGACAGACCATGTGACCACACACAGCGCTGTCCTTAAGAAAGCAAACTAGGATGTCATATTTTCATCAAACTTAGGGGTTTAATATAAACTGTTGTAACTACAAAACTAAAAGCCTAAGGACTCATACTTCACCTTGCATTTGCTAAGCATTGCTGCTATGATGAATGTTCAGCCGTGCAAGCTAACAAGGGAGCCATAATCTCAACTACGAAGCCGGAGTGCTACTTGGATATATTTGCATCGTTTTCTTCTATTTCATATTGTTTAGATACATCCAAATAATTTAACTTCACAGATATTTTTACACCTTGGAAAATGACTACAGATATCCATCACCAACCACAGATTCCCGTGGTTTGGACAAAGTGTTGGGAAAGGCAGCATTTTCCTAACAAAAGCTGCGGCTCAGACCTTTCCCCTGGCAAGCATTTGCCAATAGGTTTGTCCCTGCTTGTCATTTTATCATGCCAAACAGCCTTCCTGGAAATTTTTTTTTTTTATGTCCCTATCCACTGACTTAAAATACACTATCATTGCAAAGCCAGGTCTGCATAGCATCCTGCGCTTGAATGCTTTGCAATAAGGTACTGATCATCATATCAAAAGTATTTTCCCTTTTAACACATATATTTCAGCACTTCATCTTAAGTCCTCTATCTACAGCTCTGTCAAAACAGCTTCAGAGGAACTGCCAGCTAAGCTTCGTAATTATGCTAAGTACCAGAATCTAATAATCCATGGGCATATACGAAAACTGTCTGAACTATTAACCTTACGTACTTCTCAATGCAAAGTAAAACAGATGTCTGTATATACTACTCCTTAGAAGTTGTAATACTTTTACATAAAGATGTAGTAACGAAGTCACTCGATCACTCAGTGAAGCATAAAACCTGGTTTTTTAATGATATGGACCCTGCCAAAAGATCTTTCTCCCTTTCAATTTTAAGCCATTAAAAACCCAAAGTGGTGTATGACCCATTTTGCGGCTACACACTGTTCACTTCCAATATCTCTACTTCTGGTGTAGAGATGGTTCCCGTGCCAAACTGAACTTTTGCATAGAAGGGCAGTGCAGAGGGGCAGTAAGCTCTTCAAACACATGTACCACTGTGTCTCACACCCTGGTGGTTCTTCACCCTTGTGTGACAGCACTGGCCATGCCAGGCACCACTCTCAGTCCATCTTACCACCATGAGCTTGTACCTCTGCAACTGCTCTACTGCAGCAATGACATGAGGATGGAGCTAAAATCCCCAGTTGACTCCAGCCATGCTCACCAGAAAGGCTTCAAATCAGGCTGCTGTAGAGAGACAGGGAAACTACACCTGTGCCACCCTACGCAAAGCCTGTGCTGTCCAATGGAATCTGCTTGTGCGGGTACCACACCACAGGGATGTATGTCAGACTGGGAGCCACTGATCCAAAGCCAACTGCAGCAGACACTGCCCAGACAAAATCATTCCCAAATCCCTGGCTGTTCAAACAAGCTAGGACCTTCAGCAAACAACTGGGGCAATGAGCAGCAGCAAGATAACAAGTAATAGCACTAGAACACTAATAGGTTTACAAATATCCTTATCTTTTTTCTAGACAAGTAAGTATTTATTTTCTGATATGCACTACTTTGACTGTGTGTTACTACCTATTGCACTACTATCCCAATCAGTTCTCCTTTTCCCCACTCCAACTCTTTGCAAGTCATCTTCTCCCTGACGAATATTTTTTGAGAGTCTTCACCTGGTTTTGAACATGAATATAATAATGTGATGAATCAATTTTGGTTTACTACATTTAAGACTTCTTCTGCCTCTGATTACTTCTCACAGCGTACAAAAAGCATTCACGTGTAATCTAGAACATGTAGGGCATACAGACTAATAATTACGTAGTAAAGAGCTACCATTTAAATGTGTGCCATTTACATTTAAAATCCTGCTCATTTTTCTTAACATTCTATATTAAAGCTGATTAAAATTATATACTAATACTGCCTTGTAATTGCAAGAGTGAAATTCAGTATTTTTTCCAAAGTTAATGAGTATCTATAACTTGCATTAACAGGGAAGTTGTAGGTTATAGTAAAGTATGATTTGCTGCACTAAAAACCTAGCAGAAATTCTATTCCAACATGTCAGGTACCTCCAACTCTTGGATTTAAAAGTTTGCCACAGGTGACCAACAGAGTCAGCAACAGTCAACTCGGGCACAGAGATCGCTCTAGCCGATCTTTTAATCCCTCTGATGCAGAGAAGTACCATTGGAACAACAGTTCCATGCTGCCTTTGAGATCTTCAACATCCATAAGTAGGGCATGAGAAATGCAGAGAATGTTCTTAAATCAAGGCATGAAATGCAAACCCCGCCATGAAACATCCTGTCTTCTTTGTAAGGGCAAGCACCCCTTCCTGCAAGAAAAGTCTGGGTGCAGGTCTCAGGACAGCAGAACAAGCTAGAATAGGGCAACTTTGGGGGCTACTGCTCCATCGAACAGGTCACCTCTGTTCTCCTGAAGTCAGATGAGTTACACGGGTCACACAAACCCACCTGGGCTTTCATTTTTTGCTTTGTTTTCACTATGGAATACGAATCACTAATATTTTGAAGGCGCTGCTATGAAAGAGGTACCATTTTAATACCTCTATGAGGGAAAAACAGAACAAGAGCATATGTGACTCCAGTTTTTCCTGCCTTGGACAGTTGCCTCACAGCCGCCGGCCACAGTCACATCTGTGCACAGACTAACAGGCCAAATAAGCCTGCTCAAGTGAACCACGAGTAGTAGCAGAACAGGAAAGAGCAGAACAGTTGTCTGACGAAAGGCCAAAGACAGCACTGCAGTTACAGAAGGTACTCTGAAATACCAGCCTCTTTTGGAACACATATTTAGTAACTACACAACATCATCACGGGAAAGAAAACGAGCCTTCTTAACGTTTTGTTTCAGAAGGTACACACCTGTATTTCTGAAGAAGTGCCATTTGTTTATTCTACACAGCTGTAATTAACACCTACAGAGTGGATAATATCCTTCACATCTGCTTCCGGTTCCTAATTTAGCCAATCTTTAAAAATGGAGGCATGCAAGCTGGAAAGCCAGCCTCATTACCTTTGCAACAAAGACCACCAGTTGATCCCCACCAGGGCCTGGCCTTATTAACCTTAGTTTTAAATTACAAAGTCACAGATGTACTCATCAGTTGCTTGATGAAGATTCATTTGCCAATCTCATCTTACAAAAGGGGTAATTAATATGCAGCCATTACGGGCTGATGATTGAAGTTGTTATAATGCAGGACTATAGACAAATAGTGAGGCACCTGCGTATCTGTAACAACTAAAAGCTCTCTCGAAAGTTCCAATTAACCAGCGTAATTGTAAGAAATTAAGTAAAAAGCACTGAATTGCATCAGTCATCGGCCTGTTCTGCACGCAGTCAGACAAATAAATTAATGCTTGCAAGTGCAGCACTGCTATAGCCATGGTGGTTTCAGGACAGAAAGAAAGGACTATGTAATTCATTTGACTAATTTATTAGGAAAGATTGGGACAAGTCTTTGGCACACAATCCCTTCACCAGATCTGACAAAGCAGAAGCAAACTCCAAGCTAAATACAGGTTAGAGACAATTGCTCTTAATTAACCTCATTCTGTTATACAATTATGCAACTAGAGGGAAAGGATGGTTAGCACCTGTGGAGGAAAGAAGGGCATTGAGGGGGGGAGATGAGAGGTTAGCAGCTGTGGAGCAAGAAGGTAGGACCTGAGGAAAAGGCTCAGCAGGGAGCAAGCTGAGAAAATTCACAAAAGCACATAGACACCAAGGGCACGGGTGTTTCTAGCCGTGCTCTGGCTCCGGGAGCTGAGGGTCTCCTTCAAGTCCAGGGAAAAGAGGCTGCATTTGGTCAGCCTGCACCAGCTCTAGAGCTCTCCTGACTACCGAGGGCGCTCACCCCCATGACAGCCTCTCAATGGGAGGTCTGATAACAGACGGTGTGAAAATCCCTGAGAAATTCCAGAGGAACGCCCTGGGATCAGCTGGGGTGTGCAAATCCACCTCGAAGCTGGTGCAGATGCACAGCGCAGCAGCCTGCCTGCAAAGCCAGGTCCAAATTAACTTCAGGGCACTGCCGCTATGGGACCCATGAAGCAGTGAATGGCTGGAGAAGTTCCTTCCCCAAGGCACCACTTCCCTCTCCTTTCCTGTGCCAGATGCCCATTTCAGCCGGTAAGAGCTACTTGCCCAAAAGCCTCTTTTTATTTACTTCTCTTGAGTGTTCTAAGGACCAGAGACCCATCGGCACCCTGATCAAGTGGTGTCACAGACACACAGAGACCCTGCTGAGCAGCACGTTTGATGCACTGCTGAAAAACTTGGTATTTCGAGGTAGGAGGGTTTGCTTAAGTAATTTTAAACCACATCTCTCTACTTTAATGAGATCAATAAGCTTTGTTTTCCTGGCACCTTTAGGGGTATATCTGCACTGCACCATGCATCACACTGCAGAATGCTGCAGGCAAGTGCCAGCTCCTCTCAAAATGGGAACCGTATATTCAAGTCGGAGGAAGGACTGAGCCACAGGACACAGCAGCGAGCTGACAGACACGCAGCCTCCAGGTCCCAAGGCAGTGACTGCACAGAACTGCGTTTTTGCCATGCAGATGTGCCAGCTGGTTCACAGCTGGAGTCACAAATGCAGAGCATCCTGGTGTGCATTGGAGATGCTCCCTCTCCCTTCTACAGAGGGTACTTTAGCACCCCATGGCTTGGATGGGTCCTGTACACTTGCAGGCCTTTCCCAGTGTGATCAGCCTTCAAAATCCAAATCCACTGGTATAAAGCAACAGAAAACACAGGAATGTTAATTTTGTAGCCAGAGCAAAGTCACTTAGGAAAAAAAGCAAAAGTCAGCGGGGTGTCTCCTGTCAAAGGCAACAGTCTATACACCTCCATGTTCTCGGTCTTTCTCAATTTTCTGTCTTATTGCTGTCATTTAACAATTCACAGGCATTTGCTGAGGAGTTGTTCATCTCCAGACACCCTCCTCCTCCTCTGTTCATCTTCCTTGCAGCTACCAAATAGTCAAAAGCACCAGACACATGAAGAAACATCCAATAACCAGGTACACACAGTGTATTTACAGAGCAACTCCATCACAGAGGCATTACTGAGGACTTGTCCATTTAGCCTGAGCATATTTACCAGGAACAGAAAAATTAAGACAGGGACAAGTAAAACACGCTGGATCACTAAAGCTCAAGGACGAAAGAAAATCCCACAACTGTTAGACAAACTTCAGAGGGAGGCTGGTTTCCCAGAAAAGGATATAATGTATATCTGATAGTACTGGAAAAGAAAATAAGCATCCTTGTAAGGTATACTAAACTGATCTCTCCTCTCCAACAAAAAGCACTGAGATTTCAGCAGTTAAGATTTTCTAAACTTATTCAGGGACAGAGAGATGCTATTTTGGAAGAGGCTCAGAAGTGTTTTCAGGAGACAAAGACAACAAAAAAAGTCAATGACAAGCAATAACTGCATAATCCTGAGTCTGTATTGCCTGTCTGAACATCAGCAGTTGAATGCACAATTCTCCTCTGACGTTTTGCTTTCAAGATTGCCTGTCTGCTCAGTGCTCAAGCTACAAAGTTTGTTCAGCTGATCCTGATCTGTTCAGAAGTTTTATCAGTATCTCACTATTTAATAGCAACACTGCTACACAAAACCACAAAGAAAACACGAATAGTTGGAGTGGTATGTAGATAGATTTCCTTGCATAACCACTAATATAAGGAATAAAGACAGTCTGAGGAAGCATATGGTCATTGAAAAGTTTTTCCACAGAAATGAGAAGCACCAGGTTTTGCAGACCTTCTTATTAATGAGAAGAATTTATTTAGCTAGGCAGCCTGGAAAATCTAGTCTTTTGGAGATACGTTTTCAGTCTGAGAGCACCGTGGTGGAGCTCATACACATGAAGCAAAGAAGAAACCCCTGAAATATGAAATATTAAATAGCCCCTATTCGATTAAGGACAGCTGTCATGCATTATGTGTCTTACACTGGAAAAAGACTTAATGGTTTTCAAGACAGCTCTCAGTACCTAGTGGCTCTGCAAGTGCAGGAAAACATTGCACCACTTCTTTTGCTCCAGACCAGAGCAGGGAATATTTGCTCATTCAACACGTGGATGTAGTGACTTAGAGAGTACCTGACCATAGAAACATGTGTGTACCCACTTTAAAATAATAAAACAAAAGCACAGAAACCTTCAGAAGTACAGGTATTACATTTTGGTATAAATTTAAAAGCTAGGAACTTACAAGTTAGGATGACAGCCAACAACAATAAACCTATTCTGGCCAGATCTTCACCTTTACAAAGATAAAAAGGTTGAAAGCCAAATCTGATCAGGAGGGTTTCATTTACATCATACCTGTTGTTCTCAGGCAGAGGGCACAGTGTGCAATAATCTTGTGGGCTTCAGATAAGTACTCTTTAAAATGTCATTTCTGATAGGTTATGTAGAGTTTCATAGGGGTTTTTTATTATTACTACTTCAGATCAGACAGGACTAATAAATCATCTCACCATACCACCTGTATACTACTGACTATTTACCCAGCTCCTCCCTGAAGAAGCTCATTAACTCAGATTAAAGAGGAACCACAGGTTAGAAACGAAGACTTTCTGCGCTGAACAGCACCCAGGCACGACACTCCTTCCCCAGGGGTGGAGCCCTCGGCCAGACGTACTGGCCATACCGCCTTAGATGGGGGATAGCAGGGCCAGCTCAAACCTGCACCAAGCTGTGGCCACAGAGGACCATTCACTATCACCCGTCATCCTCCTTCTGACAGTTACCAAACCCTTGGTGATTCAGAAGGTGAACAAATTTACCCAGAATACCTGATACCCACAGCAGTGTCCCAACACAACATTTCATGCACCACAGGGATAGATTTGTGAACCGCCCTGAACATCCCATTCATGCCCCAATTTTATTCTCACTCCCATGCCTCCCATAAATACCAAGTACCCTTAAGCTGGATCACTGCTGCCTGGAGCGTGGCAGGGGAAGATTCATAAATACTGATGGAAGAAAAAGAAATAAATTTTTAGTGGAGGAAGTGGGTCCTCCCTATGATGCCCCAGAAGCCTCAGTGCCATCAAGCAATTTGTAGTGTTAAATCATAATTTAAAGGCCAAATTTTGTACCAGATCACAGGCCGTCTGTGCCAGTCAAGGTCTCCCATCCTCCATTTCAGCCCATTAGTAACACAAAAAGCCAAGAGCCTTCTCTGGCCTTATCACCACTTCTGGAATGGACTCATACTCACTTCACAAGCTGCTCCTCCTGATGAGGCTGTGAGAGAAAGTGCTCTACATATGCCAAGAAAGCACAAATTCCCTCACCTCTAAAATTCGAAGCCCAGCATCAGCCAGCAGGATTTGTGTTTTGAAGCAATATATTTTCAAGAGAGACATGGTTTTCTGATTCAGAAGAGCATTCTAATAATGGACTATATGGATCATAGCTATTTCCATTTGGTGCTTTTTAAATAGCACAAAAAACAATTCTTGGCAAATTACGGTTTCTAAATAACAGGGTAGGGAAAACAAAAAATCACTACCAATTCATCTATGTGCAAAGAAAAGCCTCCCAGTAAGCACCTCCCTCATAAAGAGAAACATACAGAAAAATCCTGCTCTACTGACTAAAATTCAAGTTCTACCACAGAGGCCAACAGCAGACGGCAAGAGCTGAGCTCAGTAAGTCACTAACTGACTATCTCCCCTAGACGACAGTACAGCTTTCATATCAAGAACACACCATTATAGGTCTCTGCAAGAAACTGTTCGGAAATACAATTAGCAGATAACATAACCGAACAAATACATCTTATGGAAATGAGGAACATAAAACTTCAAATTAACGAGTGCCTGAATTGCCTTTGTTATTGATCACATCTCATACAAGCTTAAACCATCACAATTCAATAAACTGAACATAAAATTACAGGGACATTCAAGCCATCAAGCATGGGGCAGCTGAAGTTTGCACCCAACCGGACCTTACGGACAGAAAGACAAAGCTGTTTGCGTATTTTTAATTCGATACCTGCTATTCAAGATGATGTTGTATTGACATCCAAACAATTCTCACCGGCATTCAAGTTATCTACAAATTTGTTATATCAGCCCAACCAAGAGAACAGCGAACGGCAGCTGGGGCGGCAGGAGGTGGCAACAGATTGAAGAAAGCCTATAAGGACTCTTAGAGGAGGATATCTCCGTCCTTTCACTGTATAGATGTCTCTGCGTAAGGAGTCAAGGCTCTTTAAGCTGCATGCTTGAAGCTACACTCCGTGAAAATGCCTTCAGGCACCAAACCTGTAGGCATGCATAATTTATTTTTTGCATGAGTGAGTAGTTTCAACACCTCTGGTGTTTGCCAAAGAATCAAAGCATTAAAAATTAAAGCAAACTGACTACTCTTGTCCCACAGCAAAACAGCACAAACACGTGTCATCACTCATCTCTGCAGTTACGGGTGCTGAATAATCCTCCATTGGTTCTAAAAGCAAGGACGGGCAGTCCAAGGAGAAAAATATCACAGGTAGTACAACTGAAACGAAAGTAAAAAAATGGCATTTAAATGCCTCCAATCTCATATGAAAAACTACTTTTTACAGTAATCAATACGTGTCACGTCCCCTCAAATTGGCAATTTTCTGCATGACCAAACAGGAGTATCGTTGCCCACTAGAAACCAAGTACCACCAGTGTATCAGCATTTCAGGGTAAGCCTCACTGAAACATTTACTTCTCCATGCTGAAAGTCTTTGAGGTTTTTAAAATCATGGATAGATTAATAAAATTGACCAAGGATAAAGAGGGACTAAAATAAGTTTTTTTCTGAAGCCAATGGCAAAAATCAAACCAATTAAAGTCATGATCCGAGTCAGTTTCAGTCGATTGTTAGCACCTCAGGCAAAATACCGCGAGAGCAGAGTTGCAGTTGGTTTCCAATTTAGCTGTCAGTATGACAAGGGAAGGGGCTGGAAGAGATGAAGGAAGACATTAATAGTAGCAGAGCCAAAGACAAGAGAGCTTGGTCCACACTGTGGGCACAGGATTTGCACCAATTTCCCATGGCTATCTGACAACAAGCCTGGCCCTGAGCAAGAATAAAACCAGGAGGGAAAGAGGAAAGTTTACAGGGAAGTCAAAAAATAAAGGTGCACAGACACACAATCAATAAATGACTTTTAAAAAAGCTGTTTAAGCCAAATGTTCTCCGAAGAAAACGTTTTCAATGAGCACGTGACAAAAGCACCTTGCACAGAGCACTGCAGACGTTTTGTGGAAAGCAAGTCCTCTCACCCAACCGCGCAGAGCAGGCACGCTGGGAACTTTAACACCAAATCAAACAGAAATACCTCACTAGACTGCTAAGTGCCATGTCAAGCTGTGGGATGAGTCTACCAAGGACACCCTGTGTATCTATAATGCCATCTGCATTACAGAATCACCTCAGCTGCCTTCANAGCTGTTTAAGCCAAATGTTCTCCAAAGAAAACGTTTTCAATGAGCATGTGACAAAAGCACCTTGCACAGAGCACTGCAGACGTTTTGTGGAAAGCAAGTCCTCTCACCCAACCGCGCAGAGCAGGCGCGCTGGGAACTTTAACACCAAATCAAACAGAAATACCTCACTAGACTGCTAAGTGCCATGTCAAGCTGTNGCTGTTTAAGCCAAATGTTCTCCGAAGAAAACGTTTTCAATGAGCACGTGACAAAAGCACCTTGCACAGAGCACTGCAGACGTTTTGTGGAAAGCAAGTCCTCTCACCCAACCGCGCAGAGCAGGCGCGCTGGGAACTTTAACACCAAATCAAACAGAAATACCTCACTAGACTGCTAAGTGCCATGTCAAGCTGTGGGATGAGTCTACCAAGGACACCCTGTGTATCTATAATGCCATCTGCATTACAGAATCACCTCAGCTGCCTTCATCCAGGACAATAAAATGTAGCCAATGTGACAACAGCAATATTTGCAAGGGGCTGGAGGACAGAATGCAATAACTACATCAATACCAAGAAATTAATTTTGCCCAAGGCGGTGTGCTTATTTTACAAGATACCTTGCAACAAGAGCAGCGTGCCAGTCACATCAACGGCATGGATACATCAGCCACGGGGCACTTAGCCAGCCAGGCTGGACCACCGAGTAATACGGACAGAAAAGACAGACAGCATGATGCTGTTCTGAACACCCTGGCAGGAGCAGCTCAAACCTTAAAAATTCCCAAATGATCAAACATCAACACCACAAAAATCCCCATAGAACTGAAGCTAAAAATAAGATTTGGCAATACTGCTCTTCATCGGCTCTTCCTCTGGGCCTGAAAGGGAAGAACTTGCAGCAAGTGATATCTACCATTGACTCTGGATTCAGGATCACAAACTCAACTCATCAATTCCCAATAGTTCACATGCGGCTTCAGCAAAGATATTATTTTTCTGGGGAGGAAGATCAAGAGCAAGAAACTATTAGAACTCCAAAAATATCATGGAGTGATGGACTGGAAGGCTGGGTCTTTAACAGAAGCTGATTTTTCTGCCTCTTCTTGTGCACATACGCTTGTTCTGGCAATACAAGCGGCCGTTCCCCTGCCCAGCAGCAGATGTGCCATGTGAGCTGTGTGTCGAGACACTTCAGGTAGGACCCATTGCCCACTTTGGGGATAACAGAGGAACTTTTATGCGCAGGAAAGACTGGCAAGGTACCCACTCCCTTTTTGCTGTACCCTCCAGTGCTTTAGGCTGATCAGAAGTAGGTCCTTATGATTTATGAGGCCCTTACAAGAGCACAGGAAGGATCTACGTGTTTGTCATCCCATCTCAACTTGGGGATAGCACCCCACAGAGGCAGAGAAACTGAAAAAGGGACCAGTTTCCAGAGGTAGCCGAGGTGCAGGAAATAATTAGAGAACCGTGTCAGCCTACTGAAAGAGGCGGACAACCGTGAGTCTTGGCAGTTTGAGGTTCCCTTCACACTTACTCTTAACGTCTCTTCCAGCTGAAGGGAAAAGGATTAAGACACGACCTGTTTGCTATAGGACAGGTTGAAAAAGCACTAACCGGAGTGCAAGCAAAGAGGAGCATTTAATACCACCGCACCCAGTGAAAAGCTGGTTATTACAGAAGATGGGAACTTAGCTACCACCACGCCACATCAAAAGAAAGCTCATGAAGTTTCAGTCTCCTATTTTAAAATCTGCCCCATGCCTTGCTCATACGCCTGCGTGTCTTGATCAATTAGCTTACGTCAAAGCCTTGTTACACACACACGGAGTTTTAATTGATTTACTCAAGTCAGCGAGCAAGGAATAATTACATCTTCGAAAATAAAGCTGGGCAGACTAGGGCAGCCTGCTTCATTGCTGTGAGACTTAAAAGTTCAAAACAAAGGCAGATTTGGTTTCATCCCACAGTTTGATTGTAAGCTTGAAACTGCCTGGTGCTCTGAGACGCCGTGTTAGCTGGGCCTAATCATCAGCCAACCCACTGATTCTTCCTATCACTGCAGGCAGGGTATTAAGCCTACGAGCACAGTCGTGTTCGATAGAAAGATATTGTTTATCTGGCAATAAACTTAACACTAATCAAAGCAGTATTAGCTTGAATTTATAAAGCATGAGCCGTTCCCTCTACATGATAAAACAGAGAGACATCCTATAGCATATTGCAAATCTGAATATTTATCATAAAATGCCCACAAAACTAACATTTTTGTACCTTGTGGTGGATTAGACAGGGTCAAAAACTGATGCCACCACCTTTTAAAGACTCTTTATTCTCACCATATGTATCAAGGTATTAACCATCGTTCAAGACCTCTGAGTCAATAATGCTTATGTTTGCGGATAAAGGCAAAACGTAAATAAGGGACAGATAAAGATGAAGAGAATGAAGGAGACTGAATTATGCATATTTTGATACCATAATTCCCAAAGCCAAATTTTGAAGCACAAACTACCATAACACAGTGGAACTGGAGAAGCGACAGCTGCCTCCAAGGCCATCCAGCACAGTACATTGTAAAATTTCATGCCAAACTGTTTCAGTTGCAGCATCTTCCAGGCTATCATTGAAGATGCAAACTAAACACAGGATTCTGCCACCTTTTATTCACCAACAGGATTTTCTGCTGATTTGCAAGATCGAATTTCAGGAGCCAAATCTATTTGTCTTATATACTTCAGTCTCTATTAAAATCACTGGAACTATCATGGCAATTCGTCCTACACACAGAAATCCCACATCGCAGAATCAAGCCTCAATACAAGACTTGCAGTTTGTTCTAGCTATCTTTAGCCTTATTTTAAAACATAACATTGATTCAACACAAAAGTACTCCTTTTTCTAAAGAAAAAAAATGTAAAAGAGACTCAACATTTAAAATATTCATCACAACAGCGGTCAGCACCATGAAATGCAAAGCGTATCACGCTCCCACTGAGGATATTACTCAGCAAGGCTGATACTGAGCAGCACAAACCATGTTTCAATCTAACCTGACAAGAGAGTACTGGTTGAAGTTCTGCTCTTTATAAGGTGTCACCCAAATAAACACAGATGAGGTATCAAAGTCTCTTACCTGTACAGTTATTCAAACATGCCCCATGCGCAGTGATAGTTTAAAATGTTTAAAGCAGCAATAAAAACAGTAATTAGAGATCCTACCAAGGAGGCCAAAGCGCTTTAAGAGAAGACATATAAAAGAATAGGGTGTTTCACATTGAGTGTAATAATTTGCTGATGAATTAACAGCAACAGTTTTAACAGCTTTATGAAAGAAGAGTAACGCATTATCTTCTCCTCTTAGTGACAGAGGTACTACCTTGACAAACAGCTCATTCGTGCACGTTTGAATGAGAGGGATGAAAGTGTGCTACGCTTTGTTGATTTCTTTTATAAGCCTTTTGTCACTCACTCAGTCTTCCTCATACACAGTCAATTGCTCCTTCTGAAATACATTTAATGTAAGAATCTGTGATAGTGGGAACATGACAGGACAGGAATATGTGACGTTCACTGATACAAGGCCCAACCCAGAGCGCTAAGAGTTTTTGGGTAAATAAAAAGCAGAGATGCTTGGCACCTTGCAGGACAGATCATCAAGGTTTTTTGCAGTGTTTTAGGTTGTGAAGCCTCTGTGCTTTCCCTACAGCCTGGTGTTACTGCTAAGAATTTTAAAGACATGGCCCTTGGGAATTCTTTGCTTTCAATACAGAAGTTAACCCCGTTTATGCCGTTAGAAAATACAAGTGCCTAAATTTTCTTTCAAGCTGCTTTATCAGTGAAAGCAAGATTTGGCCTCTAAATCCCAAATAATTATATCTGATAATTATTCAGGTAAGTCTGGTAGAAGAGCACACTTTGAATTCAATGGAAATTTGCATGTATTCCCACATCACCTTCAACACAGCAGTTGATGTATTCACCCTCTCTGTGACAGCGTTCCCCAGCTTTAAAAGAAAAATAATCAAGTAGTAATTTCAGGCTTCACTTTTGAGGGTCACAAGGTTCACTGACGCTGGTGCAACACATGGGCTTTCACAGGACTTGTTAGGGCAGCACTTGTCTCAACCTAGTGCAAGTCTAGGACAGACTTTTTATTTTTGTTTTAATGGTAAATGGAGAGCCAGACTCTGGGAAACTCAAGCATAGAAGGAAGACTTCACTTAGAGTGTCTGAACCAATACATGTAGGGGACAGATTTTAATAAGCAACACAAAGATACTCCCGGTTTAGAACGCTGAAGAGGTGAAAAATCAGACCAGATGGCAGAAGTTTTTCTAGATTCTTGAGCTCTGGCTGACCAGACCACTACACATCACATAGAGCTGGGTCTCGCTTCTTCTATTTTCAACTCAGCTATATAACTTTTTTTTTTTCCTCCCCAATTTGTAAGGCCAGGCTGTCTCTCGATCAGAAGTTCAGCCTTGCCTGCCACTTTACAATTTGGATGCTTTTCTGAAAATCTGCGCAACACCCAACTGGTGGAAAAGCTACTCAGGCAATGAACTCAGTGGGTTAACCCGGTAGGCAAAGGTATTTCTCTTTACACGCTCAGTATTTGCAACAGCTTCAGTGGCTCAAATGCTAATGGTTTTGCCAGCTCCTGCCAACAGTGATGATAAACCCCTATCTTTGGTCCTCTTACAAAAAGCACTGGAGTTGCAGCGAATTCATAAGCTCCTTTTACTCCTTGTGTGTCTCCATCTCCAGCTCTGTGTCATTGCTTACTTCATCTCTCCCTTGACCCTGGCTCCACCAAAAGCCTTTCCACTTATCGCTTTCTGCCTCAGCTACTCCCATCACTTCTTTTATGGTCTTCATAAATCCACACTCTGCAGTGAGAAAATACATAGCCAGGTTATTATTACACCCCCTGGAAACAGTGATAAATTATGCCCATAATATCCCCTCTTCCATTAAATTTTTCAGCTTCCTCGCGCTCTCCAGAGCCTTTTCAAAGCTAATTTTCTATTGCTCAAAGTTTCACGGGATTTGCTTTCTCCTTCCACTCCATCACACTTTTTCTCCCCATCACATTCTCATCCCAGCATCTCTTATTCCTTCCACAAATTGCCAAGCAATTGAAAGCTCATCCTTTATCATACAATGTGCAGTGAAATAAAAACAAGACGCTTCCAGTCCAAAAGGCATACACGCAAAACCTCCCTGCCATCCTCCACACCCACTGACTTGAAATTGTGCTTAGTTCATATTTATTTTTTTTAAACGGTTATATTCCAAAATCTATTCCTAACATTGATCAGTAAAAATGGTTAGGCACTTCCAAACACTCTCAAAAGTCTTGCAAAAACATCCCAGTTCTGACTGGAGGGCTTCTTGGATCACGGGTGGAACACGGACACAGATGGAAAACCTGACACATCTGTTTTGTTAAAGTAATTCTGGTACGCCTCTTCTTCCTGAGTAGCTTCAAAGAAGTTTTGCTTGTGTCCCAAAGGGGGAACAAATACAAACATTTAAATCCTGAAAGTTGCCATGAAACAGAATTGACAATTTTCACAGCTCTGCATAATCCTGCTCTCCTCTACATTCACTGCTGCCACTTAAGTGTCCTAAACAAGAATGTCTACTGTTCTTGAACGCACCACTAGGAAGAAGTACAATTCTACCTTCTCCTGCCATCTGTGCTGTTCTCTCCTTGTGCATGCATTACTGCATGAATATCCACAAAGCTTTCACTCTTTTCCATTGGCTACTACTTGGATACGTTATATGAAAAGGCCGGTTTGTTACTCCCAACAACCCAGAAAATCATGTGGTAGAAATTCCAAAGACAATTTTAAAAACAAAACTTGAAAACTGTTTTCTGCACTGATATTGTGAAAAGAAAAAAACAATCACCCTAAAGAAAAAAACCACCCAAACCCAACCCCCTCTTCCAGCCAAAGAAACCAAAGATACAGCTTCCCAGTGGGCAGGTAACACAAGCCTGTGGGCTCAACAGGCCAGATACCAACCCAAACTCCAACATTAAAATAGACATTGCTTTACCAGCCTCCCTGGCCAGGAGGTATCCTGACACTGGTGTGGAGTCACACTTCATCCCAAAAATCTTTTCTCACCTCCTGGGACAGGCATCACAGTCTTTCTGCTGCTGTAGCCTTCCTGTTAGGTGATCAAGAAGAGAGGTGCTATTTGATCCCTTTTGACTTATTTCACTTCTACCACCTTTTACTGACTTCCACCAAATAAATAAATAAGCCCCATCCTTTCTTCAGAAAGCAAATACAGGGCAGAGAGGGAAGAAGGGAGAAGAAGAGCAGCAAATCAAAGTCCTTCCAGTTCTCCTCACCCAGTCACTTGAAAACAGTCAGCTATTTTTGGCACGCTCTGAATGTTCAGCCACTGATACGCAAGACGAGAAGCAAACGTAAAGCAGAGCACATGACAAACCTGCACTGATTGTCATCAGTATGGTTGCAGAGACCTTTCTCCTATTTACAGTCAGAAGAAATATTACTTCAACATCTGCATCAGGGGGCAGGAGGGAGCACCTGCTCTACATGATGGTCTCAAATGATTAAAAATCATGACCTCCCCAGGAAATCCATACATCCGTAATTCCCAGCAATACTACAACTCCCCAAAATACCACCACATCTTTATTTCACTAGAAAAGAGACTTTCACGGTTCAGGTGTTCCAGCTCTGCACCCCAGAAGTGACAATGGCTTGCAGTGGCAATTGACTCCACTATAGTTTCTTACTCTCTTGCAGCACTCTGAGGAACAAAGCATACGTGACAGCTGTTTGGAGCACTGTGTATAATTACAATTAAAAGACTTACATTTTTGAGGCAGCACTGTAGCACAGCTTGGGCAGACTGAGATATAAGAGCAACATAAGAAATTTTTATGTCTATTGAATATAAAAGATAGATGTACAGAAATTCACAGCAGATGTAAAATCCAAAGAAAAAAAGTTTCTACGTAAGCAATTTGACAGCACACTGACAATGTGTGGAAGTAAATCCAGCCTAAGCTACTTGTACAAACATTGTGGCCAGTACCAGTGAACTACACTAAAAATGCAAAAAAAAAAAGTGACTGCCACCTTCTTGGATTTGATAATTCCTGAAAAGATGGCTGAAAAAACAAAATCAGAAGAAAGTTCTCCAGTTGTGTGTCTGCTGGACAGGTAAGAGACTGTTTGATGCTGGGCGCGAGCAGATGATGTGCTGCAGAACACTTGGAGCTCATTCTGCTATGCTCCCTGCTCCTTCCAGCTGTCTTCCCCGTCCCTCTCCTGTTCATCTTTCCTTTCTGATTCTTTCATACTTTCTTTCCATTGTATCTCTATTATTTTACGGAAAAAAAAAAAGTCCTGCACTTTTTCCCTTCATTTAATGAAAAGCAGAAATACAACAGAAATTCCAACAGAAGAGGGGAAAACTCCAAGGATTCAATACACAAAACAAACAGAAAAAATATCAAACAAAACCAGGTTACTGCTAATTACCACTGGATTTGCAAATACAGGCTATGCGGGGCACAGGAAAACTGTTCAGAACTCTTAAATAACTCTTCTGTAATTAAACCAAGCACGTGAATAAAACCTGTACGAGCCTCCAGGAACTGGAGAGCTCACGGCCATCACCTCTCTTCTGCCTGAGGAGCTGATGTCCTGGGTGAAACCACGGACACAACGGGAACGGACGCCTTCTTCCAGAAGAAAGAGGAAATTTTCCATTTCATTCTTTCACTTGCCCATTCGAATGAGAAGTACAATTAGTAGGTTACCTTCGTCATCAGAAGGTGAAGCTGAGCCATAAGGCTGCCTTCTGTCACCAAGTCATGGTGCAAGATGAATTGTGTCAGTGCCCAGGTGTCATCACCTGAGGCAAAGCTGGCGCTGCCCCCAGCTAGTCACGGCCGGTTCCGGCAGGTCACAGCCGGTTCCAGCTGGTTCCTCAACAGCCCCACCACGGGGCACAGCCAAGCTGGGCAGCCCCAGCCTCACTCACAGAGGCCCCCGGTGATGGCACCTGGGCCCTGACACACTGACGCTCTGGGAAAGCGTGATGGAGACAAGGAAAAATGCCACCTGGCAGTGCCGAGTGAGGGGGAAACGTGTGAGAAACAGCCCCGTGAGCACCAGGACCAGTGGAGGAGGAGGGGAAGGGGTGCTCCAGACCCCGGAGCAGGGATTTCCCTGCAGCCCGTGGGGAGACCACAGGGGAGCAGGTGGAGGACCCCAGGCCGGATCAGGCAAATATTTCTTGGGGGAACTACAGCCTGTGGAGAGCCCACGCTGGAGCAGGTTTATCTTGAAGGACTGCAGCTCATGGGAAGGCCCCACACCGGGCAGGGGAAAAGTGTGAGGAGGAAGGAGTGGCAGAGGGGAACTCCTACGGACTGACCACAAGCCCCATTCCCCTTCCCTGCTGCATGGCTGGGGCAGGGGGAGGAGGTACAGGAGTTGGGAATGAAGGAGTGAAGTTGAGCCTGAGGAAAAGGAGGGGAAGGTTGTTTAGTCTTTGTCTTGATTTCTCACCATCCAACTCTATTTTAGCTGGCAATAAATTAATTTTTCCCAAGTTGAGGGTGTTTTGCCCGTGACGGTAATTAGTAAGCGATCTCCCCATCTTTATCATCTCAACCCATCAGCTTTTCCAGCTCATTTATTCCCCCTGTCCCACTGGGGAGGGTGAGTGAGAGAGGGGCTGGGTGGGTGTCTGGTGGCTGGCCAAGGTCAAGCCACCACATGAGTGCTTTCCCTCTTGGCACAGTACATTTTAACGGGATGGAAGAGGAAGAAGATTAGAAAAATAATCACATGGGTACCACCACCACTGCTGATGAAATATCACATCTGCATTGCCAGTCTCAGCTGCTGAAGCCTAGGGAGACAGAAGCCCACCAGAGCAGTACAGCGATGCTATTGGATTCCCTGTGCTGGTATCCAAGTGAGATGCACAGAGGTGAAGCAGTCACTTTACAAAAGCCAGCAAATGCCCATGGACCATTCAGGTCACATGAGGATTACACAATGCCTAAATTTGACCTAATCTCACTAAGACAAAAGAAATTTGTCCTAAATTGGGTGGTAACTAAAAGCACATGTATCAAAAATACCAAGTACTGGTTAAACAAATTATTCTTAAAGCAACCAACAGAGCCTTATATCAATTATGTCAAGCCTCGGCTGAAAAGCAGCTAGAGATTACTTGGCCCACAGAACAGAGCAATATCTATAAATACACCTTCATTTCAGCTACAACCACAACCGCAGCGTCAAAGGTAATGAAACACCGCTAGTTTGGATTTAGTCTACCTTGAATGGTGTGCGTGTGATGCAACCCCGGCCAATGGCAATTCAATTGCTATTTCAGGAATATCTCTTCTTCCCACTTCATTTCAGTTCCTCTGCACCTTCCCACCTCAGTGATGCTCTAATTATTCAAACAACGTAAGCAGCATTCAATCCATGCCAGCCCTTTCTTCCTTTAGCACTGACCTTGCCGTATACATCACTCTCACAAAACTAATTAAGTGGAGAACAGTGTCACTTTACACTCTTCATGAAAAGAACTGAATTGTTACCTGCCTGAGGGTGCAATTCAAATTATTTTCGCTTTCATTTCTCTCAGCAAAACAATACAAATATCGAGCAAGAAACCAGACCAGACAATTCAAAGAAACCTTTTACCCAAGTTACCACACAAAAAAATTAAAAGGATTATTGTAAATTACATACTCCTTTAGTTGTTTCATTTTGGTCTTTTCACATAAGCTTGGCCAAGACATGTTTTGGGAAAAGCGGGGAAATTTGTTAGGCTAACAGACATAGTTGAGGAAAGAAAAACGATGTTTGTGGCGCACAGACCCTAGAGCCAGGCTTAACTAGAGGGGATCCAAGTGGCTAGGAAAGCTTCAGTCCCACAAAATAGATGTGAAACTGCTGAATCCATAAAAGCATCCACAACCAAATCATACAAAAAGCATGCACCTCTAATCTCAGGGTAATCAACAGAGCAATTCCTCTCCAATACGAATTAACTCACAAAGATGTTGGTCTGAAAATACTTAGCTGTAGGTCATCTAGGATGGGAAGCTTGTCCTCCCAGATTTACAAATGTTTTGTTTGTACACAGGATTGACCGCACATCTAGGTTCACAAAGATTTTATAATTCACTGCTTGCAGGGAGGAGACTGAGGAACAGGATATGCCACGTGTTTGCTCCCGAGGAAGTGGTCTGTATAACTCTGGAGCCACCTCTTTTCCTAAAACACTATAGCAATAACACACAATGAGGAACAGAGGAAGAAAATTAACACTCATTTGACCCAAGACTACACTGCAGCACAAAATTCCCAAAGCGTAGGGGTAAGACCAATGCCTTGCAGGAAACCACAGTAAACGGTACAAATACATTTAATGACAAGTCTCCAGTATATTGTGGGTGGCCACAGACCAGAGATGCCAGAAGCCTGAGCCATACAAGTTCTTACGCATCCGCTGTGGATGCTGGTGCTCACCGCTTTGCAGCACCCTGTAATGCTCTGTGGGGCTACTCATCCCTCAGGCTTCATCTGCCTGGGAGTTTTTCCTTTGAAAATGAGATTTGGCATCTGCCAAGAAGCAACTATTAGTAACTTTTACTCTAGAAGCAAAAAGGTTGACTATCTTTTACTATCTGCAGAACAACGTGAGTTCTTTGCCACGGACAGCAGCCGTTTGAGAAACAACACTATTGCAAACCCCAAAGTTCAGAGCTTGTCCCTAAGAATACTGCCTACTGTACTTCAGCTAACACCAAAAACCATTACAGAGCATCGGCATGAATGTGCTGGCATCTTGATCTCAAAGGCCACTTCTGTTTTTTAATTGCTGGTGTTTTACCGACAGATGTGAGGGACCACCGCCTTGAGATTTAGAGGGAAGGATGTTTCTTTTATAAAAGTGTATTTTATAAAGAGTTACTGTAGTTTATTGAAGCAAAACTAGTCACAGATAATGAGTCATAACAGGAGGTAGCTACTGTAAATATTCTAAGCATGGGCACATTAACAACCACCCACTAATCAGAGGCAATGCCACAGGCAGACACAGAACTCCCACTGGTGTCAATGGGAATTTTGAATGGACCAGGACCTCAGCCAAGAGCTGAGTGTCTGTTGTAACCTGCAGCATTAACATCCGGGACGGGGTGGGTCGTGCTTCAGATTTTGGCTGTCGCTTTCAGTGGGCGATGCAGGCATTTATTCAAAGTGGATCTGCAATCTCCATTTTCAGACAGGAAGCACCGAGATTTCTAACGTGAAGTGAACAAAATAAAACCATTGAGTTTAACTACTCATTCTTTAGCATCATTAAACGTTTATGATACGAACGCAAGTTCTGATGCGTGAGTCAATAGCACCAACTGACCACAATAAGACCCTACGTACTGTTGGCAAACATCTGCCTGAAGGGAGACTCCAGTTCCTGTGTCAAAGTGTGGCTGCTGGGGAAGTTTGCAGGGGCTTTTTGTCTGGGATGCAAAGGAATTGGCACCCAAACTTCTGATAAAAAGACAAAGAAATGTCCTGCTTCCCACCTGAGCTGGCCAAGCAGCAGATCAGGGCGCTAGCACCGTGCTCCCTTCCCCCCTTCTCACACAGGTCTGCACTTGCTGCTAATTTTGATTCAGTGGACTCAGACCAAGACATGGTCAGCTTACATGTTGCCTCTGCGCTGCTCTTCTTCAGTCCCTGGAGTAAGTTACTTTCTCATGATTCAGTACTATAGAAATATAACCGTTGAGATCAGCTTCTTTATTTTTGTCAGCTTTTCTACAGACCTTTCAATCATAAGCTGCTTTATACTGTATTCCCATAAAGTCGGAAAAGCAGTAATAGATACCTCAAAATTCTGACTTCTATTTTCCTGCCAAGTGCTTTGTTTTCTGCTGTCACTAAATTAGAATAGTACCTATACTTCCAAAGTCTTCACCCTTCCTGTCACTATTTCAATACACTCTTCTCAGATTAGAAGCTATCATCAGCTTCGAAAATACTCCTCCTATTTGGCTTTCTGGAGAAGAAAATATACTCTGCATTTTCTCACTGCTTACAGCTGAGGTTATCAGACTTCTGGGCAAAGCTATCCAAGTTTCTTGCCGTGAGACCGTGGTGACAGGAGAAGATCCCCACTGCGTCTGTCTTGATGGGGAAGGTAACGGTACATAATCCAATTGATAAAAAGAAAAACAAATGCAGATGAATCCACTCCTCGGATTTAGTTTCAAATTCTCTAACTCCGTCTCTTGACTTTCCTTGGAGGAGCCCCACAAATTGCAAAGCAGCCTCTGGAAAGAGTCTGGCTGTAATACCAGACAGCACGAGCTCTTTAAGGCCCAGATCCAAAGTACAAGGATTACAGCGGGTCCCAGCTCACTTTCTAATGCCCTGTGTTTTCCTACTGCCCCATGCCTCTCCCCCAAGTAAAAGGTTAAAAAGTATTTCATTCAAAATAGGTTGTGTTGATGCAGCACGAAGGCTCACTGGGGACACTGGATATACAGTCCTCAAAGTGCAAAGTAGAAGTTTGTGAGGGAGAACTGGAGAAAGTTACCCATCCTGCCACACACACACGGCTCTCCGCACACCAGCTACGTGGCAGGAAAAGAACCTGACCGGTGGGAATGGCACTGCTGCCAGTGGGAACGTACCTAAGAGTACTTCTTGAGCACGTAACTAACTTCTGTTGAAGAAGAGCTGTTACCAACCATCACACCACCACTGCAGGATGCTGAGCTGTTGTCACCCAGATCCTTGCACTCTCTCTGGGGTTAGCAGGAGTATGAAGTGAGAAGAGACACAGGAAAACCTGCCCCATGCTGGAAACCACCAACACCGCTGGGACAAGGCTGCTCTCTCAAACAAGCCGCTTGCTATCACAAACAGCCCCCGCTCTGGAGCAGCAGTGCTGCCAATCTACGTTTGTGGGCAGCTTGGAGGCTACCTGGGCTTACAGTATCCTGCAGGCTAACACTCACAAGTTTTTTTTAAAATAAATTTAAAATTATCAATGCCATAATCTTATACGTATACATTTACAGTTCATGCAGTGTTTTGCACAAAGTAAAGGTGCACATCCCTGAGTTCATTATGTTAATCCATAAGGATTATTTAGATTGGGATAGTTAATTCTCAAAAATCCACAGCCTGTTTTAAAAGCAGCCGAATTTTGAGCAAAACAGTCATGGCTGGGTTTTCTAGGCAGGGCTTATAAGTGGGGCCAACAAACTCTGAAGTGAGCAGTTACTTTCCTCTTTGGCTTTAGAAAAGATGTGAAAAAGACTTATTTCTTTAAACATAGATTTTGGTACTTCTGTTACACCTGCACAGCTCCACTGACACCACCACAGGCTTTACAAGGGAGGGTAATTTAACTGAAAACACCCATTGCAAGACGCTAACTACTTGCACTGGATTGTGCTGATTCCTACCAAAACCCATGGCCTGCCAAAGTTCTGTATAAATCAGGCTTTTCTAAAAGACCCACCCCAAAAGCTGATTGTAGAAAGCGCCATTCAACAACTTAGACAAAGCACGTCCTTACATTAGGGCTGAACATGGCCCTCCCAAAGTTCTGCAGGGGAGTACAGCAAATTCATCTCACGCACGACCCTGTAGCGCACCTAAGAGCGCTTCAGGAGTAAGAAAGGCGGACACTATTCTCACTAACAAAGTACTCCACATTTATTACGCAAATATAGCCCTGGGATACCTGCATTTTCAGCAGGTATTCAAATTACATCGTATATCTTACGGAATGTGGGATACATGAACATATCACCACAGTAAGCTACTTTCATATGAAACCTGATTACATTGTTCTTTGAAAGAGTGATTAACCAACTTAAAAACATACAGGCTTCTGCCAGGGCTGGAGTCTACCCAGTGCCACAGTATAGCTGCAGAAATATGCAGGAAATGTTATCCCAACCTTCCCAGACAGAGTATTGTTCCATTGTATTTAAAAAAAAAAAAAAAAAAGAACAGCCTGTCTTTACTATGGCTAGATCCAAATGAAACATTCCCATTAGCAGCAATATTACTCACAACCACCAAAAGAAAATGCCAGTGGTTCAGAGGAAAAAACGTTTCCTATTTTAGCTGCACCCTGCTGCATCTAAAACTGCCTCTCTACTTTGTGACAACAGAGAAAGTTTTATACTAGCTCCAAGAGAGTACCAGCCTCTCAGGGAAGCAGATAGCACCCGCATCAACTGTTTTTCTCGGGATTCTCAGAATATACAGCTTGTGGTACACTGTCAGCACAGGAATCAAAGCCTTGAATGCCTAGGTCGTTGCTGACTCATTAACAGCAGATACCCTGGTGTTTTGAAACACACATATGTCCCCAAACCTACACACAGGCAATTCCAAACATGAAGTTATTATGTCATTAAGGCTTGTAATCATAGCACAAAATGGAACACGTAAGTTTGATAAACAAGCTTGCACGCAAGTATGGCAAATTCTTTTTGTGTAGGATTATAACACAGTTCTAAATCATGCAAAATAATTCCTCAGAAAGGCAGGAATCTTTTGTTCTGCATTGCTTAATAAATTATTTAAAGAGCATTTTAGTGAATAAGGCCACCATAAAAAATATACCCTCAGCATCAAAAATATTCAACATCGATACTCAACATAATGTAAAGATAAAAATTTGTTTAGAAAATGGAAGGTTTTGCAATGCATCTGAATGGTGAACTTTATTGCGCTGTTGTGAAAAATTAAAAAAAATCTGATGAAAACACTAAGGTTTTGCACGTAAGGCATAAGATAGCTAAAACTGAAAAACAGAGTTAGAAGGGGGAAAAAACCATTTAAAAAAACACAACAAAAGATGTCTCAATAGTCTAGTATGTAACTTTCAAAATCAAAAACCAAAAAGTTTTGAAAAAATAATAGAAAGAATGAATTGTTTTGAGTTGACATCTCAGGCTGCTAAAAAAGTAAATGGCAGGGAAGTGCTCGTTACGTTTTATAAAACTAGTAAGTACAGAGCAGGTTTTTTTCCTCTTTCAGGGGGGCCAAGAGCTCGCCCTTCAGCGGGTATCCCACCAGCACCACACAGATGCGCGTTCGAGAAGACGGACAGTTTTATCTACAAACACACTGGAAAACTACTTACTGGAGAGATATCCAGCGCACACACACCAGCTACTACTCATCGAACCTACTCCCACAGCCCTAAGCGGAGGTAACAGCGCCCAGGGAGCTGCGCGGGGGATGCGGAGCCCTTCGGAGAGGAGCGCAGAGCCACCTGTGTGCGCCCCGCAGCGGGGCACTCCGCATCCCCCCCGGCCATGCACCCCCGCAGCGGGGCACAGCACACACTCCCCCCCACCCCCGCAGGCATGCACCCCGGAGCGGGCCCTGCATGCCCCCGGCTGCCCCGCACGGGCCGGGCCGGGTGGGGGCAGCGCCCCCGTGCCCAGCCCCCCCTAGGGGGTCCGCATGCAACCCCCCCAGCCCTCGGCACCGGCCGTGCCCCGGCTCCGCGTCTCCATGGCGATGGCTCCCCGCTCCGCCACGCCTCGGCCGGGGCCGCCTGCAGCGCCGAGCACCCGCCCGGCCCGCGGCGGGGGAGCCGACTTCCCCCCTCTCCTCCCCCCGGGGCGGGGGG
>VZSC01009634.1:47917-177821 GCA_013398225.1 Steatornis caripensis
CCCCCCCCCCCTCCCTGGGCCGGGCACCCCCTTTCCATCACCCCACGGAACTATACCGAAGGAGACAACGCACATCCCTGCTGCCCTCCAGCCTCGGGACGGTGCCCCAGCGCCGGGCTGCGCTCCCCGTGGGGAGCCGCTCCCACCCCCCCGTCCCACAAAGGGGAGGCTCCGGTCCCGGGGCTGTGGCCCCCAGCACCTCCTGGTGCCGAGCTCGGCAGCCTGTTGCTGCCGTCGCGGGAGGGCGAAAAGCCGGGGGACACACTGGGGAGGGGACCCTGAGGGGAAAGGGGGGCATGGGGCTCCGTTTAACCAGGGAACACGCAGAGCCTGCGCCGTCCCGCTCCCAGCCCTCCTGCTCTGCCCCTGGGTGTGGGACGGGGCTCAACCCCCCTTGAGGAGGAGGAAGGCCCCCCCCCTCCCCCCAGCAGCCGAAGCTCCTCTTCACCTGTACCACAAAACTGCTCTCCCCCCGCCCCGCCCCTGCCGTCCCCTCGGCCGGGGCTGCCGCGGGCGGAGGGAGCGCGGCTCGATGCCCCCCGTCTTCTGCCCCCCCCGGGCCGCGCAGGGGGTCGGGGCGGGGGTGGGGGGAAACCCGATGCAGTCGGCGCCCCTTGGAGCCTGGGCCAGCTCGGCAGCGCCGAAAATAAAGTGCTGGGAAGGGCGAGCCGCGGAGTGCCTGGGGGAGCCCGTCGGTGCGGCAGCCGGGCTTGCCCCCCCCTCCGAAGTGGCCTGTTAGGACGGGGGAACACGATAGACTCCTCCAAGACCAGCCGGGAGCAAGGCAGGGCTGGGCGCCCCCTCGGGGGAAGGCAACGTGCTCGGGGCACGGCCCTCCCCGTGGCTGCTGGGCAGGAGAGGCGAAGGTAGCCCCCGCCCCGGGGTGCCGGGGGTCTCCGGCCCGGCCTGAGAGGCAGCAGCCGCCGGGGCTGCGCGGCCGCTATTTTTAGCAGAGCCGAATTCCTTCCCCTTCTCCCTCCCTTCGCTCCAGCCCAGCGCCGGGGACAGCTGAAGGCAGATCGGCTTACCGTGCCCAACGGGGTCCCAGCCTTGCTCCTGCCCCCAGCAAAAGGTGGCGGGGCTGCCAGGAACTAGGGTATCACCTGGGTAAACGAGGTAATGAGGCACAGCCGGCCCACGGCATGGGGTGAAGTCCCGTTCCCACCTCAGTCAGGTGGCTGTGGATCAGAGGTGGTTAGGAAAATCAGGGCTGTTTAAGGGAAGACTGAAGAGCCAGGATCAAAGCTGCCATGGGAAGACTTGCACTCGTTAAATGAGTTTCCCCTAAGAAACGCACAAAGCACAAAACTGAACTCCCAAGTTCTTGAGCAGAGCTCCTCCAGACCTCCGCACATTTGTCTGCACCATGCACAACCTCTGCTCTGTTTCTGGAACAAAGAAATTGTCCTGGCAGGGTCAGCTTTGCTTCACAGAGATTCAGTAAAGCCCTCTGATGATAGTGGACTCGGGGTGCTCTCAACGTAAGGCTGTTTCACTTGAGCCTTTTCTGTGATTTTTTTTTTTTTTAAACACTTCAGAGATCTGCCAGGAGGATCAAAACCCTGGGCTTTCTCTTGGCTGTTTCTCTCCAGTCGAACTTGGACCACTGAAACCAGAGAGTTGGAAGTGGTGGAGTGGGGAAGGAAAGACTCTGCAGTTCAGCTGAGCCAGCGTTCTCAGAATTAGCCAGTGAGCCCCAGCAAGGAGATTTCAGCTGCCCAATACGACTCACCTAGACCTTGATTTTCAAAGGCACTTGTAGTGACTTTCGTGAGAGTTACAGACAATGGCCGCTTCTGGTTTGAGGTCTTTCCAGCACCAGAGGCCACTGACAAATGCTGTGCTTAGTACTGACAGCGAACTTGCCTTACATTAGCCATTCTCACCTTTGCCAGGAGATCTGTTAAACTTTACAGGAGCAGTTATTACGTTGACCAGATTAGGCCTCTACGCTCAAACTGGGCAGCAGCCCAGCATGTTGCAGAGGAACTGCACCTACTGGTGGGAAGAGAGAGCTTACCTTGCTGTTTTGAAACGAGTTAGTTTTTCCCCTTACTAGTTTGCAAGGCTTAGAAATGTCAGTTAAAACAGTAATAAAATACGGTGTTACGCATGCAAAATATAAGAGGATTTGCATGAAGGCTTATTGCAGCCTGGGTACAGTTTGCACAACCTTTACTTTTAAAGCTACCTTGATGGCTCAAGTGTTCTCATGGAGAAGGTATTATTTAGGGCTGGGACAAAGACTTAAGTCTTCAGATTCCCTCATCAGTTCCTTGCTTTGATGTGAGTCTCTCCGGGTTTGGGGTAAATCACGTAAGGTCTAGCTTTGCAATAAAATTTTGTTAACTAACAAATATTTAAACATGAATCTGAGCCTTAGTATCTCTGTACATCACTTTCCCAACTACAGTAGGGAAAAGTATCACCTCATTGCTTTACAGCTGTAATATTGGAAGCCGAGAAGCGCTCAGATGCTGTGGTGACAGAATTGATATGCAACAAGCTACATGCCACCGCCAGGCTTACACAGAAACCTCCTTATACGTGGCTCTGGCACGGAGCTTGTACCTCTCACTGGCAGCATTCTTTGGGTTTCTGAATTAGAAACAATTTCTGCACGTCCAGATAAACCAGATACCCAGAGGACAAAGATTTAGTGATGAATACAAAGAAGTCTGATGTTTTCCCTATTCACCTGAGTGGCTAGGGAGGCTTTAAATTCAAGACTCTCTTTGGTGGGGGTGGGGGGGGAGAGCAAGATTTGAATTCAAATATAGTAAATTGCTCTAATTACACACCTTCCGTGCCCCTCCCAAGATTGTGATGGAGTCATGTAACTGAGTGGCAGCGAGGCAGCACGAACAGTCGAAGCATCATCTATACCCTTTTACAGTTCCTGAGCTGTCCTGCCCAGAGGCACAAAGGCGATTGCCCCAAGCACNCTGAACTGAGTGGCAGCGAGGCAGCACGAACAGTTGAAGCATCATCTATACCCTTTTACGGTTCCTGAGCTCTCCTGCCCAGAGGCACAAAGGCGATTGCCCCAAGCACAGCAAGGTCTCACGAGCTCCAAGTGCGAAGTGAAACATGAGGCTTTTGCAGCGGAGAGACAGAGGCAGCTCGGGACCGCTTTCTGGAAACAGGCACGGCAGAGCTGACGTGCTGCACGGAGCTGTGCCTCTGCTGAGGGTATTTATTCCCCCAGAAACATCTCCCAGAAGGTTCTGACTTGGCACAGGCTTGGATAAGTCGGGTATCGTTTACAATCTGAAACTGTAAACTCTAAGTGCTTTTACACAACACAACTATTGCTGCTTAATGTCCAATAGCTGTACGGTTTGTCCATAAACCACATACTCAAGTCATTAACATGCTTTTCCTATCCTTGTAAAATATCTATAGAGACATATATCCCCCGAGGAATTCTGGAACTCACATAGCTACTCACGTAGCGGCATTGCTCCTCAGTGTACTTTTTCCTTGGTTATTCTCAAGCTGAATTTTTCTCTTTTCTGCAGGCAGTGTTTGTAAAAGCTCCATATTCTGCTTTTTTATATGGTGGGAATTTTACATTTTGCCCTTAAAGCAGTCCAGCAAGTTTAAATTAGCTTTGTCATGATGGTTCCTGGTATGTTCCCAGTTAAATCTGAAGTAAAACTCTCCCCGCATTCAGGTGGTGCAGGATTAGGCCTTAAATCTAAGATTCCAGACATGATAAAGTCTCACTAATGCAAGTACTTACTCCTCATTTCAAATTACATTTTTATATTCATACTGGCATCTAGAGGTATCTATTGCATTATGATAAAATAAGCAAATGATTAAGTGGCCACGTCTAAAGTTTCGTTGCCACTGTTTTGCAATGATGCCTGTAAAATCAGCCCAAATAAATCCATGGCACGTCTCCTTGTGGCCTGGCCTGCCACTGTTTTATTTGGAATGCTAGGACCAATTTCTTTACTACCAGTTGTGTGTTTTCACAAAAACCACAAAGACTTGCAGATGAGATTAATGCCAAATACAGGGCCAAAGCCCAGCCTATTCCCTAGCAGGCACATCCTTGTTCTACTGGGTGTTTAATTTGGTCCCCATCTTATTTTTACCATTCCTATTCCTACACACTCTTAAGCGCTACACAGAGGATCTTTTTTTGGCAGACAGCTTGCTGTGCAGAATCTTCCTCTTTTTGATTGCCAAAACCCAGCTGCTATATGCAAATAGAGTTCCAGCTAATGGATAGTGTGGAGATTGCCGTTTAATTTCTCTAAATAATTCAGTCTGATAAACAGAGAAGCCCCAAGCAGACGCTAGTGGTAAGGGATAATGATCATACACACACAGCGAATCTCTCACCTATTTACTATGAATCATTTAAATTAAAATTAATGGACATCAAGCATTCTGCGCTGCGACCCCGGCTCTTTGGATTGCTTCTCTGGGCTGGGGAATGTGCTCAGCACCTGGGAAATGGAGCATCTCACATTGCTATGCAATGATCCCTCTCGCTGATCGAGCTTTGCGAGCTGCAAAGCAAATCCCAATCGAGGCTGCTGGATCGAGCACCACACTGATGTGAGGCCTTTAGCACTGGAGATCAAAGTCTTCCAGATTATTGGAAGTCTAAAATAGACCGGTCTTGAAGGTCTTTTCTCTCTGCATTTCAGGACACTCGCTAAACTAGATCGATTACAGTTTACAAAGGCATGCATTTCTGTAGCAGTGTACGGTATTAGTTTTTGTGTCTAAGTAAAAAGAAAATAAAATTCCTACTACAGGTCTAGAAAAGCCTACAAAGTAGTGGTTTAATGTACAAAGACTGTATCTCACATGTGATCTCAGAGCTTTGCTCCCAGCTAACAAATTTTTTACAGGCTCGCAGCAGACCTTGGTATGGAGTCCTGGATTTACTGAAACTAAAACGTCCTGAAATATACCATGAAATAAGTGAATTTGGGTAAAATGTGTTTGGGGGATGCTCGTGGTTATACAAATACCACGTGGCAAGTGCAATTTGTTTATGGGAATCACTGACAGTATTTAACACAATCTATGAATTATCACTTCATTTAGGAGAAACGTTTACACAGATTTTTATTAAGCCTGGAAAGTCTTAGTAGATGTACAAAAGAAGTTTTCTGTCTCAAAATCCTACCCAGATTACCTCGGGTAGGTGGTTGCTTGGCAGCCTGCCTTTTTTTGAGTTTGCCCCTCTCCTCAAGCTTGGTGAAATGCAACTGTTCACAAAACCTCGTCTCCTTTGCACCAGCAGCACCTACCCGACACCAGAGCCTCTATACATCCAATAACCATTTCTCACCAGCACTCCACAGTGTACGCAGGTGTACGAGGCAGCAATGTCGCAGTGGGAGAATGCAATAAAGGGCCCTCAAGTGCTTGCTCGCACTTTTATGTAAAGCCAGCGCTGGCAGCAGAGGCCGAAGCACTGTATGGTTTAAGGCGTATTGTAGAAGCACTACCTGCGCGCTAGCTCGTGCCCCTGAACTTATTCCTTATTTCTAATGTGTGCTTTCACAGGTAAATTAAAAGACGCGAGGTTTTGTATGAAGTCTCTTCATACTACTGCTGCCAGACAGAAGCCAGTGAGAACAGCCATAAACCGAAGATGCCGGCCGAGCAGTTAGAGCTGCAGCTGCACTCTTTGCCTTCACCTTATCCAGCCCTTCTTAAGTTTGCACGAATGCGTACACATGCACCAAGTGGGTGAAGTTAGGACCTTGAAAAAATGACAGGCAGTTGGTTTCCTCTCTGGCAGAGGCAATTTAAAGAAAGTTTAAATACTCGATTTAAAGTTGTTACTCGGTAACTATTGTTAGACACCTGCAGACTGAACTTTTGCAGGTGGAGTGGGGAAAAAAGGGCAAAGCATTCAGTTTCCCAACTGAAACCAGGTGCCTTGATGTCAAAACAGATTGTTGCTTAAAGCCCGTTCACCAAGGCTGGTGAAAGGTTTGTTACAGAAAGCATCTAGACGAAAGACCTGAGAGTGGTTCTTCTGCTATTCACAGCACAAGTCGAAGGGCAATGGTGGTCCCGCACCCCTCATGAACATAATAACAAGAAGCACGAATCAAACTACGGCTGTCGCTTGCTACTTTTTACTGTGTAAAGTAAGAGGAAAATGCACTTCTTCACAGAGCCCGTCATCCCGCGCATTGCAGCTTTCCCTTTACCACTCCTTCTGCTATTTGGTCAAGTCTCAAAACTTGAAAGGTTTTGAAGTCGTGCTGGAACAGGAGCTTTGATGTTTGATTCCACCAAGCTGCAGTCTGGCAGTGGCAGCTGATCGCACTCTGGCCTTTGAAGAAAGGGGAGAAGAAGAGGCTGGGGAGGCAAAAAGTACACGATACCAAACCTGGGCCTGAAATCCAGATGTAAGCTCAGATGGACATGTAGTCCTGGTGCAATGGAAGACCTGATGTTAGAAACCTTGAGCCAGCTCGGTAATAGGCAGGCAAATACAATCATGACATGATTGATCTGAGCCTTCCCTGGAGTTACCCCTGAGTTTCAGACACAGAAAGCTAATAGAGCAACAGCGAGAAAAAGAACATGCAGCAATATTTGAAAGGAAACTTGCCAAGTAGAGCTCTAACATTATTGCAGGCTTACATACGCAATGATATCACAGGATAATATTTTTTCATGCCTGACTTTTTCCTTAAGCATGGTAAAAATTAATCAGTGTTTGATTTTTACAAGCCTGAGAGACAGAGAGAAGAATGTAATGATTAGTTTTTCAGACCTATTTTTGGGCTCAAAGAAATCTAAAAAAGCAGTTATGCCTAAAGTTCAGAGAGGATCCTTAAAGGAAAAATGGAAAGACATTGAATTAGTTCAAGAAACTCATCTTAAAGGAAAGTTCTAAGTGTTGCAATAAGCCCACAGTGTGTAAGGCAGTACATTTCCTGTTAATTTGAACGTGGTCTTACGCACCAAGCAGCGCTAGAATTGTATAGCCGCAAAATAGGTTGCTTTCCTCTGTCAAGAACCTATTATCTACTACTTTCTGTTCCTTTCCTGCATGAAGTTTTCTTGCCCTTTAAAGCTTTATGCAGCTCATCCCAAATGCCTCAGTTCTCTTTAACTTGCGGCAACTTTAAGCTCCATCCAATGGAATTTTTCTAGCATTTTCTTTCCTAAGACACGAGCTAGGTTCAGCGCTCACCCAGGGTCACAAGACGAAGCTCACCTGTATTACACTGAGCACTTAGGCACTGTTTCTCCTCTTTTCTCTGGTCATGGCACTACAGCCGTGCCACGCAGCTCTGAGGCTTCCCGTTCATTTCCAACTAGCTGAACTTGTAGCTACCTCATAAGGCTCTCACATGTCTTGATCAGATGGCAGCTGGTATTTCTCACGTGTCAACCAAGCTTTGACCTGAGTGGCATGCACAGTGCCATGGGTGAGCACAAGCAAAGAAAAGAGAAAGACTTTTTCCTTTTGTTTTTATAGATTTGCTTGAATCCTCATGACCCATAGCACAAGGTGACTGGGCTGTGACAACAGTCTTGTAGCTAGCTTGATCTTTGAGGAGAAGCAAAGCTTTAGCTCTGAAAGTCAAGTATTGCATGACCTGGAGACTTTTTTTCCAAAGCAGACTTCATGTAAGTTGGGGGATTTGGGTTTGTTCAAGGCAGAGCACGCAGCTACAGCCTTTCTCCTGCAAACTGGCGTCGAGTGCAGGTCCTTGCCTCACCAGCCCTGGAGGATTCTGCCTGCTCATGCTTTGTAGAAAACCACAGAACTCTAGGAGATGTTCCCTGTTCAAAGGACTGCATTTGGAGGTCATGGCTCTGAAAGGGAAAGACTTTTAAACTGGTTTGTGTGTATTTAAAATCTCTTTCTAAAGCTCCGTATAAACTGTGTTGACATAATTTAATTTTTTTGACTTTTTGCTCTTGCCTCATTTCAAAGCAGTAGCTAAATGGTGCATTCAGACCAGGAATGTTGTGTGCAGTAACTGGTATGCACCAACACTTGGCATTTTGGTTGAGGCAGGACTGGACCTAGGCTCAGTGCTGGTGACAGCTGTCAAATGCAGCTACAACTTGATTATTTCTTGTCATGCCAGTCTGCTCTGGCCTTTTCCTGAGCCATTGCTAGATGCCGCCTTGGAGCACAGCTAAGAAGCAGTGCTTTCACGCTCAGCTTCCTGTTCCCTGTTTGTCTCCTCCAAAATTATTCTTCGGTGTATATCCTTCCTACTTTCTGGTGACGCTATGATATCTGAAGATACATTATTTATAGCCACAAGATTTGGCTTTCTGTGCCTCCAATCTGAATGCTCCCTCAGCATCTTTTAGTAGTGATCGCTATTTTGTATCCCTTTTTGTTTTTTCCCTAGGGAATATGCCAGCCGGGATGGGTCTGAAATCCTCCTGGATCAGGAGCAGAGACAAACACAGCTCTGTTTGTAAACACTCCAAGGCTAAAATTAGCAGGAGTCAGAAGAAGAATCGTTTATAAACTTCAGGCTCCCCTAGCCATCTTGAGGAACGTCACGGGCATATCGACACATCTGCTGCCGACGTAAATAGCAACCGGCATTGCTTTCTCTCCGAGTGCCCCCGCAGGGAGCGGTGCCTCCAGCGCCCGCCCCACCAGCTGACTTCTCTGCATGCCGCAGTCCCTCTCCTCACTTTAGACTCCTCGGCCGAACGACACCACCACAAATGATCAAGCACGTTGTCAGCTGGAGGAACTATCCAGATGCGCCTTAACGCCTTGTGGAAAGAGGAAGAAAAGCCTTGGTCAGCCGGAATATTGCCCGACTAAAAGGGGAGTGTTTCAGGGTCTGATCAAACATCGGAAGACCAGGAAAATGCTCATAGCATGAGGAGTTTTTAAGCAGGCTTGTGCTGTGCAATTTCAAGCTTGAGGGAAAACTAAGTCACATCGGGCCCAGCAGACAGCATTAACTAGGATGGGTAAGCCCTACATATGTCTCTCCTTTCAGCAGTTACAGGCGATGTCATATAAAAATGACGTTGGCTGAGTGAAGGAAAACACGACAATAGCAAAGCAGTGGTACGCTCAAACAGTGTGCTCAATAAACTCTACGCTTCTCAGAATAGGCAGCCAACCAAATGCCAAATGATCTGAATATATCGTGTCAACAGTTAACTCAAGTCTTCGTAGATCCTAAAGCAGCAGCTTGGCTTTTTTTTTGTTTTGTAAAGCACGTTAATACATATAACTAAGCATCGAAAACTTTTTTAAAAGGCCTAGCAAACACATGGCATCTTCTTTTTTTGGCCATCTATTGTCTCAATAAGACTGAAGGAGATTAAAATACGTACAAAAGAAGTAGGCGTATATTCTAAAAAGAAACAAACAAAAAAATAGCGTTACAGCCAAATAAAGCAAACATCTTTAGGAAATGTCAGAGGCCAGAACAATCTTATTTGGAGTTTTATTCAGTGTTGGAGAATATGGTCACTTTTTTTGAAAATGAAAATTCAGGCCCGTAATCCTGAGGTTATAGAAGGAACTCACAGAAAGAGCAGCTTTTATTTAAGAGAGACAAACAACTGAACTGAAAAGTATCACTCCTCTCTGCTTTGTGTTACTGGCTCAACATGGGAAAAAGTAAAATAAAACTAACTAACATAAAACTAACTAAAGAAAGGAAGAGGACAGAAGAATCCAGTGAGAAGGGATTGCACCCAGTTCCCAGGCTAGGAGATCTTACTGAGCTTATTCTTTACAACTAGTAAATTTGCTAGCATTGCTGGGATTTTCTTTGAGAAAAAGAGGAAAATATTAAACTAGATGTTTGTAAAGAGCAATCAGGACGTTCTGGACACATGGCGCTATTCAATACAGCTGCTTACCACCCCCTGCCCCACTGCCTCCTCAGTGCTTTGCTCTTCAACTCATCCCGTGAGTGCAGGGGAGCTGCTCCGAGGAAGCGGCTGCTCCGACCCCTGTAACACCAGTTGACAGGCCATCGGTAACAGGGCCTCCAGCATCATTAGCAGCACACATTCTCCTCCAGGGACACCCCAATCGATCACTGCTTCCCAGAGTGCTTCTGTCGCTGGCCATAGCTCCTCTGCACAGCCTCATGCTGTCAGATGCTCTCATTTTTAAAAGTGATTTTTTTCCCCTCATTCTTGTCTAACCCTGGACATTAAGGGCTTGTTCCGGTTTCAACCAATTGTAATCACAGGGCATCTCCTCCACTGATGCGAAGCACAAAGGACTGGGGCGTGCTCTGCTTGAGCTCCCTCCAGCAGGAAGCGTGGTAGGAGAAAACATCACCATGGTGTGAGAGGGGCTGCACGGGCAGGCACCCGCTGGCAGAAGCCATCCCTCTCGCAAAGCCACCACCAGCAGCAGAGGTGTGATTGGGACTGAACTGCCTCAGGCACAGAGCTCGAGGGACACAAAGCCCTGACTCCCTTGACCCTCTCACTAATGGAGGTGGGGACACCCAAGCTGGTGACAAAGCATGCTGCCATCCTTCGGCAGGCACACGTCGAGCAGCGGGACACGGGGAGGCTGATGCGCCCGAGACCGCCCCAGGCTAACGTGGCGATAGCCCAGCACCCACCAGCCCACCAAAAGCCACAGATCCTATTAGACTTACATACGAACCCAGAGCTGCTATATTTGGAAAGCGACAGTAATTCCTTAAAAGCAATACGAGTCAAAGTATGTGACTTGAGGCACTTTTGAATACCCTTTCCATTTAAAGTGCAGTGCTTGTTGACATTTCCATTTCTCTGCCCTTGGCAGAACATGCACACACGCAGCATGTCATGTCCACAAAATACTTGGCTGCAATTTATATCCCCAAAATCCTTACCATATGCAAAATATCCCATCCATTTAAATAGGAGGATTACAGGAGTGGGAGGAAGCTTAGCACAAACAATAGCTGTGATCAAACCCAGCGTGCACGAGTGATTTGTGGGAAGTGCAAGACATATCAAAGATGGCAGGTGCTGCTCTTGCTTGCAAGCTATTTATACTTGTGGAGTCACTCTATAAACACTTCTTACTTTAGTGCACTCGAAGGATTCTTTTTCAAAGGGAGAGGAGAGGTGTGGAGTGTGACTGCACGGGCCAAGTCTGTCATTTTAGAGGTAACCGAATGAAGTGTTGCATAAGAATGCCACTGTAATATACAAAGAGGACTAGCCTGATATAGCTAGCTTCAAAGTAGGGAATCATGACAAACCAGGAGATAGGTAACAGGGGAAAAAAGACACAATTGCAGTGGAAGGGAAGCAAATAAAACATTTTCCTCTTAGAAAGTAGTAATCTTAGAGATCCAGGCTCTGATGGGATTTTGTCTTTGATTTTTTTAACAAAGGAATCACTGTCTCCCACCAGACATAAGTATATTTGATAAACAAGACTTGGCTGATTACCTCTGAGGTTTGAGAAAGTGATGAACGTGACTTCTTGCCCAAGAGATGCATTTGGGGGGGTTGTCCCTGAGAAGGCACCCTCCGGGTTTCGGCAGGTGCGAGGCTAAGTAGGGAGCCGGGAGCGCTCGTCGGGCAATGAACCGGCCATGGGGCACGGCCCAGGGCTGCAGCCACAGCAATCCTGCACAGGGAGCTGCTCTCGCACCTTCCTCCCCAGCCACCGCAGGACCCAGTCGCAGGATGAAGGCTTTTGAATTCAATGGGAAGTAAAACCTGAAAACCATAGAGCATGGACCATGCAGGGGCATCATCAAAATCGGTCACAGCATTTCTCAGTTAGTGTGAGACGTTGTAAAGCTCAGCATTAATCCCTTACACACTCTCCTCGGACTCAGGGAGGAGCAGAGATGTCACCACGGTCTGAACCCTGCGTCCACATCCAGCATCCGCGCTGTGAAAACACAGCGAGCTGCGTTTCAGATGCCCTTTCAGTGATAACACCCGCAGCGCTGTCGTCCTCGCTTGTGCGTGTCTGGAAATAATTGTTTGAGAAACTGCTATTTCTGACTCACAATTCCGGTCGTGAACACACGGACGATGGAAAGGTTAGCGTCTATGTTATTTACATGTCAGCGCAGTTCAGAGGCGCTAACAAAGGTTAAAGAAAGCAAGCCAAGACGAATGTGACCTATTCTTTGTAGTCCTGATCTTAAGCCTTTTAGCCTAGCAGATCTCTCTTAAAATGAACAGGCGTTTCTGTGCTAAAGTTGGAAAATTCATCAAAAATCATTCTCCTTGTGTTTTGTTATTACAGCCCTGTAGTTTTCAATTGGTCCTCAGACACAGTTCTTGTAGGCATGGATTGCATCATTACCAATTATTTTTCTCGAAATACCAAGTATCGCTGGCACTGTGTCATAACTAAGGCAATAATACAATTCTCAGAAGTTATTTGGGGGAAAAAAAGAAACCCAACACTGATTAGCAATCATCTTCTTTAAAGCAAACTACCACAAGTCATTAACCATAAAAGTTTCTAATTTCAGAAATGAGTTAACTGAGCTGTAATGAGACAAACAGCTTTCAAAAGCTGCCGCCACAAGACTGTATGCATTAAACTGGAGAGCACTGCAGAATGACTGCTGTCATTACCAATTCTAGGAAGCGCTCCACCAGAAGCGGTTTGAGGAATCTATGAAATCTCCAAATTCCTTTCAAAAATCTACTTATTTATGGCACTTGTTATTCCAGGACACCCTTGGTACATTTGCACATAGAGCTGAGGTCACCATCATAGTATGACAGCAGATACATTTATAATTAGCGAAGCGGATTCTATGCCACATCCCAAATGGTTTCAGCTGGCAGGAGCCATCACCCTGGGCTGGTTTTGGCTGGGACAGAGTTAATTTTTGTCATACTAGCTGGTATGGGGCTGTGTTTCGGATTTGTGCTGAAAACAGCATTGATAACGCAGAGGTGTTTCCGTTATTCCTGAGCGGTGCTCCCACAGAGCCAAGGCCCTTTCTGCTCCTCACCCCGCCCCACCAGCGAGCAGGCTGGGGGTGCGCAAGGACTTGGGAGGGGACGCAGTGGGGACGGCTGACACCAACTGACCAAAGGCATATTCCACACCCTACGGTGTCATGCTCAGCATGTGAAGCCAGGGAAGAAGAAGGAAGGGGGGGACTTCCAGAGTAATGGTGTTTGTCTTCCCAAGTCACTGTTACGTGTGATGGAGCCCTGCTGAACCTGCCTGCCGGTGGGAAGGGGTGAATGAATGCCTTGTTCTGCTTTGCTTGCACGTGTGGCTTTTGCTTTACCTGTTAAACTGTCTTTATCCCAACCCACGAGTTTTCTAACTTTAACCCTTCTGATTCTTTGCCCCGTCCCACCGGGGTGAAGTGATTGAGTGGCTCTGGGTGGGGGGCTTAGGTGCCAGCTGGGGTTAAACCATGACACACCCTCACTGGGGAACGCAGTGATGCAGCGACCTCCCCCAGCCAGAAGGCTGTTGGAGGCAGAGCAGAGCTCCTGAGCACCCATCTCATGCATGAAGCTGTCGTGTTCCCACCTGTCCTTTCCTCCAGCTTCTCAACCCATCAATGAGAAGTTGGAAGGGAGAGGAGGAGACAAGGGCAGGGCATGGAGTGGTTGGCAACGGCCATGGCAAATCCTCCCACTGCCTGGGCTCCTAAGGTCTCTTCCAGACCAACGTTTCTGTGATTAATGACCTCAGGACATCCACATGGATGCATGCGCTTAAATCCAATAAAGAAGGGAGAGAAACAGGTAATTTCTGCTGGGGAACTGCTCCTTCCCACGTGTAACATTAGAGCAGAGTCTTGCACTGTTGATACAGGAAAGCTCATAGACACCGACAACTGAAGACACTTGGCAAAGCAAAACAAATACTAGCATTAAGAATGTGTTAGTTGCTGTGGGAAACGGTCAACAGGGAAGCTTGATGTCACTGCCACATTTGGCCTAAGCAGAAAGTCACTCTGAACGGGATGAAAGGTTTCCTGAGAAGTGTTCAGCTGTAACATTACTGCCAAGGAAACACATGGTCCTGGAACAATCCTCGTTTCAAAACCACACCCCGCTGACCTTCGTGCAAACAGATGTTCATAGGCAAGAGACTTACTGTTGTCTTCTCATGACAAAAGCTAAAGCAAACAGATTGCTGTGTAAGGCACAGACTGGATGCTGCTGTTAGGAAACGACAGCATCATCCTGTCAAGGCAGGAGCACCAGCATGCAGAGAGCTGCCACAGCGGTGCTCATATACAGGAATACACACTTTGCAGGCATCTATCTTCCTCGTCTACAGCACAGAGAAGATACTGCCTAAGGTACTCAGACCACCTCCTTCTCCTGAGAAGCATTTTCAGCCCAGTTCCCCAAGACCATGAGTTTATACAAGGATGTGCTTCTAGCCTCTCATCAGCCAACTCCAGCAAAATTTCCTGCCCAGCCACAGGTCACAGCTTGTCTTTATAGGGAAAAGTCAGGGGGCCACAAGGCCTGAACTGGCTGGGAAGGAGGCTTGGTTTGTGCCTGAGGAATCCCTCGCTTTTGGGCAGGGCGGTGAGGACGTGCCGCAAAGCATCTTACCCAACCAGCAGCAGATTTGTGCTCCTTGTCTGTTCTCCTGTTGTACCTTGGATCAGTGATGGAGCCACAGGCACTGAGCACAGCCTCGCATGGCCAGCCACGAACCACCTACGTCCTTTCCCAGCAGAGATCTCAGGCCCAACACCACTGTCGAGTCCTCAGAAATCAGCTCATTCCCCGGAGGAGAGGGAGCAGGGGATGCAGATGCTCTGAGCAGCCTCCCCGGGGCTGGCGAGCAGCTCTGCAGGCTGCTGTGTGCCTGCATGTCGCATTGCCACCTAGTGACTAGCACCTTACCCCAGCAGCCTGCTAGCTTGGGGCAATAGTTTTGCTCCGGTAACAATAAAATCACCCCCAGCAACCTCATGGACAGGCACTGGCCCTCTGCTCGCCTGAAGCCGGCGGTCACTCCGCTACCTGCCCTCACGTCTCTCTGCCACTGTCCAGGCACCATAAAACGACAGGGTTTTAAATGAAAACCTTGAGTGGTGAGTGTACCAATTACTAATCACAGCGGTTACTGTGAAAGCAGAAAGCCAAACACATCAGTAATGTGCACAGGAGGGACAGGCGCTTCATTCTCCAAGTGAGCTTGCCTCACCGAATGCTGGACTTGCAAAGTGGATTGGAATCAACAATAAGAGTGACTTCATCCCGCTAAATTTAAACAAATTTGACTATAAGCAGTTTAAGAATCTTTTTACTGTGTTAATCGGTACAACATACTGTCATATTTGTTTTTCCATTAAAAGAAAATTAAAGCAAACAGCAGCAGCCAGTAACTTGAAAAAGGGGAAATGAATCAACTAAAAACTCCCTTCCTTGAGCAAAATGTTAGATACACCTGTATTTACTGACGTCTATTGTGGCAAGATAATGCTTCTAGAGAAGCAATTCAGCTTCTATGCCTGACATTGAAGCAATGTTATAAGAACAATTTCCATTAAGAACACCTAGAAGAGCTACTTCTTCCTGAAGAAGGGATGAACTGAGAGCTCTTCGCTAATGACTTCTGATTCATTTCCTCAACACCTCTGGTAATGAAGTACTGTTGCGTTCACTTCCATGGGTGAAGCACCTACTCCATCTTCTGAGCTGTGCCCAGTACACGGTTTCAGGGTTTTCCCCTTTCCTGACTTAGCCAGAACTTAAAAATGTCATTAACTATCTATCTGGGTAGTTTTGGTCCCCAGGAAAAACAGGTTATTTCTAGCAGAAATATTTGCTCTCCAAACTCACTGTTTTAATTGTGCTGCTAGGAATTCAGGAAGGGCAGCAAGGACACCAAGCCAGCATCCACCAGCAAGAAATTAAGGTTGGAAATTCTTGAAAAGTCACATGGACAAATACAAGAAAGTGTTGTGCAACGCGGTCTTTTTTCCTGGAGCCATCCAGGAAACAACGTAAAGCATTGCCGTACCAAGAAAGCATTTTATGGCTTTTTCTACGGTTCTTTGTTATCCGACAGTACCGAAGTAGCTTCCTATGGTCAATAATGCTCTCAACTGTGTGAAAGCCAGTTCCCACTTAAACAGGCAGTGTGCTTCCCACACTCCAGAAAGAGCCAGAATGTGTTTCATGAAGCCTGTGAAGCATCGTGCAGCACAACTCTGAGAGCCCTGCCTGTGGTGTCGTTACTCACAGAGGAGAGGCTGATGCCTATACCTTCCCCCCCCAAAAGATCATTGTTTCCAAATGCGGTCAGAACGTTTCTACTTGGTTGTACAGTCACAAAAATATCATGTCAATTCTCCTGCTTTGCTAGATGTACGGAATCCAGCTTGCTACAGTATGTGGCCTTTGGTCAAACTCAGATGCATTCATAATTCATGTGCAACGCTTTAAATTAATACTTTTTGAAGAATCCACTTTCCATACCTGACCGTACAGCCTTATTTCATATGGTGTGGCTACCTAGCCTGGACTCACCTTAAGCAGGAGCGGAGAAAAGGGCCTCCGAACTTTATAGAAAAAGAAAATACATTTTTAAACCACGTGAAATACACCCTAGAAAATGACTTAACAGCATTCACAATTGCAGGACTCTAATATCACTGCCTATTAGCTGCATATAACCTGGTGACGTCACTTCAGAACATTACTTACAGCTAATTGCAAGATCGTTGTTTCTGCCAGATAACACAGCTCGGCCCTGGTCACCAGCCGGGAGGCTGGGGGGCTCCTTGGCCTCTGAGCCTCTCCAGCCAGCCAGCGGCTTTTGAACATGGCCTAATGAAAGGAGTCCATGTTTGTTCCTTGAAGGATCACGGTACTTGGTGGTACGTAAACTGTGACTCCTCACAGAACTAACGATAAGCACCAAGGCTGTTTACAAACGGTGTGCTGTACTTCAGAAATGGAGCCCTTACCTTCTGCAATTGGCATGTCATGACTTATTGCCAAATGCTGCTGTATCCCAAAGGGCTCCAATCCCACAGCACAGACTCCACCACAGCTCAGGACGAAGCCCTCCTGCCCGCTAAGCCTCCATGGCCGTGCCAAATTAGTGAATGTAATTCTTCGTGTTGCATCATGTCATTCAATCAATATTTTGCTGGCTGCCCAGCCTCCACGGGAGCATTTCTGGGCCAGTTCATCCCTGTGTTGTGATTTCTGGAAAGAGGTGCAACTACTATGCCCCCTCCCTGGAAGTGTTCAAGGCCAGGCTGGATGGGGCTTTGAGCAACCTGGTCTAGGGGAAGGTGTCCCTGCCCATGGCAGGGGGTTTGCAACTCGATGATCCTTAAGGTCCCTTCCAACCCAAACCATGCTATGATTCTACATTTGAAATATAAACGGTGTTTCTCTGCTTGGCACTGCAAGATTCAGGCTTGTTCTGTGTCTAGGAAAGTAGAGGCCACAAATGCCCTCACCAGGCTGGGATTCTTTTTAATTGCACGACGGCCTCTGATGCTGAATGTTGGCTTCTGGAGAGCTGTTACCATTGTATCTCATTTGTCATGCAGATCAAAACCCCACAGCATTCGCACAGCTCACATACCTGTGCATGAAGCAGCCTCAGTGCTTCGTCTCCCACCAAGCGTAACTACAGGTCCAATTCTCCTGATTTAGGGGAGGAGAGGGCAGTATTACGGTGGTTAATACTACTTACTGACTACTTTAATGGCTTTTCACCCAAACTAGATGTCTTCATTCTAGACTGCAGCCCTGCTACGTGCTGTTGTATAAACACAAAGAAAACAAGGCGCCATCAAAAAATTTTGGTATTCTACAAATTCCCCATTTGTCTCTTTTTCCCCTTCTGTCTCTTTTCTCCTACACTGTTAACTAAATGATAGAAAAAGCAGGGCTGAACCTGTGCTAGGTCTGAATCACATTAGGCTTTCAATGTAAATAAAATGTCGTGTCACCTAATGCCATGCAAGAAGATGCTCTAGAAGCACACTGGAGGTGCTCGTGAGATGCTGAACAGATCAGAAGCGCACCGGCTGTATTCCCAGACGTCATAAGCATTCAGGCCCAAGGTCCGGCCCATCTCATCCTCCTCCTCCTCATGTTTCATTAACGATGCCTGTGTCACTATAGATTAAATAGCACCAATCAACACTCATAAAAACCTCTTGTTCTAGTCCCTTCGCCCCTTCCCATCTTTCACTAGCAGTACATTAGCCAGCTGCAAATGCCGACTCGTGTTTGCTGGGCAGCAGAGCTGGGGCCCTGAGGATGCTGTCTAGAGACAGGGAGAGGCTCATGCCTGCGTAGCACAGAAGTCCCTGGGCCCAGGGAAACACGGGGCGTGTGGCAGCTGCACGGCGCTGAGTGCTCTTTGCTAGCTGCTTTTCAAGGGTTGGGCTGTATGAAATATTAATTACGATTCTGCAACTTCCCAAACGTCCTTTCAACCACAAATCAAGATGAAGATATAAGATCTGTTGCAGAATGACACAGCAAAGCTGTCATTCAATAACAAAGGGAGCAAAGGTCTTATTCTGTCCCATGCATGGCTGTGTTTCCTCTGATTAGCCCCATTTTGTTGGGCTGCAGAGAGACAAACCCATCTTTTGTACAAATACAGTTGGCAAGCGTTTGCTGCAGGGACCACGCTCTCTCTCTCAGCACAGGATACGCTGGGTCTGCGCAACAGTGAGGGTGTGAACGCCTCTCCAGTTTGAGATGCTCATAGCATTACGTTCACTGATTCCTGCTGTCAGCAGGAAAATCCCAATTACGCCCATGAAGGGAAGAACATCCCCACACAGAGGAAAAGGTGGTGGGGTGGGCGCTCCTGTGCTTGCTGTGGGAGAGGGGGAAGGAGTCACCCGTGCTGTCTCCTCCATCTAACGTGCTGAAGCTCAGCAGCCACAATTAGCACTAGATGGGGGTTTTAAATGGGCTAACTACCTCTTACGCATTCTGGACCTGACTTTCAGGTACGCTAATCGCAGAGATGAAAGGGTTTTTCTGTCCATCTGTGTTTGAGGGAGTTTTGCATCCATTAGCAATTACGATAATGGATCTATTTCCAGAGAATTAATTGCCTCTTTGCCCAAGTCCTAGACAAGTTTGCTGTAAAAATTAATTACTTGGCATATACAATATGTTTAACAGTCAAGTAATAAGCTAATTTTCAGAGAATTCACGGAGGGCCCCCAGTCTCCCAACTTCTCAGAGGAGTTTCTGAACATACAGTGAAAAGTCAGTTGTCTTCTCACAATTCCTTTCCCACGGTATTTGACAGACTCAAAACACCTGACCTGGCACTTGACAACTCAGAACCCAGGAAGAGCTCAGGAAAGCACAGGGGTATTAAAAGAAACCACATCTGCAAAATAACCCTCCCAAAGAAGCAATTCTCTCCTCCCAAAACCCCTGATGCTTTCTCAACTGCCAGCATGCGTTATGTCTAAAAATGGGCAAGATACACTGCTCTCCTTTCTCGATTCTCATCTTCCCCCCAGGGAGAGCTTCACCATTTACACCCATGGGATGTACCAAGAAGGAAGAAAGGGAGAGATCTTTATTGTCGAAAGATCACTTAACACTAAAAACTTCAGGTTTAGGTCCCTTTCTAGTTCAGGGACTTGATGTCGCATCTCCTTGCATCCCAGGTGAGAACCCCGTCCATTGCAGACGTGGCTGATCCAAGACAACAGGCATGGATACCTCTGTGCTTTGTTGTCAAACATGACTAGAGCTCCCATCGCTGTCTTTTCTGCAGGAATCTCTGCTTTCTGCCTAGCTGTTTCTGTAAAACCTGGAGAAATCCAATATTTTGCAGCCTCTGCTTTTTTCTCCAGTTTTGTTGGAGCTGACCAACAGAGAAGGACAGCAGGATCGCAACAAGACTTTTTTCCTTAGGAAAGCAGACCGAAAATTTGCATAGCATGTTTGCAAGCAACTTAATTACCTCTCCTGAACAAGCTACCACCCGTCAGGTAGCCCTCAGTAACTGATGCCATGTGCTCCTCTTGCCTGCCCCAAAAGCAGAATGAAACAGCTTTACTTACATTAGCACAAAGATGTTGTTTTTGACCAAGATCTGCTTCCTTTTGCCAAATGCCCACAATAAACAAAGATAAGTGCTTTCTGTGCATACATGAACAGTAGATAGTTAATCTACTTAGATTCGTAAAATGATTGGCCCCACACTTCAAAAGAACAGGGATGCTTGGCCATTTTTCTCTGAGTTTACTGCAGCTATTTGCAGTCCCTTTTTCTTTCAACAGCTTAAATATTAGGGGGGTTTTTTGTAGCTCTCATGAACATATGTAATACTTTGCACAAAAAATGCATAAACAGATGCAAACAGGTCATGCTTAATTAACAGAGATGACCCAATGTGTAGATGTAAATGAAAGGAGATGAGCTTGCAGAGGGCAGGGATGCTGGGTGCTAAAGGGGGTTAGCAAGGACAGCAGCCTCCTGGGGCAGCTGGCTCCAGCAGACTTTCTCGGAAGTCGTACTGGCCTTTGGATGTTTTCTTCCTATTCATTTAATGAAAACTAAGCATCCAAATACTGGCATCCAAAGTCTCAGACTAGTTATTACACCGAAATAAAAACTGCTTTCAAAAGTCCTGCCTAAAGCATGGAAATTCCTCCGGCTCAGGAGGAGCTCAATGGTCAGTTCTCATGGGTATCAACAGGAACAGCATTAAGCTAATGCTGAGCATGTTTGGGAGGGGGAAAAATCCAACCAAAACCAGAAAGGCAGCACCCTCCTGGTACTAGAGACTATGATTTTCAACATAAAACCCCTTCTTTTCACCGGTGTGTTTCATGACTGCTTTGCTTGTTACAGGTGTTTTTAGCAATAAGAACATCCTCAACAAATCATCAACCAATCTAAATGTTAATATGACTTCTCTTTAGGAAATTAATTTGTTTAAAACGTACAGAACACTCCTGGCTCGGTTATTTTCTTAACCTTCTCTGTGCCCTTGAGCATAGACAGTTCATACAAGGAAACAGCATTTTTAATTTCTCGTGGACATATGTTATACAACCTTGCAGAAGAATGCTGGAAATGATCATCTATGAAGAGCATGGGGCTTCCATCTGGCACCGTTTTGACTCAAGACTGACAAAAATATCTAACAGAATTGCACAGAAAATGCTGAGATCACTAATGGCCCAAATGATATCTTCTAGCAGGGAAGGGAGAAAGAAAGGGAATAAAGATAATAAAAATCAAGCCATCTGCAAAGAGACATTTCAAGCAGAAAAAGGGAGACTTGTGTTTTTTCTGTCGTGCTGTAAATGTACTGACTCCTGCTGCAGGGAGCCACACAAATCTTTCTTCAAGTTTTATTCACACGAGGTGGGGAAATCACAACAGCCAACAGAAGACAGGTCAGGATTAAAAGCAAGAAATATGTTGGTTTTGTCCCAGAAAATTCAGTAGCAAAGAATCCCATCAGAAACCTTGGGTTCTGCCTAGGCTTGTGCTAAATGCAAACTGTGAATTTTGCATCCATTCGATACCAAACCATAAACCATGCTAGTTTAGTGGGGAAAAAAAACCCCGAACCAACCTAACAAAACCATAGGGAAGAGTTGTCACAGGGAGAAATTACCACATGGTCCCAGTACCCAGCGATAACTGCTTGAACTGGATCCTGAGCCTGGACAACCAAAGGCAAACAAATATGGACAGACAACCTTTTAAACCTCACAGGGTGGAAGTTTCAAACCTTTGTGATTCAAGACAGAGATGAGATTTTGGGAAAGTTTCCATAACACTCTGCCTCTCGCTCCCATCCAGCCAGCTGCACTTTTATATGCTGGGAAATCGATGGAACGGGCTAAATTTCTCATACAACAGGGAAAAAGAATTGGCAAGGAATAAGTTCTTGCAGAGAAAGCCAGCGTACGGGCTGTACCATCAAACTTTTGCAGACTTTCAAATGTCAGCCAGACTGGCAAGACCTTTTACTGTAACTCAGGATATTTATTTCTGAGGAACTTCCCAGATTTATTGCACAGACTGGCGTTAAAAGGAAAAATGAGCTGCTTTCCTGGGACTCCAGAAAGGCTGTTATGGGCTATTACATCCATTCTGCATCTGACTGGAGCGATGAGATGGTTTTGTGTTGTTTAAAGGGGTTGTTATTAAATTATGACCACAGACGGCATTTGTAGATATTGCACAAATTATGATAAGCAGGGAAATATGAGAGAAGACTCCAGACAAAAACCGTAAGGTAAAGCAAGCCTATGGCACGACTTGGTGACTGTAGCAAGGACTGTACCTCGCCTCGGTCTCTGCCCCACTGGTGATAAGCTGAGGAGTGTGTGATCCTTTCAACCCCCTGGCACGTCTGGCAGCCTCCACCACCCAGTGAAAGAAAGGAGAGCTTCACCTTTTCTTGCTCTTTGCCGTTGAAATGTTCTATGGTCCAGGAACAGGGAGCTCTAATTCAGGGGTGGCGCTTGCATCTGCCTCCTGTGGACAGTTTTTCCCCAGCTACGTCTCGAGCAGGTGTCAAACCTGACCCCATGCCCAATTACTTTGATGCAAGCATCCTCCTCCTCTCCCCTTCTGCCTTAGCTGTGTATTTTGTCTGCAGCATCTCTCCTCCCCCTCTCCCAGAGGCGTTTGCGCTCTCCCTCCATTTGCGCACCACATGTGCCTCATTTCCCACACAGGGCCTCAGCAGCAGGGTGCTTCAGTGCCCTCCTGCCACCTGTACTCAGGCTGACATTAAGGCAGGTCAGCATTAAACCCAGAGAGGTTCTGCCCAGGCTCCCTGCTGTGAGAGCCCATCCTGAGCCGGCCGGGGGGAATTAGCTGGTCGCTGCCACCCTCCCGCAGCGCAGCTGGGCTGGAGCGCGCTCACCGACAGCCGGCTCTGCCCTTGCTCCTGCACAGCCGCCCGGGCTTTGCCCGCCAACCACCACAGAGTCTGCACCCCACGGGTGTTTGAATCTCTTTGGCCCTCTGCTTTCCAAAACGCACAAACAATTTTGGGGTAAAATACTAAAAATACCAGCTCCTTTGACCTTGCGTTTCCCTACCAAGGCTGCCCATCATAGCCTAGTCCTCTCCGTATCCCCAGACAGACCTGCCTGCACTCTTGACATACACATATTTCTGTGTTTGGGGAACAGGAAACACACTTTGCAAGCCCAATTCCTGCCAGAACAAATCCCTTTAGCATCCTTTCCTTCAGTGGTATTTCTAGGAATGGCACAGAAAAGCGTTTAGAGGGCTTTTTATTGATGCTGTTTCCATCACAAACCCTCCCAGGGCCTTTGGCCATGTCGCTATCTTATTGCAGCTGGGGAGTGGGTCAGCATCTCACCAGCACAGAGGGTAAAACACATTGAGAGTGTGGAATGGAAAACAGCTTTATAACTTCCCAGCACCATTCTTACAGTCTTTGCTGCTCTTTCTTGGACAAGATATTTACCAGCCTGCAGGTTTTGCTTCAGAACATCCAGAAAAATGTAGACCAGCTTTAAACAATATATTTAAAGGAAATACTCAGCTGTTAAATGCCTCGGCTGTCTTCCTCTGCGGAGAAGGGTGCAAATTTCTGAGTCCAGGCAGTTTCCAAAAAAAAAAAAAAAAGAGAGATTTTTGCCTAGTAGTGTTACTGCTGAGTGCTAAGAAATACTTCTCTTCCTCTGAGCCATGATAAACTCAATACAGGGGAAAATTTTCTCTTAAAATCAACTAATTTTTTGTTTGACTCAGTCTGACAAGTGGGCCCTGCACCCCTGCCTTTCAACCAACTAGAATCTCTTGTTTGCAGATACGCTCACATCGCAGAAATCAGGGAAAAATACGAACCATGCAAGGCATTCAAGGCAATGGAGCTTGAATCCACTGGAAAAAGTCTCTAGCCCAGCAGAATAGCACTGGAGGGGCATTGATATAACCAACGCTCAGGTGGTGGGGAACATGAAAAGTGAAAAACGCGAGACACAAAGCAGTCTATTTTGGCGCTGGAGCACCCAGAGCTTCACCTCCCGTCCCAGCCTCTGGCAGTCTGTGCTGCTTTCCTTTCACTGTACAGTTGTGGCAATAAAGGCAAGCAATTTTTATTTCAGAGTGTGCAGCTCCTGATTTTATAGAGCTATAGATTAGATTTAGATAGACTAAATGTTGATAGATCCAATATATCTCCCGATTGCTCCTCAAGGAGAACAAACACCTTTGAGACCTCTGAATAAATATGCTTTAGGACCAGAGTTACGAGGCTGCAAAGCGCACACTGTCTGTGCATAGCATGTTACTGAGGTAAGATCTTAAAGGAAGCAAAATCCTCCAAACTGTGTGAAAACAAACTTCTTAATTGGTGAAAACCACGGTTGGGAAACATCCCAGGCAGCTGTTTTTCAGCTATCTGGAGACCCGCCAAGTCTTACATATGAGCTTTGAGCTGAGAACAAGTGTGATAAATTCCTGCCAAAAGGGTAATGTTTTGGAGTTACAAACACCTAAAAATAGGCATACGTAGCAAAATTGCCTCGTCAGCCCCAACTGGGGTGCCACTGGTGTAACAGTATAATGCACCGTGTCCACCTGAAAGCCGATGGGGTCCTGCATCCCGCTGAGTCAGAGAAAGGCACCTGTTGCTGTCGGCAGGCATGGAGCATCATCAGTCCAGGGTCTCCAGCAAAATTCCTGCCACTGGGATGCCACAGAGGCTGAAAACCATCACCAGGAACAGGTCCTCCTACTGCACGTGCCCACTCCATCCACGCCTCGGGCAGAAGGACCTGCTCCAGCTCCAGCCGGGGCAGCAATGCTTACAGCACCATTATTCATGGTTCCACTGGGATAATGCAGGACAATCATTTCTAAACATCACCATTTCAGTGCACACAGAAAGCTCAGTGTTAATCTCATAACATTTGCAAAGAAATCTTTTTAATCAGTAACGAAATCCAAACATTATCTTGCCTTTATTGACCTGCAATGACAGAACACCACTGCCACATTTCCCCCGTGCCTCGTGCACAGGTTCATTTGACTCGATCTGTGGTTGGTGTTTATTCTTAGCTCACAAAGCTCAAAGAGTTTATATTATTGATTTGCTGTATTTCAGGTTCAATCCCTTGGTGCCCCTCAACTTGAATGAATTAAGTCAGAAAGAGTTAACACCATTACTTCCAAGACACAAATGTGATGGTGGTTTATACAATCCACACATCAATTTTTGCTCAGCCGGCGTTCAGCACATTAACTGGAAAGCGCCAAATGCTGCAACAATATTGATATTTGCAACAGCAAAGGCATTCACAAACAAGAGCCTGCTCCTGGCAGAGGAAAAAGTGACATATTCAGAAGAGAAGACTGAAGAGGCACAGCAAGGAATCCACACAGCCTAGGAACCGTTCTTCCCTCACTAATGGCTACACAGGTGGTTTGTTACCCTGCGTGCAGATGCAGCCTCTGCAGCACCGCGCCGAGGTCATGGCTTCCAAATCCTTTTTCCCACTGCTTATTTATTTCATGTACTTCTTACAGTTGGTCAACAAGTTAGACTGTAAGCACATGGGGGCAGGGACTACCACTTTATCTCATGGTTGCATAACACTCGCTGTCTCTCAGTGTGAGAATCAGGGAACATCACCTGAAACTACTAGCCAGAAAGCTCAAAATCAAGAAAAAGAGAGGCCATTGCCAGGAGCAACCAGCGGACCTGTGGAATGCCTCGCCCCACAGATTTGTGGATGCTCAAAGCTTACAGGGATCTAAGAAGTGGTTGGACAAATCCATGGGGGAAAACTCCATCAGGACCATTAAAAACAAAAGCCTCTGCCTCAGGAAATCCTTGACCCACAGGTAAAGGGGAATTGGGAAAGGAGCTAGGTATGTACCATCACACCTCTATCTTATTCTTGTACTCTTCCCCAGAACTGCTTTTGGTCACTGTTGGAGACAGGACACAGAGCTGATGGCTCTCTGGTCTGATATAGGACAACTATTCTTCAGTCTTGTTAAAAACCTGTGGCACCAGAGAAAACCTGAAAGTTTTGTGTCTTGCAGAAGCTGGGCATTTATTTTTTCCCTCGTTTATACCGACTGAACCAAAGAGTTCTTTAAATGTAACAAAAACCTTCCAGGGAAGCAGACTGAGTGGCTGGAGTCTAGGTGGGAAACTATGCAAAGAATCTGGGTTTCCTTTAAAAAGCTGCTAGTGGAATATCATCCACTTATGTCTCCCCTAGAGACCAGCCACCAGAGCACACCAGTCCTTTCTGAGATAGTTCTTTGCTTACTTTTAATCATGGTTCAATTTCTTTACCTTTGGGTTGGCCATCATTCGAAACGCACTCTTCCTTCTGTTTTGTCCTCTCCCTAGAAAAGGAGATCTGTTTTCCAGCAGAAGAAATCTCCCTCCCAAATATCCCTGTGTGGCCAGAAGCCATGACATTCCCAGTGGCACAGGGCACTCTGGTCTGGCATCTAAATATGCAGCTCCTCATAGTACGTTTGGACTCTGGTTAGGACAGGACCTACTCTTGAGATGTGCTGTCACCACGTAACCTGGTAGGTTTAGTTTCTTCTGATCCTCAGGGCTTTTCTAGCCTCAAAACAAAGAATACAACCTACTGTACAAAGTCAACAACCTGCCTCCCATACGGCGGAGGGGTCAGCAAGGCTGGGAGCATGCTCCATCAACGCCTCTAGGGGCTGCTTTTGCAGGCGTAAATGTGTGCATGTCGTAGCTTTCCTGAGAGGTTTATGGTACACAGCCCCATCCCTTGGGCTTTCTGCAATGGGAGAGCTTTTTCAAGAGCATCTGCTTCCTTTACAGAAATGGCTTACCCAGTGTCTATTTTCAGCTCAGAGGAACCTAAACCCACAGTAAATGTTACACAATTTCAACATTATTTTTCTCTCAATATGTTGCATCCCTGAGGACATGACAGGAGGACCCTCAAAAAGATTTAATAAGTAGCACAGAGAGAGCAGGAACAGACTGGACCACATCCTGCTCTGCAGTAGCTGTGGAAAAATTTTCTCAGGTATGCCAGCTGCGTGAAAATGTTATTTCTCTGACTCTTCAGAGCACCGAGCTCCAGCTTGGGGCATCCACCGCAGTCGGAGCCCTCTGAAAACTACACTGATCGCGGTGAAGCAGGATAGTGGATACAGAGATACTGCAACTGCTTTTAATTTCCCTTCCTCAGGAACTTTCCCAATGAATTTGAGCTAAAAACTTGCCTTCTTGTATTTGGCTACACCAGTAACATAGGAGCACTACCAGTCACTGCTATGGACCTTAAGCAGCAATAAGATTCCTACTTGCTATTCCCAGTGCCATGGCCACGTGCTGAAGAAGAGTGTCAAGCCACCTCCGTAGTCCAACAAGTTGTAGGAAAGGAAGCATTTCAAGCCTTGGCGTGGGGCATTCTCATGTAAGAATACACATTAAGAAGGAAATGCGACTAAAAAAGTGAACTTTTGCACTAAAATACGGAGCCCGGGAATAAAAGAAACCGTCCAGAGTACAGACAGGAGAGTCTGCAGTACTTTAATCACCACAGCTTCTATAACAGGAATCTCGAAGCAGCTACTACAAAAGCTCATCTACCATTAATGTGTAACCATTAAGCCCTTCTTCCATGCAGAAAGCCTAAGCAGAGTGCTCCAGCACCTGCTCGGTCCATAATCACGATCTCACCCACGCCTGGTGCTGTGTGGCGTTTCACAGGTTCAGCTAAGCCCTTTTCCATTCATCGCAGAGTGGGTCAAGAGACAGCGGGTGCAAACGTGAATAGCCGGCCTCTGCATTAATGCAGTTGCCTAGGTAAGTGTTTTTCAAATAGATTTGTGCTGGGGCTGCGTGCCCAGCCACAGCAAATTTATAGTGACCACAGGGCGACAGAGCACTAAAATATTAAAGTCTTTGTATTGTGATTGTACTTGGGAATTGCTCAGCTGGCTCTGAAAAGTAGCTATGACTCTATAAATAGTAAGTACTTTATCATTTCTTGCCTACTTTAAACACACAGCTGTATTTCCATCATGATTCAGAGTAAATCAAATTCCATGTGAGGTATTGTAGAAATGTTGTACGTGCCAGAGATGCACCCTAAGCTCATATAAATCAGCACAGCTCCCCTGATGCCTGGGGAAAGGGTGCCAGTTTATGTCAGCTGAAGGTCTGCAGGGCAGCGTCAGTGTGATTCTCTTAAGGCTAAGATGCAAGTAAGTAAATGTTGAATATCAACTTATTCACTATGGTCCTCACTGTCCTCCTGACATGTACTGAAAAAAGGCACTGTAAAAGTGCTATCCTCTCCTACATCATTCATTCTCATAGAAATATTGGAAAGGTGTTGGTTAAAACTAGTTATGATTTGCCATAAATCTCCACGCTGCGTAACAGTACATTTTGGTTAGGAGTATTACCTGGAAATTAGAAACTCGGCAAGCCATTGATTTTTAAAACGCCATAGATGCAAAATTTCTTCACCACAGGATGCAAATAATCTCAAAATAAATTAGTGTTTGCCAGAGGGGAAAAGGGAACAGGATCTATATCCTAGGTAACGTTACAAAACAAAAGATTAATGAAACCCTCACTTGAAAACTCTAATGGCCAAGGAACTAAAAAATGTACCCGTAAAAGATAATACTAATTGAACAGCTATGGGGAAATAAGCAGCTGTTACAGCACAAATATATTTTCCTCCTCTCTGCAGCTATACAGCTTGCTGTGCACACCGTGTTCTTCTTCTGAGCTGGGATTATAACTGTCTTTTTAATGCATAGTTTCACAGTGCTTCAGGTCAGAGGGAATCATTAATCATCCAGCCTGGCTTTCCACATAACGCGGGTCTTTGCATTTCACCCGTTTACCTCTGCATTGAACCCAGCAACTTGATGTAGGCAATATTTCCTTGTCTTGGCCTCAGACAATAGTTCTCAGGCTCAGACAAAGCGTTGCTATCATTTCTCCAAGGATGACTACACTTGATGTCTCAGAACAAGCGGAAACACTCCTGTGTAGCTGCTTTCAAAGGACTGTGAGGTACCGAAAAGGCAGAAGCAAAGACTCATGTTATCCCATGTTCCTCAGCCCTGGTTTTCAAATGTGCTCTGCTGGTGGCATCAAAGTGTCGAAGTCCTCTCCTGGCAGTGCAACAGGCACAGCCGCCGCACAGCATCGCCAGACAGCGCATTGACACATCCACGAAAGAGTTAAAGCAGCACCACATAAAAGCAGGCAGCAGTGCTAAAAATAGACCAACAGTTTAAAAAAAAAAGAAAAAAAGAAAAAAACCCCCTTCAACACATCTTAAATAAATCCATTTATTCCAGGGTTTCATAGAAACCATATAGCAGAAATTGCTACAGGATAATTCCTTATAAGCCTTATAAGAAATGTTGCTGTCCCAGAGCCCCAGTACAAATCCTGGCAAGAATATTGGAGATAACAGATTGGATGCCATGGAAACCGAGACAGACCTAATTTGAGCAGTAACTATTGCTGTTATTTATTTAATTCTGATAAGCCATCTAAATGTAGAATGACTAAAGGTTCCTCTGCACTAAAAATAGCAGGCTTGTAATATTTTAAATCACAAATCGCTTGTGTTTAACAATATTTTGGGCATCTGACATTAACATTTTGCATGCACTTTTGAAACCGGAAAATTAACCCCATTCTGTTTTACGCTGTAAGAAGAAGAGTGCCTTGTCCCTTCCTCCTTATACTAACGTTGTACATCAAGGGTGCCTTCCATCCGCCGAGGCTTCTCGCGGGAGAGTGGGAGCTCGGATGTCCCTGGTGCCCTCTTGTCCTCCCCCAAGCTTAAAGCAAATGTTTGAAAGACGGCAGAACTGGGCCAAATTCCTCTTCTCCAATTGATACCAAGGATCCTCTGTGACTGTTTGATCTGAACGTCTCCATAAATAAAACACCTCCCGAGGCATGTCATATTTGAGCTGGCTGACAGCTCCCATCTGCTTTTGCACCCCTGCCTCCCTTTCCTGAGCTTGAGAAGCAAAAACCCAGAGACGTAAATTTGCAAGTCTTGGGGCTTTGGGATTGTGCAGTACTGCCGAAGTCCCTGGATGCAGGGGAGAGGCGAGGTTGCTGTTGGGATGCCTGTACCACCTGAAGGACCAAATTGAGTTTCCTCGTGTCTCTGCTATGTTTTTTCCCCTTGGAATCTTCACTGTTCCCACAGCAGGAATAACACCTCCATTTCTCTATTGGTTTGGATTTTAACCTTAAAGTGTAAATGCACCTATATTCCCTGGGAGGTTGTACACACCACGCACAACAAATAAAAAAAACTTTTCTGCTTCTTGCACTCCTACCTCAAACAGATGAGCAGCAACCCTGTTCCTGTCCTTACACATCGGGTTCCTCACAGCAGCGTCAGCATTTGCCCTCTTGTGAGGAAGATCCATCGGCCGGGGCATCAGGCACCCACCGGGCCCCAGTGCACCTTCCCTGTCCTCCTACACCTGCCTCAGCTTTTTATTTTACCATGTTTTGAGCTGGGAATTCATGGTGCGGATGGTGAGGACAAAGCAGCTGCTGACAGCGTTGTGCCATCCAGAGAAGCCCAAAAGATCAGCTGGGCTGATGAAGCTGCAAGGCTGGATCCTCTTGCCAATTAACACCAAATAGCACTGATGACGTTGATGTAGCAGTGCCAGACTAAATCAGCTGAGGATCCTGGCCTTGGCATGTAATGGCAGTTTGGATTTTGAACAGAAGGGAGGGAAATGACCAATATTCTTTTTCCCTTTGCTGAGCTCTGCAACGTTACCCAAGCCTTTCCTGTCTGCAGCGCAGGGCTGAAGGGTGAGTTGTCAGAGTTGTTTTCTTCAACGATTCAGAAGTAGGACTGCAAGAAAGGTATTCTGGGCAAGAATCAAAATGAGTAAGAATCGCTTTCATGATCTGTCACAGTAGAGTCAGCATATATTTAGCTCCCATTGCTCTCGTTTACAAACAGGGAACAACGCCGAGATATTTATAGCCTTCAAAGACCTTTTTCAATGGATTGCAGCTCCAAGAATCCACGCTGGGATGGATGAGCAGTGAAACGCTGTATTAGTATACCATGGATCTATATATTAGGATACCATTCGATCTATATATGGCACAATAAGGCTGGAATTATTTTTAAAAAGTACAGGTTGCGATTACAGCTTTCTACCATTTCACTATGTGCCACAGGACTATTGTCAGTTTAAGGCTTTAATGGTTAGCAATTACATTTCAGCAGTGAAGGCTTCATTCATCAGTTAGAGTTTAATCTCAAGCATGATATGATTGCACAGTGAATATTCCACATCACGCTGCTCATGTTGTCTGGGTAAATGAAACCCGTTGGGCAGGCTCAAGATGAAGAATCGGATATGGCAGTTCCCTCCAAAAACCTGCTCAAGACTTCTAACAAGCAGGTTTTAGCTGTTATAGAAAGAGAAACAACTTCTAGTCCAACTTTCCAAAAAGAAAAAGTTGTAGGGGGTAGAGGGCATGTGAGATCTCACAGCCTGGTTAGCTCTCTTTTCTCATTAGACTCTGCAAAGATGTTCATCTTCTGAAGGGTATCTGACGACTGCTTGTCATAAAGGAAATCTCTCCTGAGCTATCCAACTAACAGCAAAGAAGTATTTTCTGAAAGGATTTTCGTTCAGACGGTTTCACAGTGCGATAAAATGCTGATTATCCAAATATAATAGGAAGATGTTGAATAATTTCAAACTGAGATTTCACATAATAGATATCAGATTGCCTATATTTAGCTACCCAGATCTATACTTAAACTCCTACGTAAAAATGGCCAAATGAAAATCAGCCACTGGAAGTTGGTTGTTGCAGTGCACGTCGTTATCGGTACGAGTTCGTTGGTAGCATTTCATTTCTCCTTTCTTTTTCTAATCCTTCCTCACTGTCTTTCTCTGCCTTTTAATAAGGACATGTGAAAACTACATTTGGCTTGACATGTTTGGACAGCAACACCTTTCAAAATTTGGAGACTTTGAACGATACCTGAAACCTTCAGTGATCATAAAGAGATGATGTGGTGCAACCACAGTATGCCCAGCTCCTTTGATCTTCTTTAGAGACCTCAGCCACCACCCAACCATCTGTACTGATACCAGAGAAGAACATAGGGGACTTATTAACCTACTCCTTGAATTACGAGCATTATTGTGTCCTAAACTTAAACAGAAAAATCTGTGACTCCATAGTCTTCAAAGGACTTGTCTCCATACACACCAGTGTGCGCAAGATGAGAACCTGGTCACCGCCTGTGTAACAACACACTGCTGTTCAATGCCAGAACCTTTCGCCACTGCTTCAAAGCTGAAGCAATTTCATTACAGTGGAGGACATGGGAAGAAATTGTTAATTNTCTTCAAGGGACTTGTCTCCATACACACCAGTGTGCGCAAGATGAGAACCTGGTCACCGCCTGTGTAACAACACACTGCTGTTCAATGCCAGAACCTTTCGCCACTGCTTCAAAGCTGAAGCAATTTCATTACAGTGGAGGACATGGGAAGAAATTGTTAATTCTCTTTAATTCTTGAGCTGCCCTTGACATTCAGCAGAAAGGTATGAGTGTACTGAAACAAGTGTAAATAAGGTTAACACATCAAGAGAATTGCTCCTAAAATTGAAAAATGTAGTCATCTGCTGACAACAATCTATTATCTCCTCGCAGAGTCATAGCAGGGCCACGGTGACTATGGCTACGGTTGAGTCAGCATTTCCATTATCAACAGCCATTTTCAAGGATTTATATCTCGGCCATTTAAAAAAAAATAGAGCTTGTGACTGAAATTTCCGTACAAGCTCCTTGGGTCTGATCACGCCTCTGCTCTCCACCTGGTACTATCAGCAGTCCCTGCACAGCACGAGTATGAAACACTCCAGCACTGAATTACTGGTGCACAAATCACTTTGCACAACCAGGATCAACAACCGAAAGGGCAAGAGATCAGAGAATCCATCCCTGCAAGCCTTGCCTTTGCTGAACACGGACATCAGAAGCCTGCCAGAGCTGGAGAGTTATTTGAGTTAGCTTCCAGAAATTAAGTCTGGCAAATGACTCCCTTACGGTGCCACGTGCCACCGTCACAGAATCAGGCACGTTACAACCTGAAATCACAACTGTTGGGCTTGTAGTCAAAGTTTTTCCCTTAAAGACAGCTCTTATGGGGTTTATTGTATGTTTAACTCCTGCTTGCAGTAGACAGGCAGGCTGACAACTCCTTTGTTATCACAAAGCTATTACCAGCTTTTAGAAACTGACTGTAACAAATTATTCAGCTACATAGGACAGATCTTCCGCAATGAAGAGATTATTCACTGACTATCAGTTTAGCCATGGGAAGAGCACTTTTTGTCAAAAGAGGGAGCAAAAGAGTGGTCGTGTGCACATCAGCTGGCTCACTACCACCCTGCAGAAGCAGAGGGATGTTTAGCTCAAGATTTATTTTAACGTTCTCCATCTGGTACCAAGTCAGACCACAGACTCACTGAACTACATCAGCTGGGTGAATTGTGAGAGCCACCAAATAACACACTGGAAGTTACACTGAGGGTTCACATCAATCACGGCTTTGCACTGCCAGCCTGGCTGCTAAAGGCAACTTGTAGTCATAGAGGTGCTTGGCTTAATTTGACAAGTTCATTTTAAACTACTGATTCACATTCTACAAGCTGGTTGTGTTTAGTAGTAGCATGTAATAAATACAACAGAGTAGCTTAAATGAAACTGCCTTCACCAGGGCCAGTTCTCTGTGGACAGGTTATTTTGGTCCTTCCTGAAGTTACAAGAGTGTTACAATGACCTACGTGTGACCAAGCCCTTCACACGTGTAGAGGCTAACCTGGGATGGAGAGAGCATTTTTCTATAGCCGTTTCCCCCATCTCTCCCTGCACACATCAGCCAACCTGCGTCCTGGGCTGTGGGGCTGCAGGAGCCTTCGCAAGCAATGATACTGCCTGCCCTACCTGCCCTTTTGGGCATCCCCATGCCGGAGGACTTCTGAGTCTTCCTACCCATGGGTTCTACTGGCCCAGCTGAGGTCTCAGCACGTACTTTAATAAGACCTACTTTGTTTGGCGTTGTTTATACAAAGCCTTAATAAGCTTTGTTTCCACTCTGTTTTCTTTGTGCTATTTTTCCCCCAAAGGAGAAAGTTTTATCCTACCGGTTGTCATGCAGTAGCCCCGAGTTACTACATTTTGTTCACCTCTTTCTTATGTTCTTCCCTGCCTTATGAAACCTTCAGCGCCATGGCCGTTCCTCTGTGCCGAGTGTTTCTTTTCCTCCTGTGATCCATTGCAGCTGTCATTTACCTTCTAATGACATTCAAATGGAAGTGCCATACTGTCAGGCTAATCAATGCTAATAATATAATTTAAATGATCGACTAGTCTTCAGAGACTGTGTTTAGCTGTTTTGTACATTAAATAAATTGAAGAGAAACAAAGCTAAAAGCTGTAGAACTCAGAATGTGTTTAGGTAAACTGGGCACATGTAATTTAGACTAGAAAACACCTCACAGCAACTATTTAAGTAAATATTGAGTGTGTCTCAACGAGAAGTGTAATTCGTCTTTTCTCAGGCTTTTCCTAGCTAGAACTAAATATTGCCATTGGGATATTTTTGAGTTACACAGAAGAACGAATTTAAGTCTAAATGGGAGGCTTCAACATGGTGAAATACTTAAGCCCTTGTGTAACTTTAAAAGGACACGAATAGTCCGTCTGAAGTCAATGGGATTTAATACACATACTTTAGAGCCGAGTTGAATCATGGCCTGAACAAATGTTGGTTTCATCTTACAGAATTGTGTGACCTGATACCCTACTTCCAGCCGTAGCCCAGCTCTGCTGACTGCTCTCCATCGCACACAGCCTAAACACTAAACCCAAATCCTGTCTCACTTGCAGCTTAAAGGGACTCAATTTTTTAAAAGTCACATTCCCCAGACATCTTAGCGTTTTACCTCCTCTATTAGAAGTAACACCGGATATGGCTATTATAAAATGAGATGCCAGGGAAAACTATTTGCCAGTCCATTTACTTTATGCCCTTGTCAATCATTAACATATCATCACTGTCATTATATGGTGGGTCCTACTGTCTGAACCCGATAGTACTCTCCTACAGGTTTTTTCTGTCACCAACACGTCCCTGCACAGCAGCAGGAGACACAGCAAAGAATTAAAACACAAACACGCTGCTGTAAGGACTTGAAACCCACAGGAGCTCTCTGGGTAGAAGTTGCAGCCACAGGGATTTGTATCTCCAGGGGTGGACACGGTCCTCATCTAACTGGGTGGGCTGTCACTGGTCATGCCAGGAGCATCCTGAATGGTGCTGTGGAGGGGGAGGGTAAGGACAGGGCACCATGTCACCCACGTGGCCATCAGGCTCCCAGCCACTGCAACCCCCACGTGGGAGCTTCCTCCGAGTCAGTGTCCCTCTAGCTCAGCCCAGGTGGACATCAGGCAGGGCCAGGCACAGGGGTCAGGAGACAGGCTGCAGCACACCCACGTCCCTCATGTGGGCCCGCTCTGCCTCCAGCACCCTTCTTTCCACCACACGGATGCAGAGGAGGATCGTGGGCCAGGGTGCTTGCTCCATTCAATCCACACAGGGGAGTCAAGCTGAGTCCAAAGACTTGTCATCCAAATCACAATTGAGCCTCGCATTCTAGCAGTTTTGGGTCTGTGGGCTATAAACACCTGAAAAAATGGGGAGGAGGAGACGATCTCTCTCTCCCAGGCAGAGGAGAAAAGAGGTGATTTAAATACTAAACTCTCGTTGTCTTTGAAAGGGTTAGATGTGCCTATGATAGGATTTTCTTTGTAGGCAAAGTTTCTCTGTACCCTTCAAATCAGCAGCATCAGAGAGAGGTTTAACCATGGGCAGCAGAACCTCACAGCTGTGTCAGAAAACAAGCTTCATCCTTACCCTATATAGAAGGTTTACCAAGCTTCTGTTACAAAAAAGGGAGCAGGCAAGCTGAGCAAACCTGTTTGCTTGCCAATTTAAGGATTGCTATTCAACTGAATGCTGTGGCTCTGTACACCAAAGCAACTAAAATATTGACAAGGCTACTTCCAGGGCTGATAGTGTTGCTAAAAAAGAACCGCAGTAAATAGGGCAATTGCTGGAACCTAAAAAAGTGTATGCTTTCTGGGCTAAAAATGCCTTCAAAGATATTTATTAATTCATTATTCCATGATGACATGCATAGTGCTGTGCACACTTCAACACGAGGCATTGCTGTAACCACTTCTTGAAATTCTGATTTGCTTAAAATATTTAGTTCATTTTCCTGATAATTAAGGAGCAGTCAAGAAGGGAAGCCATAGATCTGTGAGAGGAAAAACAGGCCTTCTTGAAATGAGGCTTGCACCTTTCACCCCTCCCCACACAGCCAAAATCTTCCACGCCCTTATAAACACTCACATATTTTAGCCATTTGAAGCAATCACAGCTACAGGACAGATCACAGCCAGCACAGGTCAAGAGATGAAATATGTCAGCCATGGTCAAGAATTAGAGGTAAGATACAAAATGCAATGCAACAGCTGTCAAAAGCAAATCAAGCTACTTGGAGCCTGCTGTGTTCCCAAGCTAGGCTCTTTTGCTACTTCAGTAGCGATAATTGTACATCTGGCAGCAAGAATTTGAGCACAGAAGCAGCTCTCCAGCCCTTTCTCAATTGCAATTGTGGCTGGAGGATTCCAGAGCTGACTGACCAGCTGGGAAACAGCAGTTTTTGCCAACAGGATCAAAAGACTAATCTTTCTGAACACTGTGATATCATTACTCTTGAGTTCCAGATTTTGGGGGCTCGGGATTTTCAGCTCTCCATTGCATTTCTCCACCTGTTTGCCATCCCACCCACCCTCTTCCTCAGGCAACAAAGTCATCCACAAAGAGCCAGTAGGGGGGAGAACAAGGGACTGGCAGCAGCTGCGACTCAAATCCCCAGTTTTGTGATTACAACAACTGGTTTTGGACTCTATCCAATAATTAAAGTAGTATTTTTTTAAAACGTGCATTTCTTTAGGGTTTCCAATGCTGTTCCAAACAAATGTCCCTCCTTGGCTGACAGAGGGAGATTGACCATAGCATTGCAGCAGATCTTCCTGGAGGTTGCCAGTCGTGGTACAACATGGGAACTACAACCTAAAGGACCATGGTAGAGAGGGGGCGGAGTTCCCATTTCATTTTACTTATCAGGCTGAAAGCAATTTTCAAAACGTTGCCCAGAAAATGCTGACTGGAGAAACTGGTAAAATGGGTAAAACGAGAGAACAATGTCTGGGAAACTGCAGCTCTGTTCTAGAGAACATTTCCCTCTCTCTTTGCAAATACATATTCCAGCACTTCACAGTTCCAGTGAGAGTGCGAGAACTTCCCCAAGAGCTTTTGCTGCAGTGAAGTAGTACAAAGAGACTCCAGAGAAGAGATAGGCAGCTGCATCTTCCTAGATTACTAGATTCCTAGAGCAATTTGCAAAGAACATGAAAGGGATCTGGGTGACTCTTCCCACCTGCGCAAGTTCTATGAGCAAGTTCATTACTTCTTCCTGCTTTACTATTCTATTTTCATTGGGAAGCACCAGCAACACTTCAGCGATACCTAGCCCTCCACACACAAAAAAAGCAGAAAGGCATTCTCCTTCTGGAACAAGCCCTGACTCATCCTGGTGAGTCAGGCTATCATTCATTGAAGTTTGTCTGATAACTGTGACTCTCCAACTTCGGATTGGCACACAGAGCTTTTCATTGGCAAGGGCCAAAAGTTAACCCTCTACCCACTCATTAAAAACCATTATGACTGCCTCAAAACAACGTGAACCAGGAACTCGCACTGCCTTTAGGAGCTGTAAGTGATGCCTGTCTTCACTGTGGTCTGTAGACAACTTTGAGCTCTGAAAGTGCGTCTGTTTGCCTAGGAACTCAAGAAGTATTTAATACCTACAACTCATCATTTTAGCTCTAATTCTTCTCTCACATCTCCAAACAAATATCATGTAATCCCCCCAAAAAACTGCCTGACAGCCACCGACCAAAATTGACCCCACTCTCAATCCAAGGGATTTCACTGCACTTTAATTTTGATGGTGTTGCTCTGCCAACTGAAATTTCTAGCGGCAAATTACATTTGAGAAGATGTGCAAATATTTTAGGTGCACAATCAAAATGCTGTAGATGACAAATTATGAAGTAGGAAAGGAATAGGTGGCCATAGAGCATGGCTTCAATGCTGAATTAAGAAGTCTAATGATGTGACAGCTACCATCATGCAACATAGACATCTGATTCACTCTGGCAGCGAGTGCATTATTTCAAAGAAACATTTATACGGTATTTATCTTAGCCTATTCACCACCTCCCATCAAATCAAGAGTGTCCCTACATTACAGATTCTCTATCCTTAAAATAAAGCTGTGAAAACTGAAAGGCTAAAGAGATGAATTATGGATATTATGGATAATGTAGCAAAAATACACGCTAATTATCTATAGAGAACTTCCACTGCAGTTTTGAAAGCAGCGGTCTGCATATACTAGGCAGTGAATGACACACGGTATGATGCAATAGGCACGTGGGGAAAGCACTTTGCAATGTTTTAATAAATATTTCCCTATTAAAGAATGATCTTGATTTTTAAAACGATCTGACTAGTACAATTAATCGGACACTACAGGAAACATCTGTGCTTGTCCTCGTGGTGTTCGCAGGGTACCCTGACTCTGCGATGCCTCTGAGTCAAAGCAGGCACGCTGCTGCTCACTGTGTTGGCAGTGTGTCTACCTCAACTTGCCTTCCCATCCCCTTGAAGAGAATTATGCTTTTGACTTGTATTCACCAAGAAGATTGAGCTTTTGCAGAGGATACGGCACTCCGCTGTCCTTTTTCCTGGAACTGGCATTTTGTCTGTGCCGTAGTAAGTCTGTTGAACTGCAAATCCAGCTGATTACCTAGGATGTTAAGGCATCAAAAGTACTCTTCTATAAAGCCTCACCTATGAGTCCAAGTCTACTCTTGCAGTAAGACCGAGCTTGCACAGACATCAGCAGCAGTTATAGCAGGTCCTCTGCCTACTTCCACAGCAGTGCTTGGTAGGCAGCCCTGGCACAGCTTCACAAAGAGTTACGAATAAAACTTAGAGACTCGTCTTTCCCAAAGTATCAATAATTTGCATTTCCACATGTTTACTTACAGCCTCAAACCTTTCCCCAACCAGGTGTGTGCTAGTTCACAGCTCCAAGATTTGGTGCTTCCTTTTCTCTCGAATAAGGAAAGGAGGAGGGAGGAGAAAAGCTAAAGGAATCCAGGATGTATATAGGAAATGTAAGCAAAATTGAAGATTTTTGCCAAGAGGATTTTTCCTGATATCAGTCTATCTGTAGTAGCTGGCCCCTAAAATTATTATCCGACTACTCATCCTCTATTACGGACAAGGACCAGCCCAACCAAGTCTGCTATCTTGGAGGACTTCCCATGCATTTTCTCCGTGGATGTTAGACAAGCCTTACATTTCCTTCTCTTACCTGTGGTGGCTGGCAGAGGGCCTAGTTTGTGGCCATCACTGCACGATTTTTACATTTGGAAGTACTGAGGTGAGCAACTAGATCCAGAGGTGTTGAAATGAGATGCAGAGAACCATTTGCCATAAGAATTTGATGGAGCAAGGCATTATTCCCTTTCAAGTATGAGAAAAGCAGATGCGTTTTGAAGTCTGCTCTTCTAATAGAGGAAAAGGTGCTGGAATCTGGCTGTTGTGAATTAGAGAGAATAAAATAGACAGTAAAAATAAGCGCGAATGAATGATTGGCCTGTCTCTCTCCTACATAAAAATATCATTACCTCATTTCATGTGCCACATGTTATTTACTGATTAGGTTGCTGAGAAGCCTATCTTCACCCCTAATTCAGCTGCTGCTGAATTCACAAATGCTTTTTCCAGAGGGTAGATCGAGGCCGGAGTGGCTCTCCCCAGCAGCAGCTAACACCGTTACTGGGGTCAGACCCGGTGCCTGCAGTGACAGCAGGCAAACAGCTTCTACTGGCACATGAAACTCTTCCCCAAACAGCCTCAGACCAAAACACAGTAGAGGTGTTAATAGCTCTGAGCCAAAACCTTGCCCTGTTCGTGTAGGAGAAATTGTCCCACCAGCCCTAGGAGCTCTTGGCAGCCTAGGTATGAACTTGGGCAAACCTGCAAACCTCAACACTTTGCCCCTGACAGACCCCACATTGCCACCAGGAGTCAAGAAAACAGGGAGCCTAGTAGTCATGCCAGACACATGATTGCTTCTGAAGGTCCAAGAGCAAGACCAAGAGCTGCTGTGTTCACCTGAGCCATTCCCAGCAGGTAAGCTCTGCTGTGAACTAACCAGTGCCCCAAATGAGGTTCCTGGTTTACCCACTGCTCTGAGGGGTAGGCTGGGAGGAACAGACAGAGAGGAATCCAGCTCAGTCCCTCTGGCTGAGCCCTCCTGGGGTTTGACAGGGATGATTTTGAGAATAAAAACATACAAAAGCAGCATAGTTAGTAACTGAGCTCTCCGAGAAACCCAAGCTCTCTATGGTATGACAAGTAGTGCCACAGGTAGAGAAAAAAGATTGTTGTGAACATCCCGGTAGACCCGAGTCTCAGCAGAACTCAGCACCTGTCCAGTTCTCCAGTAAATGCCATGTCAACTGTCTGTAAGTTTTCCTACTAACCAAACAGGGACAGGATCATGTCCTTTCCTATCCAAGGGATGGCAGAGATCATCCCTTACCAAGGGTACATATAGCAGTTGCCATTTGGTTAGACATGGCAGTGCTAGAAGCCTCAAGCTGCACTTCTCAGAGCTGAAGATGCTCTCCCCCAGGGTGGGAGAGGGAGAATTTTTCTGTCTCAGGGCAAGGGAAGACAACACATATCCTCAGTACGTGGGGATAAGACTGTGCGTAAGATTCCAGCCAGAATGGAGTCCAAAGCCTCCTTCCTCCTGTGTCACAGACAAAAAAAAAGATCCAGTTGAAAAACCTTATTATAAGACAGGCATCTGGGATTCAGTGTGAATTTCAAGACTGACCAAGGCTGGCTGAGAAGCAATGTATTTAATTGTTGAGAAACCAAGACAAGGCTGATTCTGCTACAGTCCAGCCCTCCCGTCTCCCTGCACCTGCGTCTGGGCTGCCCAGGGAGGTGAGAGCAGGGCCTTGGCACTAGGTCCTGCTGGAGCCCTGCACCCACCGGGCACCGACCCTCTGGATGGAGCCTGCACATACAAGAGGTGCCCAGAAAAGCTGGTGCTCCCTCTGACCACCGCCATGCACACCATCGGACAGCTACTCAGGGAGATTCAGTTTTGTGTGATGGTTTCGACATCACCACATCAACATCCTTATTACAGAAGCCGCCGTTGGTTTGCTCCGGCTCCTGTGTGCTTGGGCTGGGGACAGGGCCTCCAGGCAGCAGCTGTGGATGCAAACAAGGCAGCAACAGCAACCGTCAGCACCATTTCACCAGGAGCATCACATCCTCCTCCTGGTTGTCAGTTCTGATTCTGTAGCCCACTGGCCCAGACCGTTTACATCCCCTGCCCCTGAAGAGCAAGGGCGCAGCCAAGCTTTTCGTCACAGGACTTTGCACACTCAGAAAGCAAGCTTCTTCCAATGTCTTAGTAGCACAGGAGGAAATTTAGCAGACTCTTATCTTGCTGTTCATTGCTGAAAGGCAGCGGTCACCCGGGGTCAGAGCTGACCAGCTGATTTAAAAGAACAGACAGTAAGATGAGGTTTCATGTAAGGGGCAATGGTTTGAACATCGAACTGCTCAGTTCAATGGTTTGCAATCTTGCAATTCAGAATCCGACACATCTCCCCACAGAAGGTAACCTGTTTCCTCCATAACTGCCCAGGATGTGTGGAGAGATGCAGAAAGTAAAGCAAATCTCATTGCGTATGGGAATTTACAACGTGAAAACAATGTCGAGCCTAACTCCAATATACACCCACGTTAATGCAGAGTAGAGGTCACCCAGCAATCCAGCTTCAACCAAAGCAAGATCTCTTGGAAACTGGGCTCCTGACTCCAGTAGTACAGACATATCTACTTATAGAAATAGAAAGTTTTAGGCTTTTCAAAACATTTCTCGGTAAATAGAGCCTTGGGTTCCACTGCGTGATAAAGGAACATAACAAATAAAATAGATAGAGAGCCCTCGGGGAAAGAAAGAAAGAAACGTGAACATTAAATCTGTTTGTGAAAATGCTTTTCCTGTAAAATAATCTTTAAAGCGCATTGGCAGCAGTTTGTTCAGCAAAAAACAGCAACCTCAGGAATGGACAATTTTGGGAAAGATTATTAAACAAGAGGTCAAAACACGTCTGGGGAAGCAGGTATGGCAATTACTTAGCCTCAATACTTAACAGGAGCTGAGACAAATTTCTACAGCACCCTTTTGGGCAGTTTAGGCTTCCATGTTCCTATTCCAGTGGCTTAACCACTTCTAATCTAGCTAATATCTAACCTACAATGAAACAGTCTTTTCTCCATGTAGCTAGACTAAAAACACAACCCTGAAGGCTTACCAAACTGTGGGAAGCTGGTGCTCCCAAACCTACCCAGGCCTTTGACCTCCCCCTGTTTTGATCCAGGCTGTCTTTAGGTGATATTATTTAGCCTGACAAACCAGACTCAGCCACCTTGATGCCCATCAGACTTCCCACCTGCAGTGAGGGAAGCCAGCTAGCTATAGTGTCCTTCAATGACTTTTGGCATGGAAAAGCATGGATTTCTGTGCCTACGCAGCTTAACAGAGGAGTGGACTGACAGACTGGAGTGGAGTAAAGTGGAGCCCAACAAACGGAAAGATGCCCTGAGAGCACAGGAAACAGCACCGGTTCTGGCTTCCATCAGCAGACTCTCAGCCATTTCTAGACACCAACCACTTGCAAACTCAACGCTGACCTTGCTTTGAGCAAGAGGTCGGTCTAGATGACTTCCTCAGGTCCCTTTCCACAAGATCTCTCTTCCCTATGGTTACAAAGAGCCTACACAGTGTTGCAAAATGCCCAAAGAGGAGGAAAACGACCAGCAGGAGGGCACTCAGCAGCAATTTGCTGCTTGCAAACTGGAAAGTGGGAGATGGCTCAGGACCCCTAAGTCAGGTCGTTACTGAATGAACTTGTAGGGAGATGCGTCCTCCAGCCCCGTGGGAAGGAGCTGGCTGCTCCACCTGTGCTGCCTGTCGATGGCACAGCACTGGCACCGGACAAGGCATGAGGGGAGCTCCCTCCTGTTCCTCCTGATGCGAGGGACAAAGAGTTGAAGCTGGTTGAGGAGCAAAGAGGAAAACGGCAGACAGGAAATAAAAACTAGCACAAGGAGATACATCTGCAGTCACACTACCTTCACCACTCGTTAATTAGTCCTGCTACCCTGAGATAGCTAAATCACTGAAAAAACAGTGGGTCCATTTGGGACCCTATTTGGAGGTCTCAAGGCTGGGTTTTGTGGCTCTTCGTGGAGGTGTGATACAACACCTTTTTGTATTGCATAGAGAAATCTACATTGAATCACCCCAAGCTATGAAGCCAGAGCTGAGCCTTCACATTTGCCTTATTCCCAAGAAACACTCAGCTTCCTCCCCTGCAAATTATACACATCACAGCTTTGATCTCAAGGGGCATGAGCACCAGATAGATGCTTCCCCTGATGGTTAATAATGAGGGCTGAGGTGGGAGCACCGGGCATCAGGTAATGCTAGCTACTAAATGGGCTGCTTCCTGTAGAGGCAGTAGAGTGAAATACTTGACCTCATCTTCCCCAAGGCACCTGCCATTAGTCCTGGATGCTTTGTGTTGCCAGTCAAGAAGATAAACCCGTGAACACCAGCCTCTGCAGAGCAGCAAAGCGGAGTGGTGTTATGCCACGAAAGGCAGGCAGGATGATTCAGAGTTGCTTTTAAATTACAGGCTTCCTTCAAAGTGGCAGCCATCTGCAGTCACACAAGCTGCAAGACAAATGCCTAGGGGAGACAACTCAGTTTCTGTACTAAATGAAGTGGAAGAGGCACCTCACTCACTCTCACCCGCTCTAATTGCTACTTTTCCCATCAATTTTTAGGCCTGAATGTTGAATAAGAAATAAGAGTTCCTATTTTAAAACCGTCCTTGGTTCTTCACTCTGTGCAAAGTCAATGGGGAAAAGAAAAAAAAAAATCTAATCTAAAGATTTGATCCTGCGGATTCCTGGAGATGCTTACCACCCTTTGCAGAGACCTGCCTGGTGGAATGGGTTTCTGTGTCCATGATGCTGCTAAAGCCACACAATTTTCCCCAGACTGTTATATTTCAGGTATTAGGAAAGAAATGGGCCGACCTCTGGGACTGAATTCAGATGGTTCTTGGGACTCCTCCCCTGGTACAGGGTGAGTAATCTGCTTTAAACCTCCAGCATAAACTGTGTGGCTGGGGCCACAGGTCTTCCCGATACATCATGTTTTAATTCCACGCCGATACTAAAGGCATCTAAAATTCTCCAGCAATGGTACTTGACCGTGACCTCTGTTATTGTTCCAATGACCATTCACTCGTATTTCTTGTGTGAAGATGCCTCTCTTCAACTTCCAGGATCTCATTAGAGCTTTATCTGCTGTATTGAAAAGGTTCCCCTTACAACCTTTTGTTCCAGATATGGAAAACTAAAACTTGCCTTGGTTAGCATGAAACTGTTATTCTAATAGCTAAGCAAATTACTCAGGTTTCTCACAATGAGGCATGTTAATCAATCCTTCTATTATTTTGGCAAATATTCTTAGGGGGGACCCTGATTAACCCTTTTTGAACTGTTGACCTAGACAGACTCTTCTGATAGTGATTATCACAGGGGCAATACCCCCGTCCCAGACTACATGTGCTCAAGAACCACACTAACGTTTTGGCTACAGGTGAACACATATTCAGCATATTTTTCCACTGGCTTCCTTTGCCACCTCTCCCCATAGCACCATCCAGACTTGTGAGCTGGAATCTCATTGCCGGTGTCATTTCCAGTCAGCCGGTGAGTATCATGGAAATGGAGAAAAACATGAGTCCTGGAGAGCACCCACAGTACCAGCAGCTGACAGCGATCATTTTAAGGACCATTAGTTAGGTAGTTTTAAATCCATTTAATACACACAATATTCATTTTCGTGTTCTCTGGTTCCCTAATATAAAGGATTCTGCAGTACCAAATTATATGCCTTGCAGAAGTCTATATATTTTCTGTTGTATCAACCCAAGTGTTTTCATCAACCGAACCTGTGATCTCACCCCAAAAATACTACATCAAGCTCCTTCAACAAGATTATATTTCCCTTAACCCACAGTGGTAGGAACAAAGGAAATTTTTCCTTCTGTAAGTCACTATTCAGTCTAATTCTCTGAGGTTTCTTTGAGATAACATCAACAGTCCATAAAATTTGTAATTCTCTGCATACATTCAAAATCCTGCTAGTTTAGTCACTGTTTTATTTGCATTTGCTTGAAGCATAAACACCAAAGAATTAAAAGCATCCCTATTCAGAGCAGGTAAAAAAAAAGATAGAAAAAGAAAACAACAACAAAAAATAACTCGTCTCTGCATCTAACATGCAAGCCTAAATTAAATTTTATTTCAAAGCACAGGCTGTTCTCTCTTATTAGATGTACCACAGAGGCTATAGGACAGAAGACTACAGAGATCTGCCGTAACACTATTCTGTGTAACGTAAAAGGAAGAAACGGCTGAGGCTCCTGACAGGTTATTCGCACATTTAAGCATCAGCAGAATGAGGATGTACCAAATTTGAGGGATGGTAAAAACAATGAAGAGAAGAATGCTTACTTGTGGATCTGCGCAGGCTTATTTTTCTGAAGGGCTTGTTTTAGTTTTAAGTTTCCTTTTATTAGAAAGAATTCATCAATGAGATGTGCTTAATGTTAATCATATATGTCGGATTCTGCAGAACATTTACATATCTTTGGATCCGCGCAAAAATGCTACAGGAAGACCCCCACAGGAGTAAGTCTTTGATCAGGCTGTAACGCTGTTTCTACTCATAGAGGTGAATCAGCAACCAGCTCAGCTCACTGAGCTTTTATTTCTAGAGCTGAGGACCAAAGGCCTCAAAGATATGCAATCAGCTCCACTGAAAGATCAGAATTAAAAGACTGAGGAGCTCTGGGGCCAGCTGCAAAATCAGAGAGACATGTTACCGTTTTGCTTCTGTTTCATTTAGCAGACCACCTTCAGGGACTCGGACCGCTTCTACAACTGGCGGTGGGTCTTTCCACCCAAGAAACACTTTCTTCAACAAGCATAGATACCTACCAGCAGAAACCTAGATAAACCTTGCACTTTGTGGTCATAGATATAGTTGCATCCCTTCCCAACCCAGTCACGGGTTGCCTGCTGTCCCATCCAATTGCTTTTAACAGGTTTTGCTTTTAAGCTTCTTTTCACCACTTCTTCCCCACCTGCCCCCCATCCCTGCTGCTACTCGGCAGTTCCCAAACTCTTCCCTTACTCTGAGGCAAGGAACTTGTTTCTAAATTCTAGCTCAGATTTATTTATGACAGCTTTATACTCTTCTGTTCTTACATCACTTTTCCTTTCTTCCTGCAGGACACAAAATTTTGATTAAAAAAAAGCCAAACAACAACAACAAAAACCCAACAAGTTCTTGTGTCAGTCTTGTAGAGCATCTTCAGCCTGCAAGCTATGCGCACATTGGCAAGATGTAGATTTGCTCTTTTCTGCCGGTAGGCATTTTGTAGTTTTTAAGAGGATATCAGAAGGAAAAACTGATACGGACAAGAAAAATAAATGTATGCGCCAAGCTCAGCTTGCTTAGGGTTCTACAGATCCTCTGCTGGGAATAAGGCGACACTCAGATTTAACTCTGAATAAAATACCTCCTGGCAGGCTTAAATTCCTTCTCCATCTAAAGAAAAAGTTTCCCCCTTCCGCAGGCAGGACTACTGCTCAGTGGTGTTGCTTTTGCAGGAAGCCACCTGCAGAAGGAATCCACCACCAGACCTTTCCACGTTGGAACACGCAAGGAGAGGTCTCCTCTCGAGAGTCAGGACTGGGAGTACAGGGATTGTGTTTGCGGGAGTTCTCACACTGTCTCATTGGGAGCAAGTAGAAATCCCAGTTCTACGTGGGTAATTGACATCTAAAGCTCCCAGAGGTGGGATGCGATGCACGAACTTCAGAGCTGCAGCAGGTTTCCCTACAACGTACTTTCCCAAATTACTTATTTCACTTCTGGTACGTTTTAGCTTTAGTGGCACACATTGCAATTTGTTTGCCTCTGATGACTTTGTCACTGTTTAGAGCAACAGTGAAGACATAAATGGCATTTAGAACTTCCACTAGACAGATTAGAGGCATTAATTAGAACTAATTTGATTTCAGGCACGATAATTTGTTTTCCTTTATTCTGCCATCAACAGTTTTGGTGCCACCTTATCTTTTGCAATGAAACCTAACTGCAGCAGCCCTTTTAGTTGAGGGCTCCATTACGAAGAATCTATTGTCTTCTGGCACCAGAGGGAGGGAAGCTGGGCCATTTAGAAGACAAGACAGAGGGGATGGCTTCACAGGTTGAACTAGGAGACTGGAGAGGGAGAGTTGCACACACATTGTGCAAACCAAGCCAAGTGGCTCCGCTGAAGACAAGGTGTATTACCTAGCTTTATATTTGCTTATCTATGAAATGACACACTTGTGAGAAAGCCCTACCTCGTTTAATGGATAATATTTGCTTTTATCAAGCTTTTTATTGGTCCACCTCCTAGAGAATTTCACTGACAGTTCAGTTGTACGGTGTAGCTTTAATGTATGACAGGAACACACCATGCCCTGTACAGACCTTCCAAAAACACTGCTGGTCTTATCATAATGGAGTTAGCCTGAAAGAAGAGCCAAGGAGCTGGATTGGCTCTCTAGAAAACCCAAGATCTCTGCAATGGCTCTGGCATTTTGTCATTGCACTGTCATGGGCAGGCTCTTCTACTGTCTCCATCTCCCCTTATTATCTGTGGGTTCTTAGTGGAAAGGTTTCCCCTCCCCGTACACTGGTATGGATGAACACTATAAAGCCCTTATTTCCACAGAATTCTGCGTGCATTGATGGAGTGCACACACACACACAAATTCAGGACGTTCCCATAAGTATAACTTCTTAAACATCCACTACTAAGTGATTAAAATAACCTAGCATATTCCTTCTAGCTATGGTTAACCCAACAACCTTTACAGAAGATAACTTTGCAGAGATTTACAAATGAGACAATTTTCTACCATGAGATAATTTTCTTTGGAAACTCACATTTTAGACGAAGGTTTTCATCATTCCCCTCTTCCCAGGAGGTACCAGGCATCTCCCCAGGCAAAGCAATGCCAGCTCCATGTGCGCTCACGATTCAGGGGGTTCTTTTCCAGCTGGCAACTTGATGCAGATTAAATTTGAAATCCTATTCAATAATCATATCTTTCTTCACCACGGTTTACTATGGTGTAGAGAATTACTTTTAAGATTTTAAGGGTTTTTTTCTCTTTTTTTTTTAAAGAAAGAAAAAGTACAGGTAGTTTGATCAGTGCACAGGGAGATCAAGTTTCCTCAGATTTGCCAAACCTCAAGTTATTATCCTCTGAGATTACAGCAGGCTGTTGCCTACATAGCTAAAGCAAGGAAAAACAGAACTTAAAATAGAACAATAAGCACCCAAGGGCCCCACATCTGCAAATGAAGAACATGAAGCACACAAAGAATTCAATTTAGGGAGCAGCTTGATGGATCGGCCTAGAGAAATACCACCATTGCTCCTACAGGGTCAAGGCATGAGAAAGGATCACAACATTTGCAGGGGAGATTTAACCCCATTTCTAGCTGTACTACACAGAAGACAAAAGTGACAATGATTTTTCCAAACAATGTAATCTGGCTTGATGGCCTTTGTTAGAAATGGCATTTGCTCTTTGTTTTTAATAAAATGGATTGTTTTCCTCCTTGGAATGGAGCTGAACCTTTTAACATTGCTGCACAGCAGAGACACTGCTAATAAATACTTAAAGACTCAAAGCTTTAAGTGAACAGAAGGATTTGTTTGATAGTATTTCGCTTTCCTTAAACTGTTTGTTCACCATTAAAATTGAAAATTTTAATTTTATGGTGATTGCTCAGAGAGCTGGTGTTCAGATACTTCCCCAAGAAACCCTAGAGCCAGGAAGGCAGTCTACAAACAACTGCCTTGGAAATAAACTTCCATGAATTGGACATAACCCAGATCAGATTTTCAAGCGTGTTGTAAATTACCCACAGCCAGACCATAGGTCAAAATATTTACTAGCACTGAGCTTCATTCTTCAGATTCACCTCCCAGGAGTATTTTAAACCCAGAAGGTCTGAGTTTCATTTCTGCTTGCCCTCAGCCCCCGATGGCTTCTTGTTCCTGTGCTGACACAGCAGTATTATGTCCTGACATTGCACAAGTGCAAATGTCCATAACAACCAGAAGCATCACCTGAATTTGCTGTTACATTAATTCTGGAAGGATTGCTTGTGATTCAGGACAGCTTACGATTAAGCTGACTTGAAAAGTACTACAACAACCTTAGAGAAATGCATGAGAGCAGAATTATACAGGAGGAGAGAAGGGAGAAAGGGAAAGGGAGGGAGGGGTTGCACCATGACTATCCCAAAGAGGAGGCAGAGGGAGCTGACAGATCTCCTTCTTAAAAGGAGCGGAGTAGTGGCTATGTGGGATAACACACACTATTTTAGGTGCCGTTTTGTACCACAGTAATTTTGCTCCAACACAAGGTGTCCGTGTCAATGGACGGTGACCCAGCAGCACTGCCACGGTCTCCTGGGGAGGTTGACTCCGGTCACTTGTGCAAGGCACAGACAGACTCATTGCCGTTTATGGATTAGTGCCTGAACTCCCACCAAAGTCTCTACTCCGTGAGTACATCTCTCCATTCATTTTTTTTCCACTCTACAACTTATTGGTGTTGATTTATACAGTTCTGCTTCCTTGATCCCTATCTGCTGTGCCAGTTGTGAAGCTCTCCTTGGGCAAGCACAGTCACTTCTCTTATGCTGGGAAGTTCTCAGTATGCTTCAGACACCACAGCAAACCAACTAGAGGAAATACTAGAAGAAAAAAGAAGTGGGGACCATTCAGAGGTGGTGACGCAGCTAAAATGCAGAGGTGAGGTCCTCAGAGGTTCACTGTGAAAACTGCCTACAAAGTTGGCATGATGATTGTGAAGTCCTGCCAGCTGTTTTTCTTACTAGCCTGGTTTTGTCCAAGGACTGAGACAGCCAGTGCTATCATGCCACCAGACTCCCAGTCACAGAGCTTTGCAGCAAGGTGGCCCATTAAAAGATGGGCAAACCCACAGCCCCGTTTCAGTGAACCAAACTGTACTGGCATGAAAGGATGGCAGAATTTGGCCCTAAATCTATAAGAAGATCAAGATGAAGTCAGTGCTTGTGCAAGATGAACTTGTTCCCATCCTGCATTCCTTGCACAGTGCAACCTCAGCTGGAAAGCTCAAAGCCTTGAAGAGAAGAAACGCTCAAGCTCACATTCATTTATAGGAAGAGCACACATAGCATTTACCTGTCGATTCATAGCTGGGAGTTGTGATCCCTTTTAGAAGGAGTACACATCACAAACTCTTCATGTTTCCATGAGTTTGACACAGCTTTCAAGATAAAAAGCTGATGTGAAGAAGCATCCATCAAAAAATCCTTGGAGATGCTTTTTGTGTTTTCTAAGATAATCATCTGCAGTTTCAAATTACGATCTAAGCCTAGCTGTGGAGCTCACATTTTTTCAGAGATGAGCCTAATTTAGAAAGAGTGTGTCATATAGTAGACATTGCATATTTAACCGTTTGTATTTCCATGCATGTGAGATATTTTACTTTATTTAAGAAGTTTACAATATGCTTCAACTCAAACAGTATATTCATAATTAGGCATACAACCTAAATTGCGAAGAGGGCTAGCCAGACCAAGACAGAGAATTTTCCTCAGGTAGGATAGGGATGCTGCTTTTTGCGGTTACTTTGTATTAGTTCAAATGCAAAACTCTAAGGACATCTGCAGTAAAGTTTAAATCAGCAACTTCAACTAAAAGGTGAACCAGGGCAAATCTGGTGAAGCCCCGTTGCATGCTGTGCAGTCACAGTGGGTTTCAGCCCTCATCTGTCCCTTTGCATCCTACTGTCTATCCATCCTCTTAGTATCAAAGATCCCAACGTGTTCTGAACAAAGCATAAGCCTGACACAGCAACTCTACAGGCACCAAACACTCACAGACACTGAGGTGTCATTTTCCGATCGCCCTTGGAGCACAGGTGTGTACATTCCCTGAAGAGGCAACACAGGGAGGAAGGCACTTCAAAGCCTAGCCATATCCCCAGCGTCTGACCTTTTGGGTCTCTGAGCCTCTAGAAGTACCCCTTTCCTGCAACTATAGGGTCTGTGGTCCCAGGCTTGGCAATTCAAGTTAGGAGATTAAAGTCAGAAAAATGGACTCAAGCTTCTGCGCCTTCCTAGCACCAGAGACTGCAAAGCCGACCTGCAAAAAGTCATGGCAGATCTGTATGTCAGCAGGTTCCTTCCTCCATCACGGAGTTGACTCCACCGTACACCAGTGAAAATCACCCCTCTGAAGCAACGTCTGTGTACACAGCTACCATCCTTCTTGAATTTTCAAAATAGTGCCCAAGTAGTGCAGGGCAGTTTGGCGAGTTCCCTTGGGGAATTTGGCTGCAAATTAACCTTCATAACAAAGTGTTACTGGCTTTGTTAGAGCTGGCAAGTCAGAGCGTCCAACCATTCGTTAGTTAGCAAGAGAAGTACACCAGGGCACTAGATCAGGGGAACAGAAGAGAAAACCCAAGTAGGTCAGACTCACTAGAAAGGCCACTTCAGTCTTAACTGTTCATCACATCACACACCTCTGATGGTCCTGGAATTCCAAGAGAAAAAATGCAGCGTCTCCCTCTGGAATCAGAGTGGTGGTTTCATCCATTGTATGTGTTGATGTGAGCAGCTAGTGGAGACCGTGAGGTCCTTTTCTCTGAATATATGTCAACTATTGACTGCCTCGTGCAGTAGGTCCAAGAGTTATAGGGAGAGCTCTCAGCTTTTCCAGTTCCCTCTCAAGTCAATCAACTGGAAGGGGCGTTCTAAGACCACATTTATTAAGAAGAGGAAAAGCTTTGAGTGCCACTGCTTTAAGTACCTATGACTCAAGGAGCTGTCTGGTGATATCAATTAGGGCTACACAGATTAGAAATATCCATCTCTTCTCTGCATATCCTCCCCTCAGATTTTAATGTTAATACGACAGTTAGATTGGTCCCTAAAGGGCAAGAAGGTAAATTGTAAAGATAGTGGAAAGAAAGGGAGGTAGAAAAGGCAAACAGGGTGCAAGGATGCCCAGGTATGAGGAGAAGTAGAAACTTCAGATGGAATATGGTTAAGGCAAAGAAAATTAACAAGGGCATAGTCACAAACGTTGACAGAGAAAACGGGCACAGGAAGAACACTGAATGTTATTACTTTATACTCAGTATGGAGTTAAGTGCAAGGGCTTTGACTGTGGTACGTTTGGACGTGCTGGTTGAGACTCATTTCACTCCAATTTTAACTATCCAAAAATAAAGTTTGATATATACCATAAGCTGTTAATCGAGGTTCCTTTTGTCGTTAACAGAAAGCGAGAGCAAGAGAGAGACACCTCCCTCCTCCAACAACAGGCATCAGAGCAAGGTGGGATGAATGTTCTCCCATGACAAAGAAGGAAACAAGCTCCCTCTGCTTAGCTGGATGCCGCTGGCTGGTGTTAACATGTCTCCATTAACAGAGTCCTGTCCAGGAGTATATCTCTAGGACACTATGCTACTAACACCATGAGCATATGGGAGCAATGAGTTTGCCGGAGGAGAGGGAAACATCTTTCAGAGATGTGTTTCAAAGCAACCTCCAGAACTCAAGTTCACATCAGCAAGCCTGGGGCAGGATGAGCCTCTGTCCCACACACAGTGACAAGCCAGCTTTTGAGCTTATATTTAACTCAGTTCTTGCTCTGTACAATGATTTTTGAGCTTGGTGACCTGCAAGAGCTGCTGGCTTCTCCAAGCTTTGTTGCATTGCTTTATCCAGAGTTTGAAGTGGAGATGGCAAAGTTTAAATTTAGAATAACTTCAGCAGCATGGTGTGTCTAGCCGTGCTTGCACTCTGCTTTCTGAGAAGATGATGACCAAACCAAATCCAGAGTTCCTTTTAATCTGGCCTATTTTAAATCAAACTGAAAAGAAAGATATTAAAGCTGCTACTGTGAAACGTGCTGCTCCATGAATTAGTAATTGTGTTTACCTTCTACATTGGGAATTTTTTGCCTGTGTTGCTGTTTCTGACTGCCACTCCACATGAGGAGCTTTTATTCGAATGAGACTATTTCAAAGCATTTTTACACTCATGTAGTCAGGGACTTATTTACTTTCTGACAGTTATTTATTTCCTGTAAATATTTCACAGCCACAGGATCTCCCAGATGAAAGCAGAGTTTACTCTGTGTTCCTGTTCAGGAGTCTAATTAAAAACAGAATAAAATGCGAGGCATGGAGCTTAAGTGCTAACTGTGATGGATGTGTCTCGAGGGAATTCAGCAAGGGGACCCTATTTCTTGGCACAAGGATTGAAGCCTCTGCATAAAAGCAGAAGAAAAATTCCTAACACAGGAACTGAAAGCCCTGACATGGATACAGGAGTAAGGGAGAGGCTTTCGGAGATGGGATAGCTATGAGCCAACATCACTCCTGCACAAACTGTATGCTGCCATCACCGAAGAGTTGGTCCTCGTTGCCATTTCACATCACCAAAGCCAGCCACCTCCTTTTTGTGTGAATCCTTCTCCCACAGCACAGATTTTAAGTGATCAGCATCATCTCCCTGTGCCTGCGATCCCACCAGCCCAGAGCCACCGCCACGGGGACAAGGCTTCTGAATCCCACCTGTGAAAACTGAGGGCATATCCTCACCTGGTGTAGGTCACTAACGCCACTCGCGGCCAAATATGCCTAAGTATCTTCAGTGGCTGTGGGACTTTTAACAGAATCGGTACTTTCTCCAGCATGTTAATGACAGCAACAGAATGATAGGCAATGCAAAGGACTCCATGGCTGTGCTGCCTCTATATTTGGATAACTTCCCATGATCATTGCTCGAGAAAAAGCCAGGGACTTTAAAGCAATCAAATAAAGAAGAAAAAAAATAAAGATCAAGTATTATTTTCTCTATGTTTTCAGAAATAGCTTGTTTGCTGTTGGTTAAGTAAAGATTACTTACCACAGCTGTCTAGAGGACAAGGGCAAATTGCAAATTGCTTAAGGTTTTGAGCGAGGAATTTTTGCTTAAAAGAGTGCGTTTGGAGACAAGGGAGATTATGAACAATGCTTTAACAAGATCCTCAAGCCATCAGGCTGCTCAACATTATTGATCAGTACAGCCAGAGCACATTTAGAAAAAAAAAATCTATCAGATTAAAATGGAAATAGCTTTCTTGTTCTGACTTCTCATAAACTTCATTTCACTTTGCAGCAGAAAGCTTCTCCAAAAGACGGGTAGTCCCCAAGCCTGAGGTGGTGGTGGTCCTGCCAGGAACATGCTGCCCTGCACCCCTGCCGGCTCTTTCTGCCTTAGACGCAAACACACACCCAACGGCCTCATGCGTGTGACGGTTCAGTTCCAACCAAAAAGGTGTATTTCAACAAAAAAAGCCCCAAACCTAACACCTCAAATCAGAGGAGACGTCTCCTACCAGCTTGTTGCTACAGAAAGCCTTTTTAATAGGAAGAAACAGGACTTGACTGTGTATTTTAAATAGCTTTCTTTTGAGAACGTGGAACGCTAAGTCAAAACAGACCCAGATCCGATATTTAATTGATGTCATCCACTTAAACAGCAAAGCTTTCATCTCCAAAGTGTCCATGGCGGAGATCACAGTTCTGGGGATATTGCTTGCAAAATAAATAAAAAGAAGCACTTTGCTTTCAATTTAGCACCCCAGAAGTTGACAGCAATAGTAGTAAACAATAGAAATTATTTGTATTAACAACCTTGTTTATTCTAATGATGTTGGCATTTTCTGCAAAGATTAATTAGCAATAATGTTGTGAGTACTATTACAAGTGAAATATGCACCATAAACCAAAAACAATTTGACTGACCTATGTTCTAAAGTAAAATATTTACAGTAATGAGATTCTAATTATCCTTTGTTATGGCAGACCATTCTCTACCTTCCTCTTTATTGATAGGAGATGTATTGTTTCAGCACTTTAGCTCAATTTATTTTCTCACATTTGCATTTTCCTATGCACAGAAAATGAGAGATGATCATTACCTTCTTCACTTTGCATTCAATTTACATGAACAGCACATTACCTCATCCTAAGTCATTTATCTACCGCAGAAATTTGATAACAAAAGCTACTGTCAGTGATGAATAAAGATCATTTCAAATGGACCAAGAAGAAACAAGATTAATTACAGACTTCAGGACCTTTTGTTTGCTCAAGAAAGGGAAAATAAAGGAGTTATTCCACCTAAGCAACAAGGATCTCACAACGCTGTAACTCACGTTCAGCATCTCGTATTTACCTGTAGCCGATCGGTTCTTTCTGCATACAAAAGTAATTCCAAATACCCACGCAACCGTAAAGGTCTCCCTCATTTGCTGCACAAAGGAACATTTTTAAGTTTTTGGACTAAGTGCACAGAATTTATGGTTCATAAGCTCAAGCAAACACTTTACCAACTACCCAAAGGCTATTGCAGCCTCATAGCAGCTAATAGCTCTCCAGCCTGTGAGACGCAGGCACATCCAACACAGTACGTACTCCGCGTCTCAGCGGATGGCGTCAGCCTGCTTGCAAGCACTCACGGCGCCATGAAACGTGCTGTGGGATTCTCTCGTATCAACACCAGCAGAATATCCGTCTTGCTTTGCTGCTAACTAGCAAATCCTGCCAGCTCCTCTCTTCTAGCTCTTCTGCTTTAACAAGCCATCAGACCCTGCTAGCCTCTCGCTGCTCTTTTCTTAGCCATAGTATTAGAGCTAACACCAAAAGGCAACAGCGTCAATACCACACTCAGAAATGGAGTTCTGCTTTAAAATGCATCTGTCCAAAACCCTCTTGTCGTTGGGCAGAGCACTGCAAGCCCCCAACGTGCACAGGTACAATGATGGATTTCGGTTCTGCCCCGTGCATGGGTGAGCGGAGGGAGAAGAAGAAACTGGGAAGCAGGTTCTGAGGAACAGGTCACTGGCAGAAAGCGCACAGGCCATCCTCAGTGTGGGATGAATGATTTTGGCCTACTTTCCCTATAACTTCTCAAGGAAGGAGGTAGGGGGGAGATTTTTGACCTTTCCAGAAATTAATTTTATTTTTTTTTTTACAATATTCGATATTCTCCCAAAAGCAATTACGCGCTTTGAAATAGCCCTTCATATTAAGGGAAAGTCAGAAGAAGGGAAGAAATGGGGTTTTGAAAGTTATAAGTAAACCACCATTAAATATGAGTGGTTTCATATGAAAACCAGCTCTTTCTTTTCTGTATGAAAACCTGCCCTTTTTTTCCTATTTTATTTCCTCCATCTTCCCTCTCTTTTAGTCCACTCTTTGGTCAGCGTGGGCTAGGAGCAGCCTGTGAACCTGCCCCGGGCAAAGGCTGCCCTGCAGCCAGGAGCCTGCACACTCTCTCTTCTCCAGAGCTGGCATTTTATCGGCACATCCCTACGCCAGCCCACTGCCCAAGCCACCAAGCAGCGGGTTCCTTCCTGTGGCCTCAAGTAGAGGACCTAGGAAACTCCATGGTGTTTCCAGGGTTTGCCCCAGCAGACCTGGGTGTCAGACAACAGCCTTCATCTAGGTTTTTAGTTAGATAACCTGTGTGAGACTGTGCAGTGCTGGCTGACACAGCCTTGCTCCAAGGGTGCCTGGACCCCAAGACCCTATCATCTGTAGGTTCGTCTCCAAGGGAATTTAATTATTTAATCTTTTGGATAAATTTGATTTCATCTTTTGGATGAAGTGTGGGCCATACTAAAGTCCTTGAAAATACTACTGTGGGTTTTTGTATGGTCAACATCACCTGGATACAATGGGAAATCCAGTGCTTTAAAGCGGTTCACTGAACCTGAGCTAATTTACTCTTGTGCCACACTCAACCCCCAAACAGGGCAGTAATATCCTACAGGGCAGAAGGTGGGCCCAAGGACTGCAACTACCTAGCAGGTTTCTTGTAGACGTGCCCTCTCGTATAACACCCATGCTGCCATTGCAAGCCTCACCAGTGGCACATCTGGGGACCTTAAATTAAAGGGTTAGCCAGAATAAATAAACAAGCACTTGCACTTTGGAACTATTGACTGAGCTCCACCACTCGAACAATTTGTTAGCGAGAGGTTTGGGCAGTGGGAAGAAGATGGCAAATATCTGCCTCGTACTCTCCATTTGTCTTCTGGGAGCCTGTCTTGGTGCCGAAAGTACAGGTAGGTTCATTTAAAACCTAGCAAGTCCTTCACTTTCGGGTGCAGGGGGTTACTGGACAGTTTGTCACTTGACGGTGGGACAGCTCGTGCAGTCTCACAAGAGGCGACAGCTCAGACGGATTGCTGCGTTCCATAGCTCCTCTCTTTAAAGCTCTGCTTCTTTTCTTGGGAATGAAATAACAGTTTTTATGCTGATGTTATGCAGAATGTGTCACAGGGATTAATTTTAAGAATGGGATTTTTCTTAAATTTTTGCAGCTTTTAAGCGTTCAGAGCTCTATTCAGCCATTTTAGAATGCACGCATGCACACACAGAAGGAAAAAAAAAAGGAGAGAACGTCACTGGTGGAGTAACATTCACACCTCGGTGTGTGCCGCTGCTTTGTCCTGGAGTACAAACAAGTAGTCACAGCCATAAAACAGTCATTGGATTTGCCACTGCGAGAATTGATTAAAGCCAAACCCAGCGTGAATTTAACAAACACTGTAGGATGCAGCCAAAACTGTAGACAAGATAGAGTAGCTGATGGATGTGGGCAATCACACCTAGTAACGCAGACTGTTGCTTGATTTATCTGTAGCAGCAACAGTTCCAGCAGAGGCTGGTCGACATCTAGTGTGACTATTAGTTTGGTGCAAGGCTGGCCTTTCTTGTTTCATTAAAACATTGCAAGTAACAGGTTAACAAACCCAAAAAGCCTCTTTCCAAAATGTTCGTTTAGCAATGAAAAGTGAGAGGAGCCTAAAGTATATTGGTGCCGCCACCCACCCAGGTGTACCTCCTAGAAAATACTGCATTCAGCTGGCAGGACAGGTCTCCCCGCCACAGCCCCTTGGCCCAGAGACCCATCTCACTCTCTCAGATACTGGTTCAGAAGCTGACAAGTCATGTGTGAGTATATTCTTGGTGTGAGGATGGTTTCCAGCCAGGGTGAGTACCGTGCCCGTGACCCCATGGGGCCTGCAACCTTCAGTTCAAATCAAGGTTTGCTTGTAAAGCAGCATGTGGGATCAGTAAGCAACAGAGAAAGCCTAGAGGGATCTGATGGAGGCAAAGCTGCATTCATTAAAATGAATTCTCTCTATAAAATGGGTTAGTTCTCTCCATTAAGTGGGTTAATTACGGCAGGTGCCTAGCACATCCCACCGGGAAGAGAAGAAGGAGCAGGTCTAACACAGCTGCCCCACATCACGCAGGGCAATATGTGGCTGTGCCCACATCAGGATTCCCGGGTGCTAAGCACATGGACCACCCAACACGGTTACAAAACCGAGGAAGGCTGCTCCATCATTCTCACCTGAGCCTTTTCTGCCCAGCTTGGGGACAAGCTGGAGGCTGCAGCCCATGCTGTGCGGGGAAGGGAGGAGGTCTCCTCCAGCGAGGCTGTGCCCCGCTGAGTGTCTCTGCACCCTCACCCCCGGCTCGACCGAGGAGGCTCACTTGGCAGTGTATGTTCATGTCCCACCCATAAATCACAACCCTGCAGCTGGGAGAGGCCAGCCACCCCACGGTGGCTGCAGTGGTTGAAACAAGCCTGGCTTCTTCAGAGGTCGGTACTTTACCCATCAATATCTACTGCCAAACAATTAATTAAGTTCAGGATTTCAATGCTCTCCTTTTTGTTTTAATTAAAACCACACTAACGGGAGGAAGGCAGAGGCACAAGCTTGCTGTACAATGATTAAAAGCATTGCAAAAACAACTCTCTCGGTCTCTTGCAGAGGGATCTCTAGGTGAAGGGGCTGGTTACACCATCATTGGCATGGCATTAATCAGAGAAAACCCCTTGGATTCATGAGAGTTCAACATAACCTATCCTGTGTGGTTTCAGGGAGGCTAAGATCTGCTCTGGATCGAGAGCAGAAGTTTGCCATGAGAAGCATTGAGCAGCTGGCACTCGCCCCTCACTTCTCCCTCCGCCCACTCAGCTGAGCTCACGCTCTCCTTAACCCTCAGAGGGGCCAGACACACGGATGCCTAAAAGCCTTCCAGTGCAGAGCCCCCAGATAGGGTCAGTGTCCAGGGTGGCCACCAGCACTCCAAGAAGAGCTGCTCTACCATAATATATGGTGACAAAAAGGGACGTGGCTGCGAGCGCTAAGGGAGGGTGGAGAGATTGGAGAGGCCAGGAGGCAAAGCAGGAAGCTGGGCTGGGTGAGTGATGTCTTTCACAAGCAGTGGGATGGAGGACGACGGCTCGGCAGAGGTAAGCGACTCTGAATGGTGGGTCAGGAGCAAACCCTGTCTCGTGGCTGCCATGGGGAGGCTGCCACTGCTGACCCTGCCGACGAGACACGTGGCCCTGCCAGGAGGCCGTTCATGGTAGCACCATGACGGGACCATGCGTCCTTGTGCCCTTCACCATTCAGCCACCATGGGGAGGCTGGTGGCCACCGCGGACATCCTCGCTAGACTGAGGGTCCCTTGGGGAAACTGCAGCGCCAGCAGCCCTCTGCCGGGGGTTTCTGCCCAGGAGCTCAGCTAGCACGTGAAAGTCGGTGGGGAACACACCACCTTGGTGACGTGACTTGGCCCAGGGTGTGAGGAGCGCTCATGTCACCCCTCCTGCCAGCATGGCCACAGACAGTGGTACCCAGGTGCGTGGGCAAGGGTGAGGAACACAGAAAGAAGCAAACTGCTCAGGGCTTCCAAGGGCCACAGCTGCTCGTAGAGGCAAATGGCCTTTCACAGCCAAAATAGGTAGAGACAGCTAAAGCAGGACAATTTCCGTGCTCAAACAAGAGCTCACTAAGCAGCAGCATGAAAAAGCCTATTATTTTCCCCTCTCAAGTAGCTTATTCCGGTCTGTGCATCTATGATAGGAGGTACTCACACCATCTGTTTTAGAGTATTTTAAGTACGAAACTTCAGCGGTCCTAATCACCCTCTCGCCATCAGTCATTTCTGTCTATTGACTACCTTGACTCTTGGTTCTCCAGATTTTATCCCCTGGATTGCACTTAAGTTAGACACCAAAGAAACCTCAAGTAGATGGTAACACTTCTGAAACATCCCTGGCCATGGAGCAACAGGAGGTGAACGCAAGAAAAGGGCTTGCTTTCTGGGAGAACAGAGCCCTGACAGCCCATCCCGGCTGCATCACGCAACAGCACATGCTCCTCTAGCCTCTATTTCTTTTCAAATTGCAGTTTTCATTGAGAACAAAGAGGCGAGCTCGGTTCTGTACAGGCAAAAGCGAGCCAATTCAAACAGACTGGAAGAGGTTATTCCTGGGAACCTCGAGAGAGAATGCATAGAAGAAAAATGCAGCTTTGAAGAAGCCCGAGAAGTGTTTGAAAACACAGAGAAAACAGTGAGTATTGCTGCTGCAAAATGGCAACACCTTGCCCCCGCCAGCCCGTACCTCTACGAGCCCGTCAGGCGAGGAGGCGCAGAGGGGGAAGGAGGAGTGAACAGCAAGGGGAAAACCTGCAAGGGCCAAGTGCAGCATCCATCGTGTTTTATTCTCATTTGTGATCCATCGGTTGGGGTGGGAAACTGCTTTGAAGTTTTGTTGGTCACCATTGGGATTATGGAGGCTGTGGTTTTCCTGCGAGTCTTTTGTTTCAGCTTTGGAGTCATCCTTTTACTGCTTCAGTTTTACTACTTCAGTACCCAGAAATTAGAAATCGAAGGAAACTTCTTTTTTGTTTGTTTCCTTTGCAGATGGAGTTTTGGAAAACGTACATTGGTAAGAGCTGGTTTCTTCATGTTCAAATGTATAATATTCATCTCTCCATCCATAAGTAGCAGATGTTTACTGAAACAAACGTATCGCAGCATTCAGAAACTGTTTTGCGACAGAGCTAGTCAGAGTCGCGCACCCTAAATCCTGCAGCCACCCAGCCTGGGCCTGTCCCAATACAAATTGCAAGCCGACAAAAAACCAAACCATAACATTTTCTTTGTTCAAGCAGTAGGTTTTTTTGAACAAACCTCAAAAAGCTCACAGAACAAAACCAGTTCACACAGAGCACCGGATCCATTGAGCCCAGGTCATACTCTGGGCTTCTAGTTTCAGCTGCAGTACAGAGTAGAACACGACAGCCATAATTAACACCCCTCCAGCAAATAGCAAAGGCTCTGTTGTCGAACAGAGATCTCTAGATAAGGCACAGCCTTGTGCAAGCGCAGCATGAATCCCTGGAAATGCCGTATTAAAGTGAAGCCTCAACATGACCATAGCAAACAGCTGCTTGCAATTCACACCAGTGGTCCCAGACCCTTGCTTCCCCACCATTTTCTTTCCACCATCTATTTCTTCCCTTTCAGCCTCCATCACCAACAACTCCTCAGTCCCTTAGCAAAAAAGATTTCAATGACCACTAAAACATCTGAAACTAATTTTAAGGACATTTCAATAAATTAACTACTTTGTAGATTGGCGAAGCGCCCAGAACATCTCACTAAAAAGACTTAAATAATTCAGAATAGTCAGTCTGGAGTATAAAATAAAAAAGTTACATTTGCATTGCAGGACCATCCTCTGAAAAACCAACCGATGAAACTCAACACTGCATTTGTTTCCCTGCCACTGTAACCAGTTAGCTCTTCAAAAATAATGAATGCCATATATTCCCCTATCATCCAAAGTGCCTGGTTTACCGTTCAGCTTACAAGCTGCTATTCCCAACATGCGCAGCCCACAGGAGGTCAACCCTTGCATAGCACCCAACTGCTACCGAGCTCCGATCGCCCTCGCCAAGCAGCAGCAACAGCTGTGCTCCACACCTTATGTGCAAACCTCGACAACCTGCCTTAGACAAGCCAAAACCATTTTGCCCATGTTTGCAAGCTGCCTTCTGCATTCCAGCCCATTCCTCAAAGCACCATTAACANTTATGTGCAAACCTCGACACCCTGCCTTAGACAAGCCAAAACCATTTTGCCCATGTTTGCAAGCTGCCTTCTGCATTCCAGCCCATTCCTCAAAGCACCATTAACAGCCACACTTCCTGGCAGGACAGGAACACATCAAGATATTCCCCTTCCTCCTTACCTTTGCATTACCATTTCAAAGCGCACTTCTCTGTAATTTAACTTCACAGGACTTACTGTTCCAAAGTATTAGAACACTGATTTTGGAATACTGGGTATTTTTATTAAAGCCTCAGCTTCTCGGCTGTAGGCAACTGTGAAAATAAAAGCCCTGATGTGTAAAGAAAAATCTAGAGCAGCTAATACTAGTACAAGACTTAGAAAAAAAGAGCAATGACCAAGGCTCTCAATCCTAATACACAGGGAGGTCTCCAAATCCAAGTGGACAGGCCCAAACCTTTAGAGAAGACAGACAGTTAAAGTAATTCAGATTAGGAAATGCTAACCGCTCTTCAGGAAGCAAACCTTCTAGCTTTGTCTAACTTAGCCAAGACCTGATGTCCTGTTGAGAGTAAGACTGAAGAGGAGTTCTGCTGAAACGAGCAGAATTAACCCACACAGGACAGGGTACATAATTAGGACTCTGGATAAAGCGCTGCTGCTGATGTTACCCCAATGCTGATGTTGTCTGTTGTGCACTTGGGTGCCAAGATCTGACATATTTTCTGCTACAAAGAAGGAAAGTGTGCAGTCTCTTACTCGTCTTTAACAGGAGGCTTGCACAGAGCAAGGCTCCAGAGCTTGGTCGGCACCAGCAGTGGTGGATGCTCATGTTTGTTAATTCTCCTGTCTTCTCTCCAAGATGGAGATCAGTGCGACCCCAATCCATGCAAAAATGGAGCCATTTGCAAGGACGCAGTAAGTTCCTACGTGTGCTGGTGCCCAGCTGGGTATGAAGGCAGAAACTGTGAGATAGGTACGTACCGGGGGGCTCCGCCTGTGGTTGTTCTGCCCTACTCGAAATCCCATCAGATCAAAGTGGGCGTAGAGTTTCATCCTACTAGGCTGTTTCAGAAACATTTTGCCTTGCTGTAAGGCACTGCATGAAAGTGCAAATTCAGCCTGTTGGCAGTGGGATTACAGAGGGACATGCTTGGGGATATAGGAATGGAAGTCTTTGTCTTTGGTAGAGCCCCAGCTCCACCTCTGCTGGGCACTGAGATGCTTGCTGTTACAGAGACTCAGGCTCAAAGTCTTTTGTTCAGCACGATGCAGCTGCCAGCACAAATGCTGACACAGAGACCTTTCTTTATCTTCCCAGCCCAAGCCTTTCCAGGGCTGCTCGCCAATCAGGGATGACTTGCTTACCCACTGGAAGCAACAGTTTTCCATCAACCCCAGTGGAGCCCCCATGCTTTCACTCCTCCTCTCCATTTCTCTTGCCAGGCTGGGCAGCAGGTGCTGAGCAGGGCAGGATTATTACAACCTCCTCTTTATGGCACTCTGCTAAATTCATAACTATAATTATCACCAGCAACCTTGATTCTGAAGGCAAACAAAAGGCAAATATTTTTCTGATGGGATGAGGAATCTATGAAAACCCAACAGCTGATAATTTAAGCAAGAGGGATATTCAGTTCTTATATTTATAATATAATCAGGGGCTGTGCGACTCGCATAATGTGCTAGACTCATTGCACTAATAAAAGATTCTCTTTCTAGTTGTGCTTCTGCTCTGGCAAGAGAGAAGTGTACGTTAAAAAGAGCATTTCAAAGCTGCATCAAATTTAAATACTCTCATTGCAGATTTCTCGTGGAAGTGAGACAGGAACAAAAATAGCACTAGAAGTGAGGCGTGAAAAGGAGCTCTGTAAAAATAGTAAATGATGGCATTAAAATGGCTACAGGAAGGGAGGTGTCCTTGAGGAAGTAGGAGTAGAGTTAATCTGCTGTGAAGTTATTTGGATTAAAAGGGCATCTGCGGATTAGTGGTTTCCCAGCTCCAAGAGATGGTGTTGCCACAATCAAGGAGCGCGAAGTGGGGTGGGGGAAGACAAGCACAAGCCGTGGGAATCTCACCATGCCTCAGGCTGGGACCCGTTTCATCAAAAGTCCTGCTGAAATGGGTCTTCCACGTCAAGCTGCAATGATTTATTGGTGTGTCAGGAAGAACACATGGCTTTGCTTGGGGTTTTAAATTCAGAGCCCAGCGATAATCTCAGGACAAAGCCCTTCTCGGGTTCAGGTTTTGCTCCCATTGACACATGACATTCTCCGTTAGCATCTGCACTGGGGCGGGATTGCTGTAAGCATGGAGTGGGGAGCGGGGGGGGCAGGAGAGCAGCACGACGGTGGGGAAATCACGTGGCTCGTAACCAAATATTTGCATGAGTCCTTTAGGGTCAGGCTGCCAAATTTCAGACAGCAGACAGTTGTCGGAGGCAAGAAGCTGCACCAGGGCTTGGCAGGATCTCTCACAGGGCCGTTCCTCAACCTGCCTTCTCAAAGAGGTGCCCAACGTTCCTTTATTACAAGCAGGGATGTAATTTGGAAAGAGAACACTCTCCTTGCAAACAAGCATCCATTTTCCATGGTCTGGAATAACTGGAGTGGGTTATAGGCTGAGTCCAGAGGCCCAAGCCCCAACAAATCTCTGATCAGTTGTATTTCAAAAGAGCTTTCAGAATTTCATTTTACTTTCTTTCAGACTTCACTTGTGCTATTAAAAATGGAGGCTGCAAGCACTTTTGCAGGCACGACCCGCCACAGAAAGTTGTGTGCTCCTGTGCCGCTGGCTATAGACTTCACGAAGATGGAAAGTCCTGTGAACCTACAGGTAAACTTTTAAAGTATTTTTAAGAGGTTTGGGTGAAAGTTTCCCAAGTCTTGTCCTGAATTTAGATACACGAATCTCATAGAAATGCAATATCCTGTTGGAAATCAGCCTTGTTTTCCTGCTTAGCAAATGTAAAGAGCCTGACCCTGCACTTTCCCAATGGCAGATGTGGAGTCAAGCTTGAAGGATGCAATTTAAACACCCTTTTTTTAGCCTGGATGGGCGGAGAGGGAGGGTAGGTACCTGGGAATTTGTGCACAAGGCAAACGCTTGCTTCAGATGGGTGCTCACACAGGCGCCTCTCCCACTTGCAGCCATCTTATATTTCTAGGTATGGATCAGTAGTTTTCTGGAGACAGAAATATGATGTTCAGCTACACCAGCATACACACTGGTTCCAATGCAGCCAGAGCTCGCTCCCATATTTTTCCAATAAGAGCTACTTACTATTTAGTTACTGATCCTATTTCAATGATGCTTTGGGCTTTTCCGGAACAAAAGACAATCTTTCTTACTGTAAATCCTCCTGATGGTCTATTTGATGGCTGGGCATCATGCGGTGTCTTATAATTAGCTGAGTTGGGTGGAGATAAGTGAAGCTTTGTGGTGGTGGTGCCCTCCCAACAGCGTGTATCTGCACACAAAGACCCTCAACACGGCTCAGCTGTGGGATTGAGGAGCAAAATGGAACGGCAGCCTAAGGGCTGGAGGGGAAATGCATTGCTTGAGGTTGCAACCTCAGATAGGGCTAAAGAATAGCTGGTTCTTGTTATATGCTGCAACTTTATCCTGGTCCTAGGTTGTTACAATAGCTCTAACTACACCGACATGTGCAATCCCAGCCCATCGCAATGCAGCAAGTTAATTGGGTGTGAACATCTCAGAAGCACATCTGGCAGAGGGAAGAGGAGATTGAGTAGAGAAAAAAACTGTCGTCTAAGCTCAATTTAACATTTGAAGCTATGATATTTCTAACACCTGAGAGTAACAGATTTGTACACCTAAGCTAGCATGCAAGCATCTGCACAGGTGAGTTGGTTTCTGAAGGTCTGACGGCAGCAGCCAGAAACACACTGAGCTCCTGCAAGTGCTGACTTTCAGCAACCCGTGCAGGAAGTGTCTTAGGCTGGAGTCCTGCTGTTAATGGACATCATTAAGAGCTCAGGCCTGTGTTGCCCAACATGCTGTATCACTTTCACTGGACCAGAAAGTTTTACTGTTAGCAGTAAGATCATCTTTTCAGTTGGGTAATTGTCCTTCCTGCAAAAGCTAAGCTTTTGTTGGCTCTGAAACCTTCATTTCCTAGCCTAACCTCTCAGGTAGCACTTTCCATCTCTCAACACTTACTTGAGTCCTCTTCCTAAAGTGGACAGTGTTAAAAAAAAAAAAAAAACAACTCAATAGGCCACACTTACATTTGATTTTACACTAGTGTTTGTTTGCACAGTGCTGTTGAAAGCTTTTCAGATGAAAGACAATGCCTGATGCTATTTACTGTTTTGACTGCCACTATCAGCAAGAATTCAGCACACACTGCGTAGGAGAGAAATGGGAAGAGCTCATCTGAAATGAGCCTAGAGATGAGATCTTCATTAACAGAGAAAATCTACAACTCCAGAAAGAGTTTATTAATGTTTTCCTCACCTTGGAGCCAAGCAGGATTATCTGTACAATTGGCAGATATTATTTCCTGCCCTCTCCCAGCTGGACTTCCATTGTACTGGAGTTACTTGCTGTAGAAATGTCAGCCAAGCGCCCGGCTGCCTACCACGGCAAGCTTCCCAGGCACGCACCTCAGCATGCCGCAGAATAAAGGCACAGCTGCACCATCCCATCAGCCATGCGCTCTCTCACACGAGATTTCTTCTTTTAAAAAAAGCCATTCAGAACTAATTTCTAAAGCCCAGAAACAATTCACGCTTTTGCCACCCTTACATATTACCGGCACTGCTGCTCAAAGGCACAGGCATCTGTTTGCATGGAGAACGCATGAGTCGGCCTGAGGCCCTGAGTCTCCCATGTCAGTCCCGAAACAAGGTGCTGAGACGAGGCAGCATTTGCCTCCTCACCTGCTCCTTCGATTGCTATAACTCTCAGTGTGACGCACAGCCAGGCATAACCTTGACTGTTTCTCTCCCAGTCCCGTATCCCTGCGGGAGGATCACGGCTCCTGAAGTGAAGAGCAAGGTCACCCGAGCCATAAACACCTTTGAGCACTGGAACATCACCACTGATGACCATGATGACGCTCATGACGAGGTGCTCAACAACATCACAGAAAGCAGCACCGCTGCCACCATGAAAATCACACCGATAATTAAGACGGGCACCCGGGTTGTTGGTGGATCGGACAGCATGAAAGGCGAGGTGCCTTGGCAGGTACTGGCTGTTTCTGTAAGCTCTCCTGTAAGCCCAGCAATCACTTGTCTGTTCGTCTCCTGAATGCAGGATTATCTCACATCCACATATCCAAAGCCTGTCTCTGAGGTTAGTTTAGCGATAGATCTCAAGTCTAACAGGAACAGAGCTTCTTTCTGTACCCGGCTTTATGCTATAGCAACAAAACTTGCCTGGCTCAGGGTCTACCCTGGCAAAAAAGCTGGAAGTCAGAGTCACAGCAATTTTATCTGACGACGCACAAAGAATCCAGTTTTGAGTTATAGCAACAGATTCCCCCATGAATTTACCAAGATTAAGCCGAAGGCTGAGGAAGGAGCTTTGCAAGGCACAATGCTCCATCAGATTCAACAGATCCATGATAATTTATACCAACAAAGGATCTTTGTATGACAACTACCAAATCCAGCTGCTCTTTCTTTATCCAACCCCACATCCTACTTGCGACATTGCAGTCATCTCTACCGCACCAAAAGTGACATCACAGGTGAGAGGGGGCTGCAAAGAAACCTCCTCCAACCCACCGCTCCGCAAGTACTTTTAAATTGTTGTTAAAAGGAAATGTAGCTCCTGGCTTGGATCTTTTTCAAAGAAGTCATCTACCGCCCTTAAATTCTACTCTGGCTTCAGTGAGTGCAGAAATCTCAGTGGCTGAGGGTGCAAAATAATGAATTCATATGAGGTTTTAGGAACGGCAAATCTCTTTCTGTTGCAAGCTCTGACACTAGTGATGTCAAGGAAAAGTTGCCCACACAGGGACGTAAACGTCCATTCCCGCAGAGCAGCCGATGCTGCTACGCCTGCTGAGGGAGCGCAGCAGTGAGCAGGGTGTGTGCGGGCAGGTCAGGAGCAGGCGCCTGCCCTCCGTTTCAGAGCTCAAATAGGCACTAACAGGTTGGGGACGTACACGGCCGCCAGAAGCAGCAGCAGGAGGTCTGTTGGGAGGTCATGTTATGTGTCCAAAAGGAAGAGACCGTACCGCTGCCCTAGCCATGCAGAGCTTTCTGGTACAGCCTTCCGTGGGGCAAGCCGTAGGTGATGCTGCCACCCATCGCGCATTCCAAGGGAGTCAGGAGGAAAACCAGAAAGTTAAACTTGAGAAATCAGTATCCATAAAGAAAGCAAAATCATGCTGCAAGCCCACCAACTCTGGGTGGTTGGCTGTGTTCATGGAGACCTTTACCTCACTTAGCACCCTCTGAAAAAAATCTTGCTTGCCCTTTTGCCAGCCGGCAGATGAAGATGCTCAGCCTGCTGGGATTCAGGCAGCAGCCAGGAGGGCTGCTACGCTCCCCCTGGGCTTGGGGGTGGTTGCAGAGCTCAGATCGCAGTGAAGGGCCTCACAAACCATGTCATATCTTCTCTCTGGCTGCTCCACAGGCAGTCTCACACCCACAGACACGTGTGGGCGCCGGGCTCTGCAGTGGTAGCTGGCACCGGCAGCCTGCACTGGCCTCCCGTGGCTGGTGACCAGGCAGTGCCAGGAGCCCAGGCTGGCGTGGGCACAGCCCAGAGCGCCTGGGGCACAGCCCATGCAGGACGCAGGGGATGGCTGCAGGCACGGAGGCGCTCTGGTTCACTGCCGCTGGCGAGCTTCGTCCTCTTCGTTATGGATATTGAGCTCCTTAAAATGCAGCCAGCTCTGCCTAACAAGGCATCAAATGAGTAAATACGTGGAAAGTACAAGGCAGACAGACAGCGACGAGCCATGTCACGTGAAAGGAGTAAAACGGGTGAATTATAAAGAAATCCTGCTTTTGAACGCTGTCCATTGAGTCAGCTGAGGAACTTAATTAGAAGTTTGAGCGTAAGGGATGTCCTGGCTTGTGCCCCATGAGTGTTGAGACAGATGCCCAAATGAAATGGGTACTTAATATTTTGTCCCTAGTTAACTGGTTAAGATCTAGTCACTGGCAAAACACTTTTAGCAGGTATGTGTGGAAATGCTTGTATCTTGGGCACTGAGTTTAATGCTGGGGTTTACCTTTGGGGCTGTCTGCCCTCCCAGCCTGGCAGCAGAGGAAGGAGAAGCTCAACGGGGCTCTAACACGTGTGCAGGGCAGTGTTGGCCACCCCCTGCGACAGAGTAGGGGATGGAGGAGCAGGGACTCCCCAAGGAGCAGCATCCCCGGCAGCACCGGGTTTGTGCAACCTAAACTCAGCCTGTCCTACAGCCAAACAAAACCCCCGTGCCCCGCTCTTCTTCCGCACCAATTTACACAAATGCACGGGTTTGATTTCCTTCCGCTCCCACAGGTTTATCTGGTGAACAGCCACGGCGTGGGCTTCTGCGGCGCGTCCATCATCAATGAGAAATGGGTAGTGACGGCGGCACACTGCCTGCAGCCAGGCGACAACGTCACTGCCGTGGCAGGTGAGCACATCGGGCAGCATCGAGCCAGCGCAGGCAAGGGATGCGGGGACAGGGCTTGCTCTGGCCAGGCACAAGGCATCGCACAGAGCCCCAGCACCCGTGGGGATGGGGAGCAAGGCGACGCGAGTTTCTTTAGGGAACCGAGGCCCCAGATTGCAGCATTTTGGCAACCAGGTCTCTGCGGGTACCACCAGACCCAATGGGAGCAGTGAGCTGGGCCTGGCCTTGGGCCCGAAGCCACGGAGCTGCTGGACCGTGTTGCAAACGCAGCCCAATCTGAGCTCAGGCAATCTCACCTGAGCCAGAGAGGACCCCAGGCTGCTTAAAAACCCAGCAGACCTCAGTTAAGATGCTGCTTCGTGAGCTGGTGTGACACATTTTTGTCTCTGCTGGCTAGGGATTTCTGCTCTTCTTGGGGGTCACGCTAAGTTTTCACACAACTCCCAGTAAATGGATTTGTGTGGCTGGTGCAAGAAGGGCACCAGTAACGTGACTAAGTCTTTGCAAGGAGAAGATGACTGCTTTTGCATCTAATTTTTTAGAAGTAAATAGAATTTATGGATTGAAATAGAGAAAACAGGCTGGCGTATGGGAAAGTGTGCTTTCACAGCAGGGTCTCTGGGGAGACTGCACAGCAAATGATGCTGCTACTTTACAAAACAAACGTACCTCTTGCTTGAAAGATGGTGTTTCCCCCCAACTCTGGATACCCAGCTGTTCCAGAGTGCCTGCTAGGCAGCCTGCTGATAACTCAGCCCGGGGCCGTGGCAAGTGTCGCGGTGCCACGTTTCACAGCTGTGGCAGAGTCGGCTTCCCCAAATTATTTGTTTCTCCCCCGTATGAATATCTAGTAGGGGACGGTTACACTGGTAGTACAGGAGGGGAACACTGATATGGTTGGTAAATGCTACAAGCGGCTCTGAGAGAGGGCATGCAAGAATCACGCTTTCTGTTTAAACACTGTGAAATGTACGAGTGACAAAAACTACCCTCTACCTGAGCCTTGAAACACCGAGTTTATATCTACAGAAACGAGCTCATCAAGAGGGCTCCAGCTGCATCTACATCTTCTGTGTTAGTGTAGCCAAGCTCCTGGGTGCGCTTGGCCAGACCCTGGAGACCGAGCACCCCGGGGCTGGGCACCACCTGCCCGGTGCTGGCACGATGAGGTTTGCGGCTTGCACACAGCATTGTTTGCTCTCTACTTTCAGGCAGTTTTGCTTGAGAGCCCAGTGCAAAGCCCAGCCTTGTACCCACTAACATGAGAAAGCGCAAAACGCCCAGTGCAAAACCAGTCTTCCCCCAGAAAAACACTTTTCACCTGATCGGGTGTTCACGTTTGCTGTATCTGCATGCAAACTGCCCCTCCTTTCAGGTTCTCTCCTGCATGTCACCCACCCTTCCATTCAGGATATGTTACCAGCCAGCTCCCCTCGCGCTACCTTCACACCACTCTGCAGCACCGCTGGGTTTGGAGGGCAGGATTTTGGACAGGCAGCAAGTCAAGAAAGCAAAACACAATTTTGTAGAGCTTCAGAGACTATTGGGTTTGTGCCTGCACCACGTATGCTGCGTGAGCAACACCTGCTTCCTTCACATCCACTCATGCTAAATGTTCAGCTTTGTATGTAACATCCTAGAAGGCCCAAAAATAGCGGGGGTGGAAGAAGCATTCCCCTCCCCTGTCTTTCTTTGCCTGAAGCATATTTTCAGGACCTCAGCAGTAGTAAGCAGCTGTAGCATAAGAAAAACCCTCTCAAAGTCTCCCCCACATCTGTCTTGCATTTACACTGTAGAAACACAGCCTGTGAGGAAGCAGACATTCACACTCTGCTGCAAAAAACCCCTCACAGAGCACACAGCAGCAGCACCAGCCACCAAACCCGCCTTTGTCAGGCGCCAGCATTAACACAGAAAGCTGCCTCACCTCTCTCGCCGGGCTCCTTGCTGCTCCTTTCAGGCAGATGCGGCACACGCAGGACACTGTCNCAGCACCAGCCACCAAACCTGCCTTTGTCAGGCACCAGCATTAACACAGAAAGCTGCCTCACCTCTCTCGCCGGGCTCCTTGCTGCTCCTTTCAGGCAGATGCGGCACACGCAGGACACTGTCAGGGCCAGGAGCGCTGCAGATATTGGTTAGAGGAGATCGTATATTCTGGAGATTACAGCAAAGCGTGTAAAAATACTGCAGCAGGGGTTAAACGCACCCTGCGCCTCTTGGGCTGCAAGAAGGCAAGCGGGAAAAGTCATCCTGCTCCTGAGCCTTCAGCACAGCCAGCTCACAGGCAGGAGAGGATTTTCGGCTCCAGACAGACCCAGGTGCTGCCCGTTTGCTGACCCAAGACCGCAGAACATTTTCCCTTCCCTCTACCTGTTACACAAGCCGGGAGAGGAGGTAACATGCTGCCAGCAACTCAATCACGGGAGCCTGAAGCTGCCGGCAGCACCCTGCTATCGCAAGCGGCTGAGCCTCGTGCAGGCAGCAGGGACCCGGGGGCACCTGTGAGCATCGGGGGGTGGCATTTGGTAGTAGCCCCCTGCAATCCATTCTGCCCTGGGGCTGTGTGGGTTTAGAAAAGGGAAGGTCAGGTTTCTTTTCACTACTAAATAATTTATTTTAAACAAAGATTTTTAATTCTAGAGGCTTTCCCCCACTTTGATGCGAGGGCAACATCCCCTAACATCTCTTAGAGGGTGCTAAATCCTGAAAGCAGCCACATTGCCACTAACCTTAGCAAAAGCATCTTCGGCACTTGATTGTCCGGTGTGTGCCCTGCAGCGCACCTGGGGGTTCAGGTCCTGCGGGTTGCGGGGGCTGAGGAGGTGCTGCTGGGGGGGAACGGCCAACGCCCTGCGACAAGGAGCAAGCAGCCTTGCTGGCACCAGGCTCAGAGCAGCCCGAGGGCTGGGGCGTGCAGTGCTCATCCCTTTGCATTCACCTGGCTGAGGTGGCATCGCATTGGGATGGCGCCACCAGGGCATGGTCGCTGGTCCAGCCATAGAGGGATCAAGCCCGAGCCACACTTGTCTCTGCAGGTGAGTACAACACCGACAAGGAAGACAACACCGAGCAGTGGCGTAAGGTGGTGAAAATCCTTCACCACCCCACGTACAACGCCACGATCAACAAGCACCACAATGACATCGCCCTCCTCGAACTGGACCAGCCGCTCCGCTTCAACAGCTATGTCACTCCCATCTGCCTTGGCAGCCGGGAGTTCACCAACGCCCTGCTGAAGCATGGGATGGGGACAGTGAGCGGCTGGGGCACCATGCTCTTCCGCGGCCGGCCTTCCACCATCCTCCAGATCCTCAAGGTGCCCTTCGTTGACCGGCCGACCTGCCTCAAGACCACCTCCACCACCATCCTGCAGAGCATGTTCTGTGCGGGGTTCCTGTCCGGGGGCAGTGACACCTGCGAGGGGGACAGCGGAGGTCCCTACACCACTGAGATCGAGGGCACCTGGTTTCTCACAGGGATCACTAGCTGGGGCGAGGAATGTGCCAAGCCAGGTAAATACGGCATCTACACCAGGGTCTCTAAGTACCTCAAGTGGATAAAGGAAATCACGAGGCTTACCTAACCCACAGGAGGTTATGCTGTGCTGGGGGATGGACTGGATATTTGAAGAGAGACCGTAGCAATCTAAATGTTTTTCAGAAATCTTTGCATTTTAATAAACATTTCTAAATGAACTAATTTCTGCTCTTGGAAGGCAAAAGCTGAGAGAAGGCAGTTGAAATGTGGTAATAAGGAAATAAAAAGCCTTTTTAATTACCCATGACTGCACTCCTGAATGCACCGGCACTGCTGAGATGGGGTAAGTCCCCAAATTCCAAGTGCAGAGGCTGGTGTGGATGAGCTGGGGCACGGCTCACACACGGCCTGGGCCAGCGCACCCCCAGCATGCCCACGTCTGCCGCACAGCACCGTGGGCGAGGGGAGCCCAGCAGGGCCTGGGTGCCTTGGGCACCAGCATCCAGCATCGTTCCTGTAGCAGGAGCCCACGAGGGAGGTGAACACACAAAGCATTGCACCCGCAGCACTCAGTCAGATGTTTTCACACGAGCCAGGCTGAGATGGATGATGGGCAGCAGGAAATGCTCCTCCTGCTTTAGGACGGCATAAAGCTGGCTGTATAAATGACCTAAAATCTGTATAAAACTCATCTAAAAGTAGCGGCAGGCTTTGTGCTAATGATTGCTGTGAAGGCTTGTTAAGATTATAGAATTACTTAGTGCTCATTACCTGTCCTAGTCTCTGTATTCATGTATATGTATGTATATATATGTATATCATGTTAAATCAGAGACTGCGGCCGTGGGTGCTGCTGGTGGTGATGGACATGGAGCATTGTCCTCCCCAAATGAGCTTGGGGGATGTCCCCTAAGCGCAACCAGCGTGGGACACCCCAGTGTCTGGTCTAAGCGGGTTGGAGAAACCTTGCTGGGAGGTGCCTGCCGCATGCCCGGGATGAGTGCTGGCACTGAGGCATGGGGAAGGGGAGGTGGCATCCCAGGGAAGGCTACGCAGAGCAGAGGTCCTGTGCCGGGGGGCTTAGTTCAGCTCCCAGCTTCAAGGGAAGGGAATAACCTCAGAGAAAGGGAGGTTTACCTCTGATCAGAGCCGGTTCGTCTCATATCTCTTCCCCTGGAAAACTCCAGGGGCGCACAGGGAAACAGCGTGACCTTCGGGAACTGCACCCTGTGATGCCTGGCGTGGGCAGCTTGTGCACGGGCGTTACCACACTGCAGGCACCGCGCACAGGACCACGGCACATCCCCACAGGCAGAACCCTACTGACAGGGGTCTCCTCCCTCCCGCCTGCTGAGATGCGTCCCCAAGACCACCTCTCCCCCCACCCCACCCGAAAAGGGCCGTTGACGCCCGCGCAGCCGCTGTGCACCCACCCACGAGTGTGGCCCCACGGCCCCCAGCCTGCAGGTCCCACCTGGCAGCGCTGCCCAGTGCTGGGATGCAGGGGAGGCTGGTGACAGAGACACCCTGAGCCAGGGCAGGATTTCAACAGCTGCTATTTCAGACATCAGCATGAGCGCTAAGGTGCCTCTCCCAATTTCATTGCCACTACATCCAGCAAGAAGCTAATCGGATCATCTGCCATTGCTTATTTAACAATCAAAATGCATGTGAGAAGGTGGTACTTGTTCCAAAGAAATTAAATAAAACCAACACTGTGAGAATTATTTTTTTTTCTTCCAGAATTATAGCACAGGTGTCTTTGGACAGAATTGCATATTCTTATATGAATTTATTTAACAAGTTTTTAATCTTTAAATATAGATTTAACACAATTTTTTACAGGTACATATACAATATATTTCATTTAAACTTGCAGTCAGAGAAAATTCTCTACTGTAATTTATAATAACATACATGAAGAGCCTAGTTCAACAGCATACTTAAGGTAACATATCATGTCGTGTGCAAAGTTTCAAATGTTAAAAATCTCAGACTGTACATTCAGTTTTGCAGAACTTATCAACTCATAAATTAACAAAAGCTTAGATTTAAAACTAGGGAAGACGAAAAAGATTAAAACAGTTTAATATGCAATGTGTGCTATGTTTGAGACAAATATTTACAGTCGTACCTCAAAATGTGTACTGTTACCACAAGAATTGTTACCACTATAAACAGCCCCGATAGTAACTTAAGAGACTCCTACCTTTCCACCTAGCAAGTGTATTGTGACCAATTTTAAAGTAGATGGAAATAACCTTCAGTGACTTAAAACCTCTCTGCTGTGATTGCCAGTGGCTGAGGAATACTGGGATGTTTCTAGGTCTTGCAGCATTGCTCAGTTCAGACTCAGCTGGTCACATTTTTGAGGGCATACAGGGGTTGCCTGCAAAACTGGCCACTCAAACTGGAGGAATGCCCAGCGCTGCATGCCGGCGTGATGGAAACCCTCCAGGCAACCACAGCCATCAAGTAGTTCAACAGTTCCTCTGCACAAAAACGGTCACCAAAAGAAAAAATTAAAGCAACCCCAGTATGTTTTAACTTAACCACCTGGGACTGTGTCTAAGAATCCATGGTTCACAAATCAAAGTCAGATCATAAAGGTCCCCCTTTAGTCCACAGTACAAAACATTTCATTTTGACGGGACAGAGCAAATTCACTACCGCATGCATGCTATTAACCCTGCTCTCAACACAGTCAGATGCTCTTTGCAAGCATCTGCTTAGAAGTCAAACCACCTGTACCTATGTTCTACAAAAGCAAAACTAGACAGAGAAACACAAAATTAAACCATGAGTGTTCAAGATTCTTTTTTCTTTCTCAAAAATTCAATAGGTACATTATTGTTAAAGATGCTGAAAAGTACAGTCTTATCACAAGAACATCCTTAGTGCAAACATGGACATTTAACTTTGATTTATGGCACGTGTTCCAAAAGTACATATATTTAATGTAAACTTCAACACTTGCTAGATACAGGTTTCAGCCTTGGGACGCTTTGGGACCCTAAGTGATTGGCGACAACCCTGAGTTGTCAGTTTGACCTGATCCAAACCTCACTGACATCAATGGGACTGACCGCAACGGGCTGGAGTCAGACCCTAAGTGCAAAAAGAGGATCTTTAGCGTTATTGCATCTTTGCATGTGAGTCAGCCAGATGATGCTCTTACAGAACATTACATTCACGTAGCTGAAGTCGATATTTAAGAAAAATCCATTCATGAGATCAATGAAGCAGGACATACAGCTTCTTTGATTGGGTTTTTTGGTTTACCAAAACTCAACTCTTTTACTTGCAACTTCACCAGTTGTCACCTAATAAGTAGGTAAAGCCTTCAACATGTAGAGGAAATTTCAAGCATCTAAACAAAGTGTCAGGAAACTGTAGTGTACTTCTCTGATGAAACATGATGGATGTCATGGAAAAACAGAAGGTAAAATAAATAAAATACTGTACTTTCCATAGGCGAAAAAAAAGAAAGAGCAGAGAATGGCTTCCTTTATGACTATGAGAAGCTGCTTAGGACCCCAGTCCCGTTCAGTGCAGATGAAGCTGTGGAGGTCTGTGAATGTGATGAATAGTACAGGACAACTCCAACTACTGTGCTATTTCTCTGTAACACTTAGTTGAAAGCTTCCAAAGAGCATCGAAAATAGGATGCTACTAGTTCACCCTTAATTCAAGGGGAACTAAACTTTCTCGTGTTACACAGGGCAGCATCTATAAAGTAATGAAGAATGATGTTAATATTAAAGCATCTAATTCCAAGAAACACATTGTTCCCTGTCATCATGTAACATTTCTATAACATAGAAAAAATAAGTGCACTCCTGCAGTTCTCCCTAAAAGCTGAACTCCCACTAGCTTCAGTGAGAGCCTTGTCTAAGGCAGGACCACAGGGTTTCACTCATTTTCATCATCTATCACTTGATTATCACAGCACGGCCAGCTGATATCTCCTCTAGGCTCCTTATTTTGTCAGGCTCAAAATGGTTTTCTACAGCGTTATGAAACAGCTGTTCTGCAAAGCTGGCCTTGTAGGTTGTACAAGGAGACCCTGGTTTATGTTTCAAAGGCCAAAAAAAAAAAAAAAAAAAACATTACCTTTAATGCACCCTGCATAAATACAAAAGCCTGTGGCTGCAATCATTAAAGTGCATGAGTAATAGTGCAAACAGCTGTGCTGCATCTGCAAAACTACAAGTGGCATTTTAAACAGAACTTTGACAAAACTTGCGCATTTCAGCTAACATGCTTACGCCAGCCTGCAAGAGCTCAGTCACGTATGATACTCTTATCAGGCAAATTCAAACCACGTGGCCTAGGGAGCCACGTAAAGGGTTGCCTCAAGCTCACCACAGTCGAGAGGACAATCCCCACCGCCCTGGCCAGCAGGAGCAGAGGACGTGCAAACTCGGTCCTTCGGGCACTACCAGTGGGGGAAACCTTTGCTCAGCTTTATCGCAGGAAGAGCACACACAGGGGATCCCCTTAAGGCTTGGAAGAGATAATTTGGCAAGTGGGGTGTTAAAACAAACTAGGAGAGGGTCCAGTGCGTAAAACGGGAGCCTGCGTGCTCCTTAAACCAGGCGGGTGCACACGCCTGCCCTGGCACAGAGCACCCCTCCACGCCTGCTCTGAGTGCTCCTTGCCTTTGGGCTCAAGTCAAATTCTGTGTGCAACTTCTGCTGTTTAGAAGAGCTTGAAAGTTGTAGCGATATTCCTTTTATATATATAATCTAACAAGTAAAGGCATTTATCACTGCTTCCATTTTTTGTTTGAATCCCTTTTTTATTCAGGCTACTCTAGTTCACGTTGCCTCTAAAAGAAATCAGCCTCACGCATCCTCCACGCAGCGAGAGGAAATCAGAAACCTGCCCTTCTCTCTGCCCAGCTTTTAAAGGTCAGGTGAAAAAAGCCGAAAATAGTTTGGCCTCATTTTGCTCTGATGTGAAAACTCAGGAGCAAACAACATGTTTCATTTTGCTTGCATCTGTTTACCACTGCTGAGAGAAAAGAAGAGTGGGGACAGAGCCTAACCTTGCTGAGAGGGGAGGCTGCGGTGCTGCTGGACACGAGCACTGTGTCACTGAAGTGAAAACAGGTCACGCATCTGCTTTGGGTTATGGCAAGCACCTTGTTTCTGCCATCCCCACTCTCCGTTTGCCATGCCGTGGGTGCTGCAGCGCAGCTGAGAGGCGAGATGCCTTTTCCTTCACTGGCACAGATGCTGTCAGTGCTGTAAATCATTAGCAACCAGGGGACTTGCAGAAATGTTTTGTGTCCTGCCCCACTGTGGAAGAGGGGCTGGGATTCTAACGCTGCAGCCCTCACCTTCCCCGAGAATTGCATCTTACGCAAAGAAAATGAAGAGAGAATCTTCCATCTCCCTTGTTAAAGCATATAAGTCAAGTCAGTTGACCAGACAATGCCTGACCACTTTAGCAAGGCAGCTTAAACTAGCAACACATGGGTAAATCTCAGTAGTATTTTCTGAATATTGCTTTTTCTGAGCAGAGTTCTCTCCAAGCCTTTTTCATTTTGAGATCTGCATGTTATCACCTGTGATACCAAACTATTTCTATGGCACACACACAAAAAAATCCACTATGGATTTGCATAGGAGACAGAATAAATCTATTCAGAAAAAAGCAGCAAGGACTAATCTCAGAAATTATAGCTAGAGGCAGACCAGAGGGAAAACTGGTTTTCAAAATGATCTCCAAGCCAGCCATGTTCCTCCCCAAAAGTCTCCTGGCTTATATCCTGGCCAAGATCTACAAAAAGTTTCATAAGGTTTCCCCACACACACCTTTGCAAAAGAAGATTTGGACCAAAACACTTGTTTTATCAACAGTTACATGGCACTGCCAATAGTAGCCGCTCATCTGTAAGGAAAATTACCTATGCCACCACATGAGAAAAGGAAGAAAAATCAGCTGTGGATTCATTTGGATGTCGCAAGTTCAGCTTTGCACATAGGCTGTCCCTTGGCAAATTGGGTGCGGGACGACGGTGGATTTGCAAAGCTGGCAATGGTAGGGGCATGGGGCATTGGCCAAATATGTATCTGATAACATCAAATGGGCAGCAAAAAAGCTCCCTGTAACTTCGTTATGTTTTGTGCTGGTCCAACACTGGAATGATCAGCAGGAGGGGAGAGGACCAGCTTGTAATTGTGCAGGTATCGGCCATCCTGTGGTGGGAGGTTTTTGTTATGGCCACAGCGTAAATCTAACAAAAAATGTTAAGGTAAGGGAATCATTTAATCTATTTAGCTAAAGGTTTTGCACTGAAAAAAAAAAAAAAAACAAAAAACCCCAAACCAACCAGAACCGAGATTTTTATGAACTCTAGTGGTGAAATTCCGTGATTGAAGACATACTTTTATTTATTGTGGGGATCTGAAGCCGAGCGATAACAGAGGCACTACCCCCCACAAAGGGCCAGGACTGCCTCTCCCCCAGCTCTGAAGTGACTTCAGCATGCTCTAGCTCTTGGGGACCCTACAACACGTTAATCAAGTTTACCCTGCTTACAGGCAAAACAGCGTTTCAGCACAAGCAGCTAATACTACGTGAGGGTTACAGTGCTCCTTCCTGCCCCTACTTTGCTCTACAAGCTTGGCTGCCTAATTCTCACTCTGCTATATTGGAGCAAGAGCTCCATCTTCTGAAGAAGCAGGAAAGAGCCCAATCCAGACCACGTCAGAGCAGTCAGCACTACAAAGTCACCCGCAGTATAAAACAACCCGCATAAAACAACCAGCCCACAGAGGAAACGGACTTGCCAAATGCAAAGGTACTGTTTGAAAATTAATTTTCAGAGTACAAGTATATTATGGCTATAAGGACACATCACTGGAAAGCTCTAGGAATAGCTCTAGGAAACGGCAAGATAACATCCTACATCATCCTACAATATTGCCTGGAGTGCATGTAAAATTAGAACCATGCCTAGAGACTGCATACACGATCAGCAGCAGCGAGAGAGAAGAGAGTTAATCTTAACAGGGAAAATCGAGCCTCAGTGCTGTGACTAGACCCTGGCAACAGGACTGCAAAGCACCTGGGCAGTGCTGTGAGACTTACAGGAGGAGCTTTCCACGGTTTCACTTGGTGAAATTCTCCTTAGTTTCTACTCAGCAACTTTGTAAACCAGCCTGGAGCTGCAAGTCTCTAAGCTTTGGGGGATATGACCACCGACAAAGCAATCCAGCGTTCAGTTTGCCGGCACCCTATTTTCAGGATGCATTTACGTATGGACAAACCTCCTGCACAGGCTGTGGTCCAGGACCCATCTGTGATAACCAGACTTGCTGAGAAGACAACATGCGGTGCTCCAGGGTGGTAGCACATCAAGGGGAACCCTCTCAGCTGTGCTGCTAGCCCACCACGAGCTACCCCTTACATAAAGTCAACCTGTGAAATTTGACTGCCCTGCAACAAAGGGAATAAAAAAATACCTTCCTGTACAGGAAGGGTTTCACTGAAATATACTGGGTTTCCATCAAGAGCTGACTGGAATGTTACAAGCCTTTCAGCAGGCTTCCTTCATATTCACCAAAACAATAGATTTTGACAAAATGGAAGCATTTAAAAAGAATTCTACTTGCAAAATTTGTTTCATATGGTCATAACTGGTGCATTTTTTCTTTTATTTTTTAGATGGACTAAAACTATGTGGGTTTCCTGCATTGTTCCCATTGCAAACCCTGGTTTCCCATTTCCAGTGGACAGCATGGTGATGAGGCAACACATGGAGCGGTGATGCTGCATACACGTCAAGGGCAACAGGCTGCTCGTAAGGCATTTTCTTGTGTCATCTGTTATGCTTCCCTATCTATTTCTATGTACATTTATGGCTAGAAAATGAGAAGTATTATTTTCGAGACTAGAAGCTTTCTGCCAAAACCTGGTAACCTGTTCATAAACTTTATTCTAACAATGGATTAACAAGCAGGCAGCAAGGAGGGCAAGAGTGAGGCTGCAGAAATGAAGTATTGCCTTGAGAGTGCTGGGGGTCAGGCCAAGACGTCTTTTGCAGCAGGAGGAGATTTTGCCTAGGTACCTCCTGTTCACATGGGGTTTGAGCTACAGCAGCGAGTAGGCAAAACAGTCATGGGAATCCCTGATCAGACTCCATCTCTTCTCCCCCGATCTTCTACCCAGTGCTCTCGCAAAGAAATCTACGTTTTAACTGCTTGGTTTTAATTTACTAGTGCCTAAAGTCACAGGAACGTCTTAAGGTGTTAACAAACAAAAAAAGCTTAATTTACTACTTTTGCAGGCTTTCTGGAGTAGCTGCTTTATTTTTTTTTCCCTGCAGAGGCATATGCAGCTAGATTTAGCACATTGAGTGTAATGCAAATGGCTTAAAAGACCTGATCAGAGTCATGAGATATTTCTGCTAGGCGTGCTATATGATACCTGTGACTTTGGCATTCCGAAATCTGCAGTCACCGACACCGACTACTATCTGCAGACTGTGGACAGGAACCCAGCCTTCTTTTCTTCTGTTTAGGTTTTTCACCAGCCTTTGAACGATAATGGTATTAGCCAAAGAAACAAGCCAACTCACCAGCAGTTTTGATACAGGCACACTCTACACAACTGCTGGTGCGACCAACAATTTGTTCAAATCAGGGAAGCATTTCAACAGGAGCAGGGCATGCATTTAAAGTACTCTTCTCACCTAAATTTAGGAACCTAATTAAAAACTTACATGGGGCGCACAGCTGCCTTGGGTCCCTCTCCAGTCAATGGAGAGGAACAAGACTCTCCAGAGCACGAGTTATCCTGCCTGAGATCGGCATCGCTCTCCAGAGGTGCCAGTTTCCCTCCATTGACTACCAATGGAGCCAAGGGCAATTACTTTTCTCAATCCTCTTCTACTAAGCTAGACTGGTAGAATGAATTTATTCAGAGTATTATAAGCAAATGCGAGCCAAGATGTAGGCAGCTGGGAATACTCACGCTCATACAATGACATCTCTCCATCTCGCTCATGCAGTGACATTTGCTCTAACAACAAAGTTTGGCGTGAGAAATCTTTGCCTTGAGATACCAAAACCGCCAAGAGAGGTGGTGAGCATTCAGCAAAGCTAACAACAAACTGAATTTCCTTTCAAATGCAAGGGCTGTAGATGCCTGCCAGTAATCCTCCATGGGGCATTCATGTTTGTGCATTTAGAGGCTAGTGCCTGCACAAATCTGATTCAGGTTCCTGCTAATATCACCCTTCCCATAGCCTGAACGAGGTTGTGGTGTGCTGCGCTCTCTCCTACTGAGACCTTGGGCTGGCTGACCAGAGCTAGTCAGAAATTAACCTGCAAAGCAAAGACAGCCAGAAATCTCCGCCAAATTGCAGCAAAAATCAGAACATGGCACGTTGCCCTCAGAGGCGACGAGACTAATGGTTCAACAGGCAGAAGGCTGGGTACGGTGATTTCCCAGACAGCGCTCTCAGCCATAAGGAGACAACCAGCTGTGAAGGGTTATCTTGCAAGCCACAGCTCTACATACAACAGAAAGACGGTCTGCAGCCATTAACCAGTTAACACTTGTACAGCTGTTTGAGGGAGGAAAATGTCTCGCAATTACTCAATATTGCTACTAATAAGCCCAGAGGAACAAAGCCAAAAGCTGAGCTGGGGTGGGCAAAGAGCTCTCACTTGAAGCATCATCTGAAGCAGGAGGAGCATGGCAAGGGGCTGTGAAGATGTTGGTGAAACACAGCTTGCCCAGCCACCTGTGGCAAGGGAGGTGCTGACATGCTTTCCCAGGCCAAGGCAGTGCATATGGCCTCCAGTCTTGGCAAAGGAAATGAATTCTCCAGCTTTCTGCAATAGTCCAAAACTTAACCAGAAGCTGCAACGAGCATATCACCAGGCAAGCGAGGTTGCACAGGACTGCCTTGCAGGCTTTGAGATATAAAGCAAAATAATCCTAAAATACCTACCACTGTCCCTCACCATCTTCATGCAAAAGCTGAATTTCATCCCCATTTTTCACCAGCAGGTCCTCTGATCCTCTCCTCTTGCAGTCTGCAAGGGCTTTATATTTTCCTGGAGACTGTGGTAGTAAGAAAAAAAACATCTTATTTAGCTACATTTCATATCGTGCAGCTGTTATTTCTGACTGCCACAGGGAACGTGACAGAGCCCTGTCAGCTACCTTAATTAAAATTACTTCAAGAAACTCTGGCTGAGACATCTCCTCATTCCCCAAAATGGAGATATGGAAAATCTGTGAGACGTGGACAAGATACATCTATTATCCACCAAAGCAAAACGACCAAAAATGGCAGCACCCTGAGCTTTGGGACTATTGCATCTCTGTACTAACCAGCTGGTTCCCATCCTCCTCCTCGGTGTCGGAGCAGTTGGAGAGGTACTGGTTACCTGACCACTCCTCCAGCCCCTCGCAGATTTCCAGGGACTGTGACATTCCTNACAACCAGCTGTGAAGGGTTATCTTGCAAGCCACAGCTCTACATACAACAGAAAGACGGTCTGCAGCCATTAACCAGTTAACACTTGTACAGCTGTTTGAGGGAGGAAAATGTCTCGCAATTACTCAATATTGCTACTAATAAGCCCAGAGGAACAAAGCCAAAAGCTGAGCTGGGGTGGGCAAAGAGCTCTCACTTGAAGCATCATCTGAAGCAGGAGGAGCATGGCAAGGGGCTGTGAAGATGTTGGTAAAACATAGCTTGCCCAGCCACCTGTGGCAAGGGAGGTGCTGACATGCTTTCCCAGGCCAAGGCAGTGCATATGGCCTCCAGTCTTGGCAAGGGAAATGAATTCTCCAGCTTTCTGCAATAGTCCAAAACTTAACCAGAAGCTGCAACGAGCATATCACCANGAAACACAGCTTGCCCAGCCACCTGTGGCAAGGGAGATCCTGACATGCTTTCCCAGGCCAAGGCAGTGCATATGGCCTCCAGTCTTGGCAAAGGAAATGAATTCTCCAGCTTTCTGCAATAGTCCAAAACTTAACCAGAAGCTGCAACGAGCATATCACCAGGCAAGCGAGGTTGCACAGGACTGCCTTGCAGGCTTTGAGATATAAAGCAAAATAATCCTAAAATACCTACCACTGTCCCTCACCATCTTCATGCAAAAGCTGAATTTCATCCCCATTTTTCACCAGCAGGTCCTCTGATCCTCTCCTCTTGCAGTCTGCAAGGGCTTTATATTTTCCTGGAGACTGTGGTAGTAAGAAAAAAAACATCTTATTTAGCTACATTTCATATCGTGCAGCTGTTATTTCTGACTGCCACAGGGAACGTGACAGAGCCCTGTCAGCTACCTTAATTAAAATTACTTCAAGAAACTCTGGCTGAGACATCTCCTCATTCCCCAAAATGGAGATATGGAAAATCTGTGAGACGTGGACAAGATACATCTATTATCCACCAAAGCAAAACGACCAAAAATGGCAGCACCCTGAGCTTTGGGACTATTGCATCTCTGTACTAACCAGCTGGTTCCCATCCTCCTCCTCGGTGTCGGAGCAGTTGGAGAGGTACTGGTTACCTGACCACTCCTCCAGCCCCTCGCAGATTTCCAGGGACTGTGACATTCCTGGCCAGCCTGCAAGACAGCACATGGCTCAGTTTGGGGGTGGTACCCAGCACCCGTAAAGCGCACCCCGACCGAAGGGGAAGGGTCCGTACTTCTGTGGGACTTGTTCTGGGGTGACAGGAGCCCACTGTCCAGCATCACCGGGCTGGTGCGCTCTGAGTCGTTCTCTTCGGAGCTTATGGAGGCTCTCTGCTGCTTTCTGAATGATAAAAAATAAAAATAAAAAAAAAATCAATCTTAATTTTACTTCATGAATGAACACAAACTTCACAAGGTTTAGTAAAACAGTGTCAGAAATAATAATGGTACTTCTTAATTTATTTTTCTATAAAGGTTAAGGACTTCAGTGCCTGGTTTCAATTTTTTGGGAGGGGAAATAAAGTTGCTACAGTATCTCCTTGCCTGAATTTGAGCACCGCCTTTGTCTCCATTCGCAGAGGAGCTGCAGCTCAGGCTGTGCTGCCAGGCGAGCACTCGGGGTGCCCTTACAGACTCTGTCCCCAGACCACTGCCACCGAAGGATGAACTGCAGAGCATCCCTCCTGCCCCCTACTCAGAGGTCTCGGACAGAAATGGGGTGGGGGGAAGAGCACAGAGCCAGGATACAGCCGGAAGGCACTGGGTACTTAGCAATGGAAGGTACTGGAGAGAGCCCTCCTGATCTGGCTCCTGGGACTCACCCATCACTCAGCTGGGAGGAGAGCGGGAGCTGGTCCGTGCACGAGCTGGGCTGCTGCTTCTCCACTGCAGGGAGGTCAAACACCAGCTTAAAATCCATTTTTTTATTAGTAACCGTCACATTCGAGGTATTATTTTAAAAGTTAGACCTTTTGTACAAAGCTAATGATTTCTATTTAGAGAAAAACAGACCTACAGACTTAGTCATGATTAAGATGGTATGTTAGCACAAATCCAATAGTGAGCATGCCACTGAAGACTCTAATATGCTTAAAACTAGGCATCTGCTATGTATCTTGTTGAATTAAGCCTATGATAACAAACGTGAACTAATCCCCAAGGCAATGACGGAAAAAAAAGTACCCTGTAATTCATTTTCACATAAGCACCTGGCTTTTACTGCTCTAAGTTACGTTATTTTCCTGTAATATAAGACCTCACTCCAGTATCTTGCCACTAGGCTTCTTCTGAAAACCAATTCTCTGGTGAGAATTAGTGGATTTGAAGATTAGCAATGTGAAAATAGGAAAGGTTCTGCTGCAGAGTGTATGCCACAGAGAAATTGGTCAAATGTACCTTTTATAAGCTCCTGCTGCTTGAACAAAATTTTTCTTATTTCATTCAACCATGCCATCTTCAGGTCTACCGTTTGGGCCTGGAAGAAGAGAAAACTGAATTTTGAATAAAGAGTCATCCATTATAACGTATGAATACAATCTTACTTCTCTTTGCTGTAACTATCTGAAATCCCCTTTTATCCAAGGACATCACCAAATTTTAAACATTCTTGATCTTTTAAAATTGATGATGCCCACTACATCCAGGCGAAACACAGTGGAGAGTGTGGAGCTGTCACTACAATGCAAGNAAAGAATCATCCATTATAACGTATGAATACAATCTTACTTCTCTTTGCTGTAACTATCTGAAATCCCCTTTTATCCAAGGACATCACCAAATTTTAAACATTCTTGATCTTTTAAAATTGATGATGCCCACTACATCCAGGCGAAACACAGTGGAAAGTGTGGAGCTGTCACTACAATGCAAGGAGTGCAGGCAAAAGCACACATGTGCATGCATCTCATCTCTTTTACAAAATACCTAAAGGGCCAAATCTGCCTTTTGAACATATGTATACTTGGCTACATACACCCGCTTTAAGAATTTAAGTGGGCTACTGTGTTGTAACATGGAGAAAAAAAAGCTAGGCAGAAGACTCATTAAAAAACCCCATCAATCAACAATATTTTCACAACGGGTTTTCCTGTGAACAACCTGTTAGGCAAACATTTCACTGTCATAAATTCCTATTCAAAATGCTACAAAAGGGAAAAAAAATCAGGAAGAAATCAGGTGAATCAGGCTACTATTTAGTAGACGAGTCGAAAGACTCCTGGAAATAGCACCATGGAGGCTAAGCCTTTGCTCTGGGAACAGTTCTGACACATAATTGAGGGGAGCACATGTGGCCCGTGTCCATTAAAGCCTGAGGCCCGTTTCCCAGCTCAATTCACATAAGCTATTAAGCACAGTAGAACTGCTGGTCTAGTTGGGATTTCATCTGGAATAAAAGGCTCTATTTCCAAGGAATAATTCTGTCTCCACTTTAAGATGACTTTTATAGTTCCGGACTGGACACCAAGGATCAGCCACTGGGACAGCTCTGTGAAGACTGAAATGGGCAAAAAAGGAAGAAGAAATGCAAGATAAATGTCTGATAATCCCATAAAGATCAATGGGACACATCTCCTTAACGCTGTTAAGAGGATGTACAAACATCCAGATTTTTGAAGCTACGAACCTGCACGACATAGACCTCTTCTCGCCCACTATACCAGATTTCAAATTTCCGATGATCTCCTTTCACATTCTCAGTTATTCCAACTGCATTCATCTGCAAATCCAAAAGAACCAAAAAATTCAACATACTACAAATCTTTCTCTCTTCCCTGTGAATCCAGACATTTTGCAGCATGTTAAACAAACCTGTTTTCACCCAATTTAACACATTTCATCAACTTTAATTTCAGTAGCAACTGAAAGTCATTATCTGCCTTATCCCTCCTGACTTTCTGCCAGCTTGCTGTATTTGTAAAAGCTTTCTGAAACCAATCAATGAACCTTTGGGGACTTTTCAGCTGAGAAAACAGTGGAACTAACTGAAAAGTCATCTCACACCTCTTTCAGTATGAAATTTCTCAGATGAGGCTTATGAAGCTTTGTAAGTACATGGAGCATTATTTTTCTACATACATTATTTCTGCCACATTATTGTTTATTTGCTCGCTGAATTCTGTGTTTGCTCGCTGAATTCTTTCAGTCATCTTTAAAACCCATTTGTGAAGCACCTAGCTCCTTTAGAAATTTCAGTTCAACATCTTTTGGTCCCTGACCATGCCTGTAGTTGAGACATCATCCCAAGGTTTCCAAAAGAAGGGTCAATTTTTGGATATACAGCCTGAGCTGCCATAAACCTGGCCTTCAGAAAAGGACGCAGACCCCAAGCTAGATGTGGCTGAATGCTGCTGTACCTAGGCACCGTTACCACAGACCACTTTTGAGAAGCTGGATGGAAATGCCAAAGGCACAAATAGAATCATATAATCAGGATCTGCGCAACTTGACCCACCTGAACGAGTAGCTCAAACGATGATTCGAGACCAAGAAACTCCTCAGCAACAGGAGACCTCTGACCCCGCTGCTGAACATGCCATAAGGCTGAATAATGCTTTAATACCTGCTATCGCATAAACCACCTTCTCACTTAAAGCACAGCTTGCTAGCAATTTATCACTGATTAATAGATGGTCAAAAATAGCTAAAGGATCCCACTTACATGTTTTGAAACAGATGAAATAATAATGGTATCATCTACCATAAATTATTCACACAGTCTGGATTAGACAAATCCAGTATAAATACAAATAAGGCCTTAGAAAGAACATCTGTTTAACATTGCTGTTCCTCTGTGTTAACAAGCACATCCTCAGAGCTTTTTGTCTGAAAGACTACGAGGATTTACAGATTAGGTCACCTGGGCAAACTTTCTGTTCCTAGTTACCTTTTGAAATGTCGGCGCCCATTTCCAGCGACTGCGAACAGCCTCAGGAAATAGGAAGCAGGCTGCTAATTAGCTTTCCTCATTTCTTCACTGGCATAAATCGCAGAGCTCTTCTGAACTTTCGAGAAAGTGTTTGCCTCCAAAGGCCCAGCACTGAAGAGCAGTCAGTATTTCCCAGTCTCTCTTTGCCTCGCATCCCTCTCTCAACGCGGTCCTGTACAGTCACGTTTGACAAAAGTCTAGAGATCTGCGCTGAATAGGCCTGAGCTTGCAAGAAGGTGATCAAAGCCAGTGACCGTCTGCACATTCGCAGTTTTACACACATCCACTGGTATTTAGAAATGCATAGGTTAAAATCTGCAGCACAGTCCTGAACATTTTGAAATACTTTATGCTGTGGAGTACAGTGCCATGATGCCTTAAGGAAGCTGGATCAGGCTCCCTTCTGATTTTATGAAAACTTAAAAAATTTAAAACTTTAAAATAAATTTATGAAAGATGATGAAAGCGCAGCCTAGAGAGCACCGCATCCAGTCACTGCAACTACCAGTTCTGTGCATCTTGCTTACTGTGGCAATCTACACGGACGCTCCTACAAAACTGCCCAGGTATCACGATATGAGAAATTTTAGATGATCTTCTACGAGGATGAGAAGAAAAGTGCCGGGAATAGACGTATTTATTTAAGGTCTGTTCATTCACGTTAGGGGATTTTGAAATTCTATGATGTCCTCCCTGTGGCCAGGATTCACTGTCCCTCAGCTGCTGGTTCACTGCAATGCAGATCGAGGTGGGTTAGTGTAAAGCTCTGGGGTGCCATTCATCTGCATCGCCTTCCACGGCGCTACGAGGCAGTCTGATTTACTTGGCATTACAGTGAGTTATGAACCTGCATCCTCTAAGTTACTGAATCTCAGCTGAAAAGGTATTTACCACTGCATATTTTACACAGTACGTAAAATATTATTCTGAGGGGTTCTTTTGTTTTACAGATGTCCAGTTACACAGCTTGTACCCAACAGCTTGCTTTAATTCTGAATCCCCAGAAAACATTCGTGCACAGAAAAATAATTTCCTGATACTATGATGAATGAAACAAATGTCAAGCTCCAGAAACACGATTTCGCCCTCAGGACAGCAATTCTGAAAACAGATGTGTGCGGATGTAATCCTGCAGCATCCGTAGGTTCTCTAAACCCAGTCTCTCACTGTGGCAACACAAACAACTGGAAAACGAGCCCTCTCGAGGCAAAGAAAAACACTGGCCACATTGCATGGACTCCTAACCGCAGGATTTTCTCCTCCGAGCAGGCTTTGCCCATGCCACCTCTTCAGTTCTTTCAAAAGCGTGTATGGTAAAACAGGTACTACAGGGAAAACAAGTTCTCCAGAAACAAAACGATGCTGTTTGGGAAAAACGTTTAAGTACCTAAACATATGGCCTGGGATTTGCTTTTAATACACAACTTGTAACGTGCACTGGAGCTGAACAGACTTATCTACTATTACATGGCTTCCTGACTATGCGTGGCATCCCCCTCCCCAGACCCTGTGGAGATCAGGGACCTGCAGCATCTGGGCCTGAAGGCTCTGCCTCCAAGGGTCCATTTTCTTCCATTCTAAGATATAACCATATTGGCGTTTTATTTACCAAGAAAAACAAGGCAGAGCACTGAGACAAAATGCTGATGTGCTCATCATACGTAGTATGTCAGAAGGTCTCTTTTAGAGGAGCAGTTTGGGATTTTTATTGATAATAGCATTTACAGGCTTGGGACAGTTGTTTATGTCCCTCATATTTTGCCACAGGCTACTCTCCTCATCTGGTAATTGTACTTTTAGCTCCAGTTAGAGCCTGCCAAAGAAGAAAGCCAATGAGAGAGGAAGAAGAGTTATCTCCACATCCTCCTGACTGGGAAACAGGGCTCAGAAGCCACCAGGCAGACCCCAGGCCAAGGGGCCTCCCTGGGGACCCGGAGCATGAGGAGCCCTCTTGCTCTCCCACGTGGGCTGGGGAAGATGCCAAGGGCCTCCCCAGCTCCATGCCATCACCCCCACTGCAGGAAAGCAGACTGAGGGAGGGAGGAAGGCACGTTCTCATCCCTGTTTCGTGGAAGATACTATCACATACGTGACTGAGTCCACAGGCTCTCCCAGCTGCTGCTTCAGCTATGGGGGTCCTCACAGCTTATTACAACCAACACCCTTTCATGGCAATGGTCCTTCCAACTCAGACATTACAGCCCGTCATAGAAGAAAAAAAGCCACTGGGATAAAGGAAAAATACTCTCTGGATCTGCAGAGTTATTGGTTTACAACATACATGGCAATGGCCCCACCTAAAAAGTCCTTACTTTCAAAAAATGCTTAAAACTGTAAGACGAGGTTTTGTCATATCCGTCTCCATGCTCCTCTCGCTTCTTGCAGAAGACCAAAGCTTTCTCGTACAGGAACAGATGCCTCTGCATTGGCTTGAACCTGGCAAGATCCTTCATTTTTGTTGGACCTTTTCGGTGTCCTGTCCAAACACTGAAAGATCCTTGCATCAATACTTTCCCCAGTTCACTCAGGTCACCCTGGTGAGAGTATGACAAATTAAGAAAGACAGAAAAGGACATCAGTTGAAATGTAAGAGACATCAATTAAAATGTCCAAACAATGACAGGCAACGGGGCTAGCCCTGTTCCAAGGCACGTTACTCTAAGAATAGGTCTTCCTGGAAGGATCAGATGATCTTTTGGGAGTGACGGCACGGTGCCAGGATGGAAGCAGAGGTCTCGGACACAGGGGTGCAGCTCGTCTATGTAAGCCAGTAACAGGAAGAACTAGGAAGACAGGAAAACTCTACAGCTGCTATGGAAGTCCAGGTCAAGGGCTCTGGCTACTTCAGTGGGAGAGGGCAGATGAGATTTGAGCCTGAACTGAGGTCTCGGAGGATGGACTTCTCACAGAGGCCAGGTCTGGGACCAGCAGCTTAGAAAGCCATCCCTTCACCCTTCCCTGAAGCCTTAGGAAAGACAACTACTCCAATGGGCGACGACCAAAATCAGCCTCAGAGAGTATCTAGTTAAATGTGGAATGAGCAATGCTGTGAAGACACCCCAGGTCAATGAGAAGGTGAGCCATGAGAGAGCTAAGGTGCCTGCTGGAAAAAATATTGAGAACCACAAGGTGGCAAGTGTGGGCACCACGCAACTTTGGAGATTTCCTTTGGATGTGCGTGTTTTCCAAAATCCTGAAATCAGATGGAGGACTGTCACCTGTAAGAGCTTCCTGATCCCGCTCACTTCGTAGCTATTCTAGTACAGTTTTTAGCTCGTACTTTCTGGGACACTATCCATTCCAAACGCATCATCCGGCCTTGGGCAAGGTCTCTCATTACCGAAAACTACTCACATCGTATCCTGTTATTGAAATCTGATGCATAGAGTCATTGACTGATTTTAGCAAATCCAACATTGCAACCAGAGCTTCTTGAAGTTCCTGAACTCCATCACAGCTCGTGCTGTACTTTAGCAACTCCTGAAAATAGAAATGGAAGAGCACATGTTTGCACTTGAACAAAGCAGACTTTTCCATCTCACCCAAAGTTTCCAATGCCCAAGAGCAGCAGCCTGCACTGCCTGAGTTTCTTTTTTCGTATGTCACTGGAAAAAAAGACTCATGCTAAGCCACAGTCAGTATGAGGTGTGGAACAGATCACTGAAGCATGGCCCGTTTTTTCTGGGTTTCCTTCAGGATGGTGGCAGGTTGCAGAGCGGCACCACGCTCATCTGAGTTCTTTGTGTTGTGTTTTCCTGCTTGGTAAGAAATGGGAAATAAGGCTCAGGTTTTCCGTCAGCTGCCGATATGTCATATATGCCTTCAAATGAGGTTGCGGCAGATGATTATGTTCAGACTGGCAGACACAAGGAACAGATTTTACAAAATCCAGAGCCTTCAAGCCAATAAGCAGCAGAGAGAGGTGGGAATTATACCACTGATACAAAATCATTTTCATTTCAGGCCTCCTCTGCCCACTTACGGCTTCTTATGTAACTCATCCCTCATTCAAGAAGCTGGAAGGGGGGGTTCAGAAGCCACCACATCACTGTTGGTCACACTCTGTATAGTGGTAATGACAGTACAGCACTCAGAAGGGGGACAACAAGGATAAATACATTAAAGATTACAGGCATTATAACTACTCAAGGAGAAGAAGAGATGCATCAATATAATATATTTAAGTCATCATACTCCTATGATCATCTCTGGTTCAGTTTTCCTAGAAATGCTTCTGTCATTTTGCAGTCTAAACAAATTCAGTCCTTCTCCCCTTAAAAACAGCTTGTTAAAAGCTCTTGTTCCTTTTCCAGGTATGCGAATTTTCATCTTCACTGAAAGCCACTACAGAGGGCCAAGATAAGCAATATGTAATCTAAGGCTTGGTGCCAATTTACAGGTAACCTTTAAGTGAAAAATAACACAAAACAGAAAACAAATCTATCTCCCGATGTCCTTTCAAAGCAGAATACGAAATACCTTCAGAAGTAACTGGTATTTTGTCAGGCGCTGCACCGGTTTGAGCAAATAGGAATCCAGCCCGAGCTTGTGCTCTAATTTTCTTTGGCATTCCTGAAATAAAGAATCTAGATTAAGTAAATTCTGCAGCAACTATAAGTAGTTATTCCAACAGCATGACTAGTATGGTTTGATGACTTTGAAGACTTCATGTAAAAACGTCATAGGGTGCCTATAACTAAAGAAATGTTACAAAAACACGTAAAATAATATAACGAACGGATCCACCTAAAATCCTTGTGTACAAGAAACTCCAAATGTTATTTTTGTGAGGCTTCCATGCAACAGTAAACAGAATATGCTGCAAAATCAGAGGGGTGCTGAGAAGGGTGTTCAGGACAAACGAGTGTCCCAGGATGATGCCTCCCTTGGTAGGAACAAACAGCTCACCTGGAAGAAGGTGCTTTCAGAGCACTGCCTCCACAGGGACTCGGACCGGGGCTTGTTCTGGCAGTATTTCTCATACATCTGGAAATCCTCTCGCTGTAAGGGAAGCCGAAAAGCAAGTCTCACATGCATGCACACAAACCTGCTGGGCAGTCAAATAAGGTGAACACCCAAGCTGTAAATTTGCTTTTATCGCTGCTGCTAACCTTAATGTCTAAAAGTCACAGAGTTTGGGGAAAAGAACCACTGCTGGAAATCACAGCAGACCAGAGTGTAGTCATGACTGCTGCTCTCCCTCATCCGCTCCTGGCCACAGACCTATGCTCGCCGCCTTGCTGTTGGTATTGCGTATCAGAAGCATCTTACTCAACTGACATAACTGAGATGTTGCAGAGTACGACAGATCAGGAGAAACATTGGCCTTCAAGTCTGCTTTACATGTGAAAATGAGTCACCCACCCTGTCTAGGAAACAAAATCCCACTCTCTCGGGTGCTCCCAGGCAGCTTTCCAAACTGTGCAGGAAAATCCTGCAAGAGACAGGGGAAGAGACAAAACGCAGCGGTAAGCAAGGTACGGTTTGGGTATTTAATCATTACAGGAAATGAATCTGGTAAGAAGGGGAATAGAGGCAGTATCGTACTTGTTGTGGAAGTCGTATATCTCGGGCATGTTTCCGAAGAGGACATCCTTCCTGTTCCTCAGCATGGGAGGCATGAGGATGAGCATGGCAGGGTTATCCATCTCAGCTCTGTAGCCCTGCAGGGTGCAAAACGAGCTCATCACTCAGTTGGTAAGGCCTTGGCTTGGCATCTCCTCGAAGGCAGACGAAAAGAAGATGTGAACAGACTTTCAATACAATCTGCTTTGTTTCAAAGTGCAACATTCCTTTTATTTCCTTATTTTTGTCCCTAAACCCCTGCCTTTCAGTCCCTGGGCATGCGGGGTTGTGGTCCAGCAAGAGGTGGCTGGGGATGGCTCCCATGGGGCTGGCCAGCACTGTGGAGATGCTCTCTACTCACCAATGGCAAATTGAAGCACTTTCTCCTCACCGTGACCTGACAGGAGAGGTCCTGGAGGAATACTTGTCTGGGTTGAACACATCTGCTGCTATGATCGTGGGACACAGGAGTGACATCATGTTTATGCGGGATATGCTGTTATACAGAACCTCACGAGAAACGGTGCGCAAGCTGACTTGCTGCAAAGCAGAGACCATTTGAGATCAAATATCAAAATCAATGGGCTTTTTGGTCTTGTACAAGACCCACTGAGCACCAGCATCTCGCAGTTCTCGAGCCTCAGGATTTCTGTCCTCTGTGGCTCCACCTGCCTCTTGAAATCACAGCCTTCCAAACCAGGGAGGAGCTGGAAGGGACACCACCGCATTACAAATTGTTGGGTGGAACTAGGAAACAATGCAAAGTTCCCCGCAGTAAGATCACACCACTGCACCAACGCAAAAACATTCACCAGGTGTGGTAAACATACTATCTGTAAGGTAGGGAGAAGGCACAGCCAGAGCTCAGGACTGTCACTGCAAAGGAGACATCAAGAAGTCCGTTAGCCACAGCTCAAGCTGGCCATGCTAGTCACCAAGTGTTGCTCAGAACTGAGGTCCTCTTAACATGAGTAGCAAAAATGTTTGCAAAAATGTATTCAGTATGGACAGCATATCTTCTCCAGCTTTCCAAATTAATCTCTCACACTCACTATGGTTGGAATCACTGTTCCTTATACTAAGCAGGCATTTTATAGTTGATTAAGGATGCAGTCGAAGATAAGCATCTGGAAAATGAGTTATTTTTATTTAACCACTGCAAGCAGGCTTCCCTCTTTAAAGGAAACACAATTTTCAGAAAACTTAAGTCTATCTGTCCATTTTTCTCTATCTAGACTTGATAAGCACAGTAATAAATCTGCATCCCTGCCAACCGCTCTATCATATAGACTATGGTTTAACAAAAAAAAAAAAAAAAAACAATCAGTGTGGGCAATTAAGTATAACTACCTGCAGCCCAACAGATTTATATCCTGCTCGCTCCTGGGTGAGAGAAACGCAAGGAGGAAGAGGTATTTAATAGTCAACTTGTTTTGGCCATCAGCAAGAGTTATTTTGGAATAAAGCAGAGGTGTTTAAAATGGCAGCATGAGAAATTATAATCTGGTTTCTAAAGAAACGGGCTTTAGATGTTCACAAACTTCACAGTATTGAGACAGAATCCTCCCAAGGATAAGACACAAGCTTCTTTCTTTTGTCTCCAAATGGTAAAAGAAATTAGGGAATAGTTAAAAATACTAGCTTTTTGTACGTTTTTCCAGGCACTGACAAAACTAATTACCAGTGCTTTTGTGTACAAACAGAAGGCTTCTCCCTCATCCTAGATAAAAAGCTCACCCTGACACCAAATGTTCCTGCAGATGCCTCGACAAAGAAAAGCTAGGGAGAAAACTTGAAAATTTATTACTAGCTTGGGATCTGACAGTTTGGTAGAAACCTGCCCCATCACATTTTTGCTTAGTTTGACAGAGTGGCAGGTGCCCTTTTGTACAAGTCACCAGGGAACAGTAATGAGCAACCTGAAGAAGTCACTCACCGTCAAAACAGTGAAGAGTTCCTCTACATACACTCTCTCAGTTTCTACAAGCTCATTTATGACATGGCTAAAATAAAGAAAAAAATAGAAGTATATTATTTTTTTGTCTGTAAAAAAACAACAGGCAGGCAGCGTGGTTCAACTACCCCAAAACATAGCGCGATCTCATTAACAACGAAGATAGGGACGATAAAACAGGTAAAAGCGCAAGAGATGACAGCCAGGTCAGATTGGAGGAACACATGGGTGGGCCAAGGACCAGCCAGAAATAAAGATTATTTTAAGTGATATAAACAGGATGAAATCTTACCCTTTTAGTATATCTAAGTTGTCGTCACTGTCTGAAATAAAAGACTGCAAGGAATTCCGTTTTTCCTGATAGTCGTGCATTACTTCAATCTGGAAGAGAAATGGGATGCACCGGGAAGAGATGCAGGGAAGTCACTGCAGATGCAGGACGAGCCCAGCCCCTGGTGTCGGCACAGGAACTCTTTGGGGAAGGATGAAATACGCTTCCTTTTAAGTAATCCTTTGTGACACAAAACGTTAAAAGAGCATAGCCTATAATGGGTAGCCAAATACTCCCAGAAATTACTCTGCTACACAAAATCTGAAAATACCGGTAACATAATTCATTAGCGCAGAGACCAGAGAACAGCTTCCCACAAGGCAAATATCTGCAGATGTGGAGTTTTCCTAATAGACATCACTGTTACGCAAAGGACAAGTTCAGGGAATAATACACAGGAAATTGGTATCTGTGACTTGGAAAAACAATCCAAGACAGATCTCAGGTGCTGGACTAATCCAACTAAACAATAGGGATATGAAAGAGGGGTTTTTTTTTTAAAAAAAAAAGGAAAAAAGAAAGAGCATCTTCAAATCCAAAGTCTAAGTTGTTAGAAGGGTTTCAGTTTTTCAGTGTATAGGACTTATTCAGATTTCATGAATAATTTTTACCTTGCGAGAACTTGGAGTTTTTCTTGACGCTTTCTTCCCAGGCAGAGAAAGATCAAATGAAAATTTCAAACTGGAATTAAAATCCACACCTCGGGTAGAAAAAAACATAATTATGTAATGTACAGCTATAGTGAATGAGATTGTTCAGACAGAAACCAGTAAGTCACAAAGAAAAATGGGATCCATTTTAAGAACGAATAATTAGTTAGCTAATACTACAAGCAAACTGAGAAAAGAAAGGGTATCATCTCAAACACGAGTACTGAATACACAAATAACACAGGTCACATGGTTAGTCACAAAGGCCATAAAGGAAAAAGCAATCAGAAAAAAGCAAAACATCCGTGAAGTGAATGCTGTAACCAAAACCCAACAAAGTCTGTGAAGCCTGTGCAAATGATAGAAAACAATAAAATCAAATAAACCCCAAAAGGACATCACCCACTGGGATACTGTTTTAAAATCCTTTTATGAACGCAGGGTAAGATGCTCAGCTGCTATAAACTGTTTTTCCACATAGGAAGAATTTATTGGTATTGTCAGTAAATAATTACAAGTTGTAATACTTTGGGCTATGGAGGTAAATTGGAAGCTTACGAATACCACATCGATCTCCCCAGCAAGTTATCCAGCATCTTTCAAATACCTGTTACTCCTGAATTGTCAATACGACAATTCTTCACTAAAAGGGTCTTTTCCCCCAATATGAACAGCAGTAATTAATTTCGCCAGCTCTGTGCAGGGTCTGTTGCACAGAGACGACCCGGCAGAGGACGGAGGAGCAGGCAGCCGGCACTGGCAGCGACCAACGATGACCCATTTTGGCGGCGGCGAGGCATTGCACCGGCTCCAGCCTCGGCCACGGTGCCACACGCCAGGCTGCAGCCCCAGTGGCTGCACCAAACCCTGAGACGGACCACAACTGAACACATTCTGATGTGCAATATCCACCTTATTTACAAATACAAAAGAACAGGCCAGCAAAGTGAAATTTTTTTTGGAAAAAAAAAGGAGACTAGTGAAATATCTTTCCATTAGGGTGCAAAAAGGTATCGCAGCACATATGAATGCAACAGCAGCCATGTCTAGGTCAAGGGTTTGAACAGTGCCGACACTGAAAAGCCAGCTTTTGTGAAGCAAAAGATGTGGGGAGAAAAATGGCTGCAGAGGAATGCAAACCCACAAGGAGAGCATGCGCCCTATCTTCAGATGGGGCTGCTGTAAGACAAAGCTGTTACGTATTATCACACGCACAGGGCCTTCAATCTTCCCTTGTGAAAAGGCCGAATGAGGAAGGAGATCGATCGATCTGCTCCCCAGCATCCAGGAGGCATGCGTGGGGTGTGACCCACCATGGAAAGGAAGGCCCAAAAGAAGCAAAGACTTGCCAGTGGTCCGACCGGGAGAATCCCTCTGGGAGGAAGGGAGCATGTGTCCTATTGCAAGTGACTTTACTCNCCTTCAATCTTCCCTTGTAAAAAGGCCGAATGAGGAAGGAGATCGATCGATCTGCTCCCCAGCATCCAGGAGGCATGCGTGGGGTGTGACCCACCATGGAAAGGAAGGCCCAAAAGAAGCAAAGACTTGCCAGTGGTCTGACCGGGAGAATCCCTCTGGGAGGAAGGGAGCATGTGTCCTATTGCAAGTGACTTTACTCCAGCCCTCGGGCTCCGCTGCAGCCTGCTGTATCGCTCCAGCACACCTCACTATGCTTTATGGCTCAGGACAGCACAGGTTTACTCTTTTTTCTCCCAAAAGAGGGGTTTCAAAATTAAAACCGCATTTATGAGGCAGGCTTCAAATCCAGGGCAAAGATGAAAGACGAAGTGTCTGGCCTCAGACAGGAAAAGAAGGCAGGGAAAAACAAAAGAAAGAAAGAAAAAGAGGACAAAAGTGATGTGCTCAGAGGTGGTTTGGTTTCAATCCACGCCATAAAACCCACCCGTCTCAAAGCACTCCCAGCGGGGCTCAGAGTGAGTCTTTGACACTGCACATCACGTCCGCAGGCCTGAAGCATTTTCATGTTTTCTGTCAAACAGGGGCCTTATTAACAAGCTCTCTTGGCATGACCTATCCAAAGAGGACCCTTTTGTCTTTCCCCGCTTGCGGCCTATGCTCATTTCAATGCACTTGATCATCTCTTTGAGGAAGAGGATTAATGGAGCATACGTGCGCTTTGCAGGCAACCGAGGGCCTTTGCTAGAAAAACGTGTGTCCCATAAAGGCATGAAATAGGTCCAGCTGATTGATGACGGTCTCACAACACCCGTGGAGGTGGCCAGCCATTTACCCCTACACTAAGTCAATAATTCCTCCTTAACACTTTCCTGTTTCTATAAAGCCAGAAAAGTTACATTAGGTAAAACTTGCAATACGCTGGTTTAAAGACTCAGAGCTTTTTTTCCTGATTGAGGAAAGGGGTTCAGAGGGCGGTGTGGTCTAGAGAAGGCGGCATCGGCCTGGGGAAAATGAAATTTGGGATTTATTTGCTTTGCCGGTCTGCGTCTTGAGCAACTTAGTTCCCCTCACTGCATCTAGCTTCATTCCCATGCCTCCACCAGCTTGTTTTTTTCACATGAGCTACTCCCTGAATTGGAGCCACTTTTACTGTTCGTATGACACCTGCTGCAATTCACCATAACCAATATTCATTAATTCATCATAAAAAATTTGTGTTAAAACACAAATCTTTAATAGCTTTAGTCAGTCAGATCACTGAATTTAATATACCCATATAACTTAGCATGTCCCTGGTTTAAAATACATGGATGTTACTTTGAAATGCTTTTTAATTGATACATACAGGGCTGCCAAGGATGAAAGATTTATTGTTATCATTTAAAGCTAACATTGTGCCACATTCCATATCCACAATCAAGGCAGAACATTCACTGACCTCAGTTCAACCAGAATTTGTACATTTATGGGCGTTAATTATTCCACAATTGGGATTTAAGAAAGACATTCTCAAGGAATCAAAGGGAGTTAAGCATCCAGCTCATTTCTGTTCATGAGATTTGAGCTCCTCATTTCTCTAAGCTCCTTTGCACACATCAGTCTAACTTTATGTCAGTTCCAGCTCAAGACAGTTATGAAGACTGCCACAGACAATAGGTATGCTAATACATTTATAAACCTTGCCCTTTTCTCCCATACTACTAATTCACCGTTTTTCAGCCCACTAGAATGCTAGTAAAGCAGAACTGGAAGTATGTGCTGTTTACAGCTCGCTTTTTTCATTGAGTAGGAAGTGAAAATAAATACCAAGCAACCAGCTCCATTCTTCACACAGGTATGGGAAGCTAGACACAAAAATTGGAAAAACAATGAATTCTCTCATACACATTTAGCTTTATACAACAACTTTGTATCAGCCAGCAAGATTTAGCTGGTTTCTCAAAACCATCCCTACAACAACTCTGTATCAGCCAGCAAGATTTAGCTGGTTTCTCAAAACCATCCCTAGCCTTACTCTTCCTGCCTCAAAGCAATATTATTATCTGAAATTGCCATAAACTTAAAATATTTTACCATGTTTAGGAGAGAATAATGGTGATTTTGATCTCGGCGGATTTTCTGGCCGAGGGGCTACTAACTGGACGGGCCGCACATGTTTATCCAACAGCTTCTTGAAGCAAGACTGCCGATTCTCAAACATGCTTCGAACATTTTCAAGCTTGACCTGCACTGACTGTATCTGGCACTGTAGAGAGTGAAAAAGACTCCCGTGATCAAATAACAACCATTATTTTGCACTTTGACCCAAAACAGCGGACTATAAAGCTGGCAACACCGCAACACAGTCCGATCTTGCTTTTTACTTGTGTAACGTGGAACTGGAGGGGTTGCTTACCTTCAATTCAGCTGTTAAGACTGACTCAAAATCGCAGTGTAGGGCTTGGGGATCATAATTTAAGTAGGCTGAAGAGCTTTCAAGGAATCTTTCTATGTCCTGGAGAGCCTTCTGAGCGCCTTCTTTAGACTGACACTTATCCATTTGCTGGTTGGCGAGCAGGTAGGCACCTTCATCACAGCACTGCAGGGCCTGGTAACAGCACAGGGCAAACACAGAGAGTGAGACCATGAGCAGCACTCCTACTGAACCAAGGTTCCCATGAGGAATATAATTTACCACAGCTGTATTTTCAACAGGGAGCTAATTAGTACTCCTGAAGACCTCAGCAGTTATGGCATTATGATTAGAAAGTAGAAAGGCCACATTTTTTCTGGAGTGACTGCAGTCCTCAACATACCCAACCAAGATGTGCTCCCACTTGTACCTGGATAAAACCTGCAGTATAACTGACACAAAAGCACTATTTTGTGCATAGCTGAAACAAATGATGAGCGGATCTTTATTTACCCAACTCAGAAAGCTGAAGGGGGCACTGCAGAGTTTACAACGAGACAGACGGGTTTCCAGAGGTAAATGCCTGGCTCAGTGCAGACCTGAACTGCGAGGAATGAACAAAGTAATTGCATTCATGTTATAAAAAACCCAAGGATTTTAAATTGCAGTTTAAAGTTCTACATCTAACACGCACAGGTTAATAGCTGAATGCCAGGCTGGGGTTCAGCCGGCACTCACACACTGTGGTGTGCACAGGTCTGAGAAGATGCTGCAGCCAAGAATGACAGAGGGCCTCCAGTGCTGTGAACGGGAAGGGAGACCATGGAGAGCAGGACCACAACGTGCTCCAGCAGAGCCTGTGGGCTAGACCACCAGCACCAACCAGGACTGCAAGGAGCCTAGGAGAGAATACTGCCCTGCAGCTGAGAGGCTGCTGAGGAATTGTCCGTCCCCACAGATTAATGCAATATTGAAGTGGAGCACACAGAGAAAAAACTCAAGTTCCCCAGTCCCCTGAAACAGTGCAATGGAAAAGGGTCAAACTTCTCTGCCTCTTGATAGCCTCAAGCATATTACAGCCGTGTGCCTTCTGGCCTAATTAGCGTGAATTTCCCTAAATGAATTTTTGATGCTGATTAAGATATCAAAGAGGTTGAAGCTACATGACTCCACTTCCATGCTAGCACACAGCAGCTGCGCCTATCTACCAATCTGTCACCTTAATTTACAGTCAGCTATGTCCATTCTTAATAAATTGCTAAGCAGAAAGGGCTGGAGTTTATCTGAAAGCATTACCTCTATTGCACTGGGTATGAAAACCTCAAAAATCAATAAATACATGGATGCAGCTTGAAAGCACGAGCAACAACAGGAGCTGAACTTTCGTGTTCTGAATTGCCCCCTGGAGATGCCCACCTCTTTCTGCTGACTATTCACAGCACCAGCAGATATGTGTTTGCTAACTTAACCAACTAAGTGAGGGGTGAAGCACTCCTCCAGCTTCTGGGGAACACTCTCCTAACCTGAACTGCTGAAGTAAAGCCGCAAATTTCAGATGCTTTCAGCTAAGAAGTGGAGATGCTAGCCCCACAGAGAAGCTAACTATCTACTCCTCAGGGCACTGTGTCTCTGAACTCTACCTGCTGAAGGCGAGTATGAAGATCCAAGGTCTTCTGCAGTCGCATCTGCTTCCTTTTGATCTCGTCAGACAAGACATCAGAATGGTGCCGCAGCTCGTTGCATTGCTGGCAGATTAAGTTGAGTGCGTAGTGATGATTTGCTGCTAGCTGGTGTCCGTGTAGTATCACCACCTGAGCCTTCCCTATCAGATCCTTCAGTGAAAGGAAGAGAATGGATTGCACGCTTACTGAAATAATGTCAAAATATCTACATATAACAACATGCACTTTCTCTTCTTACCAGATTTCAGGTACACATGGAGATGACTGCCATTAGGAGTAGCCAGAATGGGTGGCTTACGCAGGATAAAATGGCACTCATCATCTGGGAAAAAAAACTTTTGCTATCCAAAGGGAGGATGAAGACGAAAACAGTATTTCACCAAACTAGCAATGCTGTGAATGGCTGCTGGCAATGTATTGCTGCCGTCTCCAGGAACTGCATTCTAAAAAAAATACAGCTGATGTCCAGTTTAGGCACACTGCTCATAGGCATGAAAGGGAATTTGAGCAGTTAAGGTTTATGGTGAAAAGAAATCAGGCCCTTTGCAGCAAAGCTTGATGCAATGAACATGCTATCTTGTCTGCACATCTTGGTCAGTGTAATGGTTAAGTCTTCTCCAGGGTTAGCGTTCTGCAGGACTGCTTCCCTGTTGCACCCTACCTGCCTGGCCTTCTGTTCCCCCTCCCTCTCTCCATAAACATTTCACCTAAACGGCCAAAAAAGCCTTAGACCTTTCCCCTAGGACTCTCATTTTCAAAGAAGCCTCTGGGGGTTGTGTCCAGATGCCTCAGGATTTCTCCGCTGACCCTGGTGTGCTTGCCAAGCACATCCCTTTAGAGAAGTCACATCCTCAGTTGGGCTCCTGTGAATCATCTCTCTTCACATTTCTTTCCCCTACATCACTTAGCCTTCATCCATATGCTGTGTTCAAATCACAGACATGTCAAGATAGCAACTTTTTTGCCTCTCCATGTGCCTGGTAACAAGTCTCTGCCTATTAGTGCTGCTAAAGCACTTAACATATAAATAATTCTTCTGCCAGCTCATTAAGCCCCACGCCTCCCCTATGTTCAGAAATCTATCTGTTCTGGATTTTCATGGTGGCTCAGCAATTTATTTTAACTATGATAATTAAATACCCTGTTCCTGGCTTTCAGAGCGATCACAGTGTTGCTGCGCAGAGAAAAGACATGAAATCAATCCTTTTGCACAGCCACTTACCAACAAATTACACCAGAACCAGGTAATTTCAGAAAACCCCTCCTACCCCAAACACAGAATACGCCTCTTGTGTTTCATTAGTGCCTCTTTCTGTGAAAGCTTCTCTCACCTGAGCCACACCATCAAAATGACCCAAGTCCTTGAGCCTCTGTTTTACTTGGGGGACACTGTCGCCAGTGTCGGGCAGCTCCGCTTGCTGATCCATTAAAAATTCAATGGCACTCTTGACCTAGACACAAAGAAGAAGACTGCTGCAAAAGGATATGAAGCACAGGCAGAAAATCATTCTCAGACCAAAATTAATCACACTTTAGCTAAGACTGCTAAATCCAATAATAAAACTAGTGTCCAAGAACTAATTTCTAAATTCAAAGATGCTTCTATCAGCAAAATCTATGCAACTGCAGGGCAGTGGTGGTACCTAAATTAGCTCTGAATGAGGAAGCACAGCGGTCTCCCCAAGCTCTGCCAGAGTCGAGGAACAGCAGCATAAATTAAACACTCTTAAAATAAAAAGTGTAAAAACTTCTCTCCCCTTCTTTTCATCTCCAACTCTTCCTTCAGCCAACAGGAGTGCATCTGATCATACCTCTTGAAAACTTTGCTCAAACTTCCACAGTTGTAAATATTGCTCCATTTTTAACTGATGTTTTTCCCAGAAGCCATCAAAAGCAATCTCCATTTCACGAAGCTGACCAAGTAACCTTAAGCACAGAAAAAGGACACAACTGGAACAATTTGCAAATGGAGGACAAGCAGAGATACACAAGCCCTAGAGTCTCTTGGGTCTTCTGGACCCAAGCTCTCAGAAGTCAACAGATACGTATATAGGACTTGTGAAAATCTCAGAGAGAATTTTAATGAAATCATCACTGCAGGGGACAGCACCTGTGTGAAGCAGTTGTTAACTCCATTTATCTGAATAATACCTGAGAACCTGGCATGGGAGAACCCTGCAGCTGCTCCACAGCCTCATCGTCTCAGTGGGGGGAAAAAAACCGAGCAGGTCAAAGTAATTTGACAGAAGTCACCCAGCAATTTGATGGTTCTGGAGCAAAACTCTGGAATGTTTGTCTTTACCTGTTTGATAGGTGACCTAAGCAACACATCTATGCTTAAATAACTCGAGTGTTTCCACTCAAAAATCAGGCAAATTAGGAAACACAATGCACTCACCGATTCACAGTCTCCCAGTCCCCGGGCCTCTCACGGTGCTGTTCCTGACTGCACTCCCCAGGGTCAGGCTCTTCAAAACTGCTCAAAAGCAAGTTTCCCTCTTTTGTGACTGCTGTAATCTCTTCCTGTATAATGCAAAACATTTCTCACTCAGGCTACTTTTTGTGAGGTAAAGATAAGCCATTTGGTGTTTCTCCTGCCTTAGTTTCTCTGTATGAAANAGGCCTCTCACGGTGCTGTTCCTGACTGCACTCCCCGGAGTCAGGCTCTTCAAAACTGCTCAAAAGCAAGTTTCCCTCTTTTGTGACTGCTGTAATCTCTTCCTGTATAATGCAAAACATTTCTCACTCAGGCTACTTTTTGTGAGGTAAAGATAAGCCATTTGGTGTTTCTCCTGCCTTAGTTTCTCTGTATGAAATTCAGCACCAGTACCCATCAGACCAAAGGACTCTCAGCAGATGTTTTAGCCCCCTAAACATGCGGTTAGCCCTTGGAGCTGGAGAAGGCTGAACCATGGTCTTGTTACCAGGCTGGGTGAAAACTGGCACGTGTGAAAACATCGGGCCACAAAATCATTCAAGAGGCAGGAGAACAGCCCTACCACACGTCTCTCTTGGTGAGCAGGTGGGTTCATTTTAGACAGCTATCTACAAATTCATGTATTCAAGCAGGTATTTCTGCAGCTTGGAGGATGTGCTTCTCCACCAAGGTCATCACAGGAGGTTGTAGGAAGAGCATTCCACAGTGGGAAAAAGCCAGGACTGAGCTCACGTGGCACCACTCACTAGAACCTCAAAGTATAGAGGCAAGTCAGCACTTTCAATGTAACCTCCACTTAGGGAAAATTTAAACTCTTGGTGTGTTCATTAGCATGAGCTGAGGTGCTTTGTGCTGTGTTGGGCTCAGCCCCAAAGCAAACAGGTGCATTTAATCAATTATTTTCAGAAAAAAAGAGACCGAACACAGAGGTGAGAAGGAAGGAGAAAATTGATGTGGCTGATGAGCTGAGTTGGAGGAAGGCCTGAAGGAGAGACCTGTGCACAGCTCCATTGGAGAGCCAACTCCTGGAGGAGTAAGTCCATTCTAGGAGACGGGTGGATTTCTATTGCAAGAGAACCAATGGCAAAAACACTTTAGCGAGAAGATTTAGAAAGCACAGACTTGCTTAAACGCCTGCCTGCCCGCCCCAGATAGCTCACAGCAACCTGAACATAACAGCATCTTCACGGCCGCAGGAGCTTCTCCTCTCCCACACACAAAGTGTCCGCTGCCGGTTTGCATCCCTATCGCTAAAACATCACTGAACATGACCACAAGGCAAAAGCCCCATCTCCGTTTGATACTACCACGTCCAGGAGACTCAAAAGGGTGGAGGAATTACGCAGCACGCTTTATACCGCAGGTGGCTGCTATTTCATCTTCTTGCATCTCACTTTCCAGAGCCCTGCACTCCCCTTTTGATTCAAAGCCTTTCATTACATGTATGACAAAGTAGCCTGACTGTCAAACAGGTGTTAACTTGATTTTTCCCCATTCAGAATATCAAAGAGGTTAATGTCTTAATTACTCTGTTTAATTAATTTCTGTCATTTTTTCACTGTGTTTGCAACCAGCTTCTGTTCAGTATCACAGCTACGTTAATTATTCTCATCGACTCATTATCTGAACTCAGGAATCAACTGTACCAATCTTGGGGTTGTCACGAGTGAGACAAGGATCCTGTGTCTTGCTGTCACCACAATCTGTGCTCAGTTTCTCATCTGCTTTCATCTTCCATGGTCTTAGAAGGAACAAAAGAAAAAAGCCAATGGACCTCATTTTAGCCAAAAACCAACAAGTGGTTTTGATATTTGAAATTAACAGACGAGGCACTAAAAGCAACAGATGCCTTGTACTGAGCACTGCTGTGCATTATATGCAAATGAAAACACTTGATGTGTTTTATTTCTCCACAGAGGAAAGTATGTATTACTGACTGGTTTACATTGTGCAACCAATATTTGCTCCCTACACTCTGGCTATAGTCCTAAGCACGAAGTTTAAGTCAGTCAGTCATACGGCAACATATGTGTGGCTGCTGCCTTATACTACAGCTCTCTTCATTTTCAAAGAAGAAATAAAAGAACATTGGCTGTATCTGTAATGATACTTTCTATACATATGCACATACGTTTATGCCTACACACCGCACACTTTGGATGTCATTTTGCATATTTCTTACAGGCAGCCTTCTGGGAACTCACTGTCACATGAATGACAAATGATTATAAATGAAAATAGATACACTTCTTTGACTTAAGCAAATGAATCCTGTCATAAAGCCATGGGCCTCGTTCTTCAGCTGCACAGCATGGCTATTAGCATGGGAATCATTTATGAAACAAGGGTTTGGGGACAGGCCTGTGCTGTCTCCAGAAGGAGCAGGAGCAGCAAAGACAACCGCTTGATATAGCAGCAGCTGGCTGCACTAAAGCTTCCACTAACTCCTATAATAGTACTAATCACAATCACAAATAGTTGAAAAAAAAATCTTTAAGTATTAAAGAAACAAATGGTTTTTAAGATGAAACATGAAGGCTCACATGAAGACAGGGATCACATCATGAATGCTCTGTACCATGCGCTTGCACTAAATCTTCACCTAGGCTGCCCTCCAGCACAGTTCCCCAAGTGCCCCCAGGGAAGGTGCACCAGGCGGAGGGACCTGAGGACAAACCACCCCTCCAGACCTGCTGATGATCTTTGGGTGCGGCTTCCTCCAGCCATGGGGATGAAGCAGAGGGAACCCCACCAAGGGCACAAACCCACAGGCGACGAAGCCTCCCACCTATCCTCCTGCCAGCGAGATGCACAAAGCCCACGGGAGGACCACACTACAGACACCAATTTCTGCAGCCAGCAAGGAGGTGGCAGCTAAGAGAGCTTGCTGGATGCTGGCAGGGTAATTTGCTTGAGTGGATGGCAAATGTAAGGGTAACATACAGAAACAGTCATGCTGTGTTTTGTCTGTCAACACATACACATGCATGGGAGGAGTAGGCACCAAACAGGCAGGCAGTCAAATACCAGAAATCCCATCTTGCTGTGCAAACAGGGGCTGGAAACACGCCATGGAGCTGCTGATGAGACGTACCTTGAGCTGGTAGTACTTTTCTGTGCGCAGGGCCAGGATGCGTTCGATTGAATACATGTCGTCCGGTAGCTCGGTCTCTGCCAGCTCCGTACCAAAGGATTGCAACATTTGTGCAATTTCCTTCACGGTTAGCGCAAAACTCTCTATCGCCTGGTGGGAGATGATAATTGCAATTAGCCTGGGATTCAGGACACTCCTGCAGTTCATCAAGTATATGCAAAGAGCCAAGGCTGAGATCTGCAGAGAAGCCCAACAGCTTGCTCTGAGAGAAGTGGGTGGCATGTCCACTGCAGACAGAGCTGATGTGTGCTGCAGTGCATTAGCTAGTAGCCACCAATGCGTGGCCAGGTGACTCTTAGAGCAAACTGAATCCACATCAGGGACTTAAATAAGGATAGTATTGGGTGGAGATACTTCACGCTATGTTTTCTGCTGCCTGTTCTCGTGCACTCTGAGATTTTTTCCTACCACATATCGGAGGTCTATAGCAGAATGCACCATAGGATCCATCTCAAATATTCCTGTAGTTTCACTTCTGTTATTCTTCTCCTCTGGTTAACCCACACTGGGAACCACCTCCACGCAGTAGGGCTTGGAGATGTATTTGGCATCTTGGTGATGGATGTTTCCAGCTTTGCAAGCCTGAATGGTGGGTTACAAGGAAGTATGGCATCACGGCCACCTCATCCGCAGCTTCACCAAGAGGACAAGGGAGGGAGCTAAGCGGTGTGCCAGAGACAAACTGGAGACAGTGGGATAGAAATGAGTGCTGTTGGTACTTCCCCAGCACATCCCAGACAGCCACTGGGAGCTCGGGATGCCAGATGGCTCCTACACCTCAAGGCAAGGTGGGGCTCTCCATCACCACCCACAGCTCTGGCTCTGCTTTTGAGAACGGGGTAACAAACTCAAATGTAACTGATCATTTTTATATGTTCTTTAAACAGCATGTATTATTTTCCATGGAAATTTCAGGAAATGTTTTATTAGCACACTACAAGGGAATTTTGAGAGAGGATTTTCATATGGACACTTACCCGCTGTATGTAGCTATGGTCTCGAAACTATTCTTTTCTTAGATTAGCATTTTTTGTCATTCATTTTGTCATTTTTGTCTCCAAGTGTGAGAGCTACGCCATTATCGCTTTAACACATCATGCAAAAGAACAAAACTGAGAGCCAAAAATTTTAAAAAATCATTAATTTGGCAGTGCATCAGTGCAAACTGGCACAAAGTTAATGGCACAAGCAATAGCTTGAGTTATTCCAGCTACAACATCTTGTGCTTTTGTCTTTATACTGAGCTCCACATCTGCTGCTGTGGATGACGTTGCAGGACAAGGGGCACTAGGATGCCTGGTACATTTTTTTATCAGTGCTTTGATTTGTTGGAAAAGTAACTGGAAATCCAATCTGCCATTAATCTGGGAGACAAAGTCCCAGTGAAAACTAAGAGTGCATGGGAAGCATAGAAACACACGGCAAGGCATAGCTCAGAGAACTCAATGCCTGATTCCTGGCAATATTAAAGGAAAATTCTTGCAAAGAAAAAAAAATAAAAGGAAATCTCTGCATTTGGTCAGTATGTAGAGAGCAGTCTCACTGCCCTGGTTCTCAAACACATTTGTGATACTAATCACATGAAGCAACCACTTTTTAAAAAAAGGCTATTCTATACCTACCATTAAGGGAATTTTAACAAAGACTTAAGAAGACAGATCTTTCAGGAGCAGTTTCAAAAGGACCCTGAAGGAGTTAATCATCCATTTCCCTTATAAACCCATCAAGTACCTAAAGCCACTTGACTCTTTTGCAAATCAGATCAAGGAAATGTAGCTGGCTTCAGGGGTTATTTTCAGCTACCCATTGCTCATTGCCTTACAACTAACCTTCCTCAATCGATCCCATACACCCAAGAGCTCAGCGCTCAGCCCCGGTACGTACAGTCCTGAAGATGACCCACTCGCTGTGGCAGTACTCCAGAGTGCCTCCAAACTCCGGGGTTAATTGCTGTTCATCAATGTAAGTCAACAGGTCACTAACCGAGCTCAGCATAACAACCTACAAACAAGGCAACGCTGTCAGTTGGTCGATCATCGCTTCTACCCACGTGATATACAGATGAAGCCTACAAATTTTTTATGTATCTGAAAATCGGGTTTGGTCTAAATATTGCTCTACAGTATGGCTTTCTTCTTACACTTATAGCTTAACATAGCTTTTATGTGATGTATTTGACCATTTTTGTAAGCCAACCCTGATCTCCCAGGTGCTTTCCTCCTTAAATGCAAAGCACAGTGAGATGCTGCAGTACCTGACTGCAGAACAGACCTGAAAGCAAAAGTAATGCAGTTTTTTGCAAGGTATGACCAGTAAACTGGAAAAAATATATACATTTTAGTAAGTTATGAAGCATTGGCCAATTTCACATACATATACACTCATGAGTTTTTGTGTGTCTTGATCTGCCCTGGGACAAGTAATGAATTTTCAGCGACAATCATTTTAGAGTGAAAAATGCGTAGTTTATATGGTTTATATATACAATATAATATTTCATATTATTTCCTAAAAGAAAACATTAGTTTGTTTTGTGCATTTGTAATTGCATCAACCTTAGATTCCATAAACGTACTTTTCTTCTCTCAATTATTCTCATTATGTCCTATAATCAAGGTGGCTTTAGAGGTCTTGGAAACTTTGACTTGAGAATATAAAACCACTTCAGTTGCTGTTTTAGAAACAAACACCAACACGATGCTGGTATGGAGTTTACACTGAGGTGAAAATGGCGATTATGGGTGGAAGTCATAGCAAAAGCTTCACTAGACACGCCTTTGACATTTCAGACATTAAACAAATACCTGAGCATGATTTTATCCTCCACAGAAGCATGCAGCCTATACAGAGGACGAGGACAGGCTGAGAAGCCCACCACCCACTACGATGGACATGCTCTGTGGGGAGCAAACTGTGCACAAGGGAGCTGAAAAATGCCACAGAAGAGATTTTGTGGAGAGAGATTCGGTGGAAATAGGACATTTCAGGCAGAGACGCTCTGGTTACCCTTCACATAGGTGCCTGCAGAGTGGGTCACTGTTACCTCCCAACCCCAGGCACACGGGGAGCCTCCGATCACACACAAGCACACCACTTCTGCATGCTCGTACCGGTAACTTGAGTAGAAAATCCTCCTGACTGAACCGAAATCCAATGTCAGTGAAGGTGCGCTGGAAAAACCCCGTGGGACGAAGAACCATCACTAAGTGCAGGTTCCCTGGGAAAGAAGCCTGCAAGGAAAGAGAGGTGACATTCAGCCCGGGGACATGGCAGGTCCAACAACAGCTTTCAAACGCCTTGAAAAGAGGGGAAATCATTCATATCTTAGTATTTTTTTCTGATTGCCCCTGATAGCCTTTCTTATTTTCAAAACAGGAGGGAGACACTGTAGGTGGTTTAGAGATACGGGACATAACTGCAGGAGAATTGTCCAGCCCCACTTCCCTGGGAGCTGGCAGGAGTTCAGCCATGCATCTTGGAGGGCCACTTATTATAGACTTTAATACTATATACTGTGTTCAGCATTGTAACTTGGGGAGTGAAATTACAACTTAGCAGGGAACAGAGGGCTGGAACATCGAGAGGAACGACAGACAGATTGAGGAAGCAAAATTTATTGCCAAACTCACTAATCATTCCATAACTGCATCAAGCGTACTCTTCTTGTCCCTGGTAATTACCAGGCAACATTTAATTTGTGGTAAGAATTTGGAATTTCCTGTCTACGCTGCTGGAGCCTTTTCTCGAGCATATGCTTGGCAGGTGCGTTTTTAAATAGATCTGTGAAAAGGGTGCTTGAGAATGAAAGAGAATTTTTAAGAAAGTAAGAGTCATATCATTAAATTATGGATAAGCGCATGATGCAAAGAATTGAGTTAATTAAGACATATGATTTACTCTGAGATCCTGCCATGCCAGGTTACATTTCTCCATACATTCCTACTCATATTATCCTCCTCCAAGAAACATGATAGTAGTATCCATAACAAGGGTGAGAGTAATGGACATGTTTAGGTATTTTGCACTGCAAAGCACTTAATCTATGCCTTCAAAACAAAGATCGCTCCCATAAACATGCATTAGTGCTGTTCAAAAAAGCCATGGTTTACAGTTGAGATCAAATGTCCATGAACTGCATCATAACTCCTTTGCTATGTTTTCTTGTGTAGGAGATATCGGAGTGTGGCTTCTGTTGCCCACAACTCCATTTAGAAATGGACAGTGACTTTTAGGATCAAATAAGTCACATAAATTCAACAGATTGATCTGCTGTTATTTTAAGTAGGAGCATGAAAAAAAAAATAAAGAAATTAATATGAACGAAATGCCAAATTCATGCTCTTTGGAAGTCAACAAGAATGGTGCCAGGGACAAAGATCTGGCATTAGAAACAAGAGAAAACCATTAAATAACAGAGATGTTTGTGCTGGCTGCAGCCCTAGGTGCTGTACCTCTGTTACACAGCATTTGGTTAGCGCACAACATCTCCGAAACGGCTGCCAGCCCCAGGCACACAGCACTGGCTACAGCCATGGGAGACCCAAGGAACCAACTTCCAACCCCATCAAACCTGCAGATGGGCCAAAGGTCTAAACCTGGCCATGGAGTCATGGAATCACAGAATCACAGAATGGAAGGGCCCTCTGGAGACCCCCAGTCCAACCCCCCTGCTAAAGCAGGTGCCCCCAGAGACAGGTTGCACAGGAATGTGTCCAGGCAGGTTTTGAATCTCTCCAGAGAAGGAGAATCCAGAACCTTTCTGGGCAGCCTGTGCTGGTGCTCAGTCACTCTCACCAGACCTTCGCAGCTCTCAGTAAGGTTTTGCCCAAGGAAGTGTCGGTGAGAGTCTGCAGGAGATCCAGGTTCAGCTCCCTGCTTCAATGCCTGTTTAAACAGCTCTACAAGGAAGATCAGCCCTCCTGCAAGACAACCACAGGCAGGTCCTCCAACAGCCCAGCTACCAGACACAGCTCTGTCTGCAGAGAAGCCCATCTCAGAGACCCTGCTCAGCTCAGAATTTTAACTTGAGCTTCCCATATTACTAGAAATAAAATCATCCACAGGCTACTGGATATCTCTGAGGTGTTGGAGTGGTTCCTCACTTTGAGAAGAATCTCTGCCAGGGATGCAGAAAACCTTCACCGAGGAAAGCACCAGGCTTCACTGAGGAACTGGCACAGGCTTGTAGACATTTTGAATGAACTGAAAATTTACAGCATTAATATTTCAGTGGAAAGTCTCTGGCAAGCTCAACACTCATCCTCCAGCGCATCCCAGAGAAGCTGGCTACCTCTCCCACCTCACCGTGCTGGCTCTCCGATGGACCAGTAAATGCTTCGCTCTTTCCAGGCCTGTTGGCTGACCTGCCTAGTCCTTGACACTCTTCATGCTCTGGCACGTCCCACAGCACTAGGACATCCCAGGAAGAGACCTGTCAGTTTGCATTCACAGCAGTGTCGTGCCCATCCCTGCAGAGCTGTGAGTCCATCATGTGTCGTTCCCTCACACCCACCCTTATGTCCGTGTTTGCCTCATTTTACGTCCTGTTCATTTGCCAGTGGGCATTCCTCTGCAGACAGAACAACAGTACCATGCCCCAAGAAGGTTTCAAAAACATCACCAAGGAGACACCGTGAGCTGCAAATCTCAAAGGATAGGATGCTTTTGCTCCAAGACAGGCCCTGCACCCCTGGTGTTAATGGCTCAAACTGACTTGAACCGAAGCCTTGTGAGGCCAATGGTCTTACAATGCTTTAAAGGAGCTCGGATAATGCAATTTTGGGTACTTCCACATGGTCACGAGTCTATTGTAGGTGAATCCAGGGGTGAAGTCTCACAGAGTTTGGGGAAAGCCACTGTTTCCAGCTCAGAAACACAACAATGTGCTCAGGTTTCTGATCTTTAGGCTCCTACCTTGACACGCTCCTGAAAAATGCATCAGCAATATCTTTGAGAAGAACAACCAGCCAGAGATGCATCCTCTCTTGGTCTTACCTCATTATCCCCCTCCATCCCCTGTTCCCGTTAACTCTGTTCAGCACTTCAAGCAGAGATGAGTCTGCTTTGCACTCTCCTACTCCTTCGAGCGCTTTCTGACATGTACCCTTCGTGCGCAGAGCAGACTCCCTGGAGGAATGGCCTGGGTCTCCAAACCACACTGCCCCATGGGAACCTGCAGACTTTTAATGTCTTCTCCTATGAGCCCTTGGGCAGGAAACCCACAGCTCCAGGAAGATGGAGCAGCGATCAAGAGGCAAGCAGAGCAGCCTGCCAAAACTACACTGCAACAGTGATAAGATGTGAAACGCCTCTCTGAGAGCAAAGGTGCCTTTGGACACCTTTGAGTTTGTGCATGCAGGAAGCCAACATGTTCGACACAACACACAAGAAGAGACCATAACCTGGCACTCACATCCTTCTGCCATGTCTGCCACATGGGCAAACTCTTCTTTGATACAACTTTATGCCCCACACACACACAACTGTATCCCTTTTGCTCCTTGATATGTTTCACCTCAGAGGTAGCTGGGTTTCCAGGACAGGTGATTTGATTTCCATTCAGTTTAGAAAGCATTTGGGGATTTTTCAGCTGATCTTACACACACAGGATCAAGGTCAGCACTTATGAATAGCTACAAAACAAGAAATGCAGCTTTGCAAATGACACCTAATATATTTTAAGCATGGAAAAAACAAGCAAGCCAAAAAAAAGAGCTTGCAGAAAGACAGGCACCAGCCAAGCCGTGTCCTGTGCCCTCTTACAGACTTAAGAGAAAGGATGAAATGTTAAAAATATATTTTTTAATATATATATGAAAAGATCAACAATTCTTCAGGGATAACGCTCCAGACTGGTCTATGCCTTTTTTAATCACTGCTACAATTCTAGTTCTTCTAAGGGCTGAAGTGTAGATAAGTTACCTGCAAACTGAACTCTAATGATACTGCAGGTACTGCTGGGAAAAAACCCTTCCCCATAACACATTCAAGAAAGCAAAGACAGAAGGGTCCTTAGTCTTGCCTTATGTTTTAATCTTATTATTTATAACACTACAAAGAATCTTTTGCATTTGACAAACCTGGGTTTACATAAGAAAGCGCCTAAAAGAACCCTTTAAAGCCTTTGCCCTCTGCTATTCCTCTGCAGCATCATGAGAAAAGGCAGAAAACTATCGGCGCAATTCCACTAAATCAGGCAGTTGGCAACATTTCACTACTACAAACTATCTCACCGACCAAAGACCGTGCTCAGAACATTTCTCCCCTTCTGAGGACACAAATGTGCATACCTTAAGGCCCCAGTCCAGCGACTAGTTTAAATGCACACTCAACAGTAACCACGTAGATAGCACTGATATAATCAATGTAGAGGAACCGGGCTAATAAAGCACAAGAAAGGGCATGCACTGAAAGCATGGCAGTTATTACCTCCTTAGGAAATATCTCATCTTGATGCATTTAATGTGATTTTTCCCTGATTTTAGGAATTCGGTTTTCAGAGAATGTCCTTCCCTGCGGTTCACTGGGACATTCATGAGGTTGGAAATCAATAAATATAAAGAAAAAGTAGCGTCTGCCAGGAAGTTAAGTTTCTGAGCAATGGAGGCTGAGGCTAGCGGTCCTTACCCAGGTGCTGAAGTTAGCGACTTTCTGCTGTCCCTTACAGGAAAAGCCACACAACAAAACGCCAGGTACCCCTAATTTGAGCTGTAACTTCCCCCANCGGGCGGGCAGGCGGCGGGCAGGCGGCGGGCAGGCAGCCCTGCCGGCACCCGGCTCCCGGCTGGCAACCCCGCTCTCCTTCCTTAGCGCCGGGTTCGGTTTTAAGGTGGAATGCCAAAAATCCTCCTGCAGACGGGGCCAGCTCTTTCCTTCGAGGACTGGGCTCTCAGCTTAGAGCTCCGAGCCTTCCCTGTCCCCTCCCTGCAATTCTCTCCGAGCCACGTTTTAACGTCATTCAGGATTTTGCAGGGAAATAAGGAAAGACGCTCCTGCCAAACCCCGAGGCTTGACCCTGGCAGTAGGGCCTCGCTTCCCAAAGCAAGCAGTACCGGCGTGAGCCCGGTCTGCCCCTGCAACTGGAGACATACACAAAGAGTTAAGCAAAAATCTGTGCGGTCTTGTACAAAATTTTTCTGGATCAGATGCACAACCGCAGGGCTGCAATTGCATATACATATGCTGGAAAAATAGGACACTGTACTGCAAATTTGGCTTATATGCACTTCATTATTCCAAAATTATACAAAGACCACAAAAAAAAGATTTCTTTATTGCAGCATAGGTTATGGTTTATGATTGGAAAGAAATCAAGATTTAATCTCCTGTGTCAGCTGCACAAAGGCAAGCCCAGTCAGACGCCTCCTGGACACAAAGCCAGCCCTTCAGGGCCAGACCCTGTTTTTAAGGCAAGATTCCTAAGCCTTGAGATTTAGTGGACACAGGTTTCCCACTTCTCATTCCTCTTTGCACAGAGCACCTCCACATTATCAACATAGACAGCTCTGATACTGCAGGCAAAGCCACTTCTGTACATGGACACAGCACATACAGGTACAGAAATAGGGTGTATGTATGTTCAAAGGTCACACAATAATTAAATATCTTAATTAAACAGAAAATGAATGACACTTCTGTAGAAGCTATAAATTAGGACAGGATTTTTTCACATTTGAAACTGCCAGAGTATGCAAAGCAACTACATCATCTTTAAAGGATGCTCTTAGTACTAGCACTGGTTCAAACGCTGGCAGCAGAACTGAATTTTGATGATCACTTTAAAGAAGTACTTTTTAAATGCTGCTTCTTTGCTAATGGTATGGCAACCACGCTTGGAAATTCAGTTTGTAACATTCAGGAAAATCAGAACCCAAAATACTGACAGTGGTATCTTAGGCACGTTGCAAAAACGTAAAATCCTCTCTTCCTTCTACTGGATGCCTATCAGCAAAACTCCATCAAAGCCTGACGTTTTTAATGCCAAGTTCAGCTGTACCAGTATTAACTACTTAAAATAGCAAAAGATCTAACTTTATCAGACCTAAGCAGAATCAGGTAAGAGTATTCTTTCTCAGTGCATACTGTTTACTTCATTCTCCATCAGATGGATCAATGCCTCTAACCGGTCAATGATTATAAGCAGAAACAAAAGCAGTAATAACACACACAGAATATTTTGATTGACTTACCCACGTGGCATGGTCTGGTTGGGAAAGCAATNAGAGGCAAAACGAAACTCCAAAGGCTCTGCTGCCTTTATTTCAGCCGCCGCACCATTAACCCCGGAGACGCCGTTAGCATCGCTGCTGCTGCACTAATTCTGCCGAGGCCCCTGCTGTCTGCGAGGGGCTTTCCCTCGCCGTAGGCGCAATAAATAAAGCGTTTCCCACGGCGTTCCAGGGATGCGCTGGGAGCAGCACTGCAGGACAGCGGCGCCCGACGCCCGCCAGGAGAGCCCGGCTGCTCCCGCGCGCAAGGCGGCACTGACAGCACTCCCCGCGGGGTTTCATTAAACCCGTCCCGGTCAATATTCCCGCTCCCTCCATCTCCCCCCCGCCCCCCGCCCGTGCTAAAGCGGCCTCTCGCCGCCGCCAAGCCGCCGCCCCCCGCCCTGNCATATGCTGGAAAAATAGGACACTGTACTGCAAATTTGGCTTATATGCACTTCATTATTCCAAAATTATACAAAGACCACAAAAAAAAGATTTCTTTATTGCAGCATAGGTTATGGTTTATGATTGGAAAGAAATCAAGATTTAATCTCCTGTGTCAGCTGCACAAAGGCAAGCCCAGTCAGACGCCTCCTGGACACAAAGCCAGCCCTTCAGGGCCAGACCCTGTTTTTAAGGCAAGATTCCTAAGCCTTGAGATTTAGTGGACACAGGTTTCCCACTTCTCATTCCTCTTTGCACAGAGCACCTCCACATTATCAACATAGACAGCTCTGATACTGCAGGCAAAGCCACTTCTGTACATGGACACAGCACATACAGGTACAGAAATAGGGTGTATGTATGTTCAAAGGTCACACAATAATTAAATATCTTAATTAAACAGAAAATGAATGACACTTCTGTAGAAGCTATAAATTAGGACAGGATTTTTTCACATTTGAAACTGCCAGAGTATGCAAAGCAACTACATCATCTTTAAAGGATGCTCTTAGTACTAGCACTGGTTCAAACGCTGGCAGCAGAACTGAATTTTGATGATCACTTTAAAGAAGTACTTTTTAAATGCTGCTTCTTTGCTAATGGTATGGCAACCACGCTTGGAAATTCAGTTTGTAACATTCAGGAAAATCAGAACCCAAAATACTGACAGTGGTATCTTAGGCACGTTGCAAAAACGTAAAATCCTCTCTTCCTTCTACTGGATGCCTATCAGCAAAACTCCATCAAAGCCTGACGTTTTTAATGCCAAGTTCAGCTGTACCAGTATTAACTACTTAAAATAGCAAAAGATCTAACTTTATCAGACCTAAGCAGAATCAGGTAAGAGTATTCTTTCTCAGTGCATACTGTTTACTTCATTCTCCATCAGATGGATCAATGCCTTTAACCGGTCAATGATTATAAGCAGAAACAAAAGCAGTAATAACACACCCAGAATATTTTGATTGACTTACCCACGTGGCATGGTCTGGTTGGGAAAGCAATTATCAGTTAGGTCCTACCTATCCATGCATCTATAAACATGACTTTTCTACACCTGCGGGCGCTACTGTCCTACCATGCTCTGATTTCATAAGACACAACACATTGCTGAGTTGCAAAAAGCTTACTTTTGAGATTTGCTCAGAATCTAATGACGGGTAGCGCATAAAAATGTGTAATAGAGATTTAAAATACATGAATGCATACATATGGATTTAAAATAGACTTTTCCACCCATGCCCACACACAAATGCTTGTGAAGCCTGTTTTGAGAACCTAACACTTTTAGTCACTGACAACTAGGTAAAATATATCCTTACTAACAACCAGTGTCTAGAAAGCCAAATTCTCCACCCATCAAAAGCACAGAACATGGCACAAAACACATCTGAATTACTGTGAAAAAGAACAAAAACAAGCAAATGAATCAGTTAATGTGCTAATTTACGCACTCAAATGGGGCATAGAGCTATGACTGAATTAATTATAGGGCCATAAAACAAAATACTACCTAGAGAGAAAGCACGAGCATCGTTGCTCTTGGTTCCCAGTGTTTTCTGAAAGTGATACATAATGGGCCCGACGACTTAGTACATTAAAAGAAATTAATGTTAACGAGGACTTACTGCTATTTTTTGGAGAGTCATTTTGACCGATGTCCATGTGTCCAATCTTCTATCCAGGATTAGGATAAATTTGGTGTCAGACTCATGTAGACTATGAGATAAGAAAATGCCAAGTAAACACATAACATTTTGAGGGAATACGACTTTGTTCCCTCAAAAAAACCCACACCCAAGAACACAGAATGCAAACCATATTTTCACATTTCCACAATTGCTGAAGTTCCATTTGAAAATACTTCCCTGAGCAGACTCCAGCAAGAAATTTGGCAAGCCCACCTTACAGTTAGCCCAGGGTTATGCATCACCTTTAAAATGGGCATTGCATGGGATGTGGAGACAACAGATTGAAACCCGCATTGGGCTTGAGAAAGACTTTGCAGAGGTTGGAGGCAGCTGTGCTCCTGCTGACCAGCGCCAGGGTGGCAGCAGCCTCCACCAGCTGCTGCCCCAAGATGCACATCCCTGCCCTCACCGCTGAGCTTTTCCCTCTGAGGAAGCTTGTTACCTGCTTGCCCGGGTTACAGCAACAAATTGATGATTCCTGGCTTGTTCTGCCACAGGGCAACAGAGGTGACACTAATCCAGGCAAGGGGGATGCCAGCCTGGCACCGGGAGAGGGGAGCTGGTGCTGAAACAGGCTGTCGGTGCTTCCCCAGCACCTCCCGAGGCCCTGCTTGCGAGGCAGCGATTGCTAGCAGGCAATTTCCAACACGCTCTGGCTCACTTTGCAAGCGCAGACTTCCTGACATCCCTTTTGACACCCAAATCCTTTAAGTTGCTTTGAAATCCCCAGTCTTACCTAGCGAGCCAGCAGTACCCCGGATGCACAGTCTGGCAGGTGAGCTCCTGCCTGTAATTCAAACGTTGTCTTCCCAGGCTGGCTGGGTACAGCTCAGCCAGGTTCAACCCATGACACTACACACTCCAGAGCAGTCTGAATTACAAACTGGTATCAAGTTTGCACACAGGTGAGGGTACGCCAGCTTGTAACCAAGTTCTCTGACGTGAGTGTATTTAAAGGATCCTTTGGTAATATTTACAATATTTATTTTGCAGATGCTGAAACAGGATAGCCACGTCCCACGCCACCCTATCCAGGCGTCTCAGTGCTGCGGAGAGACTCCCAGTACATGCGCTGGCTCCCGAGAGCTGGGTCAGGTAGCTGTACTGGGCACTGCCCCATGCAGGCAGCCAACCGCAAGCACCATCTTCATTAATTCTTATGTTCAGTAAGTGAAAACACATGGTAGATTACTCAGACGTAGTGGCAGACAATACTTGGCAACTTCAATACCCAAAAAAAGACACTTGAAGCCAGCGCAGGAGCTTTCATTCAATGCAAATCTTGCTGCTCTGGTCTGCGCTAGCCACACCTTTGACAAATACATTCAACAGGAATTAGCAGTTGTGCCGAGAAGAAAACAAAATAAAATTCCCTTTGGCTCATAATAACAATTGACTGAAGATATGAAGAGGCACCCAGCTCCCAAACTGTCCTACAAATATATCTTATGGGTGTCTAATGTCGCACCCAAAGTGTTTCATGCGAATTTATACATTGCCATTGAGGCGCAGCAGCAAAGAGCGGGGAAAATGAAGAGCATATTTTGCACATGGGTCGTACACAGAGCTTCTGCATGTAACAAAGTCTGAGGTGACACCTCGTGAGCTGGATCAGGCACAACTTTTCAGCCAAAACCTTTTTTAGCTAAAATAGTTTTGGCAACACGAGACGATTCTGCAGATTTCTGTCAGCTCTGTTCAGCCCCACCACGAGTTAAATGACCTGGGCAGGCGGGAGGGGGGCGCAAAATGTTCCTTTTGTCTGAGGTAAAAATAAAACCCTTTGGTTTTTCAGCAGACACTAAAACTTTAAAAGGTAGATCTCTGTACTACGAAGAATTCCCTAACTCCCCACTGTATTTCCCAACAGGCTGCAGTTGAAAAAAAAAAAAATACAGTGTTTACACAGCATTGCTGTCATTGTAATAAAACCTGAAGAGAAACCTCACAATCCAAGTCATTTAGAAAAGGCAACCAGATTGTAGTGCATTGTCAGTTAATAAAAGTATGCCAAAGTATGCCACTTACTCAGGACAAGGTCACACTCAGAGAGTAGCCTCTCAGCATGTTAATTCACTTCTATCAGTTCCCTTACAGACACAAAGAAAGTTCCCAGCTGTCCAGAAGAATTGAAACCTACTGTGGGAAATTTTTTATTTGTTCTGGGGCTAGTGGAGCAAGCCTGTGACTATTTGCAACCCAGGCCTTGCAGGTTTATCAGATTTCCAGTTCTGCGATGTACCTTTTAAGACTGACAATAAAAATAAATCAATACTTTCTCACCAAGGCTGCAAGGAGCGAGTTCATTTGCATCCAGCAGCAGAAAGATGGAGACAGATAACCAGATCGAGGATTATTTCTCTCCGGGTGCTTCTTGTCACTTTTTTTTCTCACCTTTAATTTAGTACGTGTTGCAGGATGCACCAGACTAAAAATAAAGACTTGGGATGTTTTGCAGGAGGACTTGAAATTGGATCCCGGAGTCTGTAGTTGTGAGATTTATCACAGGACTGAAAGACTCCTCGTGGCTGGTGGGACCAGAGCAGGACCTGCTGCGTAATATTTAAATTCAGACTTATTTACAGCCAACAGCACCCTTTGCTGTTTCATTACTCTGTGTCATCAGCCATGGCTCTAAATCACTTTGTACTTCACTTCCTGACGTAAGGGAAACATGCAGAGCTTGTCTAAAAACTGAAAAGCTGGACAGTCAAACACGATCACTCTTAGGGTCTCCTTTCTGCAAACACTGGGATCTGCCACGCTTAGCTGTGCCTCTCCTTTAAGCACACCATCGCACAGTGCTGTGCTGCAAAGCCAACCTGAATGCAGGCAGGGAGGCCATCGCGTGCAGTTTTACTTGAGAGCACAGAGCATGAAAGGTGGTGACCTGCGATTTATTTTTCTGTACAGCTCTTCCATACAGGCACTTTCCGCAGCTGCCTCCTGCCTGCAGCACGGCTCCCAAGAATCCTAAAGTAAAACTATCTTGCCTACAAGACTCACCTTCCTCCTGGCTCTGTTATTAATGTGCTCACCTTGCTGAGCAAAGAGTAGCTTACAGCATCCATCTTCTTTAACTAACAATTATTTCGAGGAGGAAAAATCCTTCATGATATTCAGCTTCCCAAAATATGACAAACCTGACAGCCCATGAGGTTTCCTCAGACTTGTATCAGCAGGACGAGATGTAGTCCTGGCTGCTGAGTCCATAGGGAAGGCACTGTGCGTGTGGTTTTGATACGCCCATACCCATTCGTAGGTATGTGGTAGGGAGGTGTCAGTGCATCCACAACTAACTCTGACACGCAGGTCAAGTATGGACCTCTTTTAGGGACTTTCTGGCCCAAAGTCTGAGCTCTGATCCCACAATATGATGCCGCTAAGGGACACGTACCCAAGAGTACCAGAGCTGACGCACGCCTCCCACCCTCACCTATGTGATGCTTTTCCTTGCTCCCCAACATCACAGCCTGTACAACTCCAACGTGTTAAAAAGCACATATTTTGAAGACAGTCAGGTATTGAGGCAGGCTGTTATGGTGGTAGGAGAAGCAGAGAAGCATGATTAAAGTGGTTTTACAAATAACATGCTGAACATGTTTGAATCACCAGCAAGCTTGCAGCTCTCATTAGTTTCTTGATTGAGTTTGACCTATTACAGGGGCAGCAAGACAGCTCACCGCGCTAATGCCAGGGTGTTTACAGTCATGTGAAATAAGAAGCCCTGGAGAAACCAGGCAGAGCTGGGAAGTGCAGTTGCTCAGACGCAGGCTGCCTGCGTAGCACCAAGGAGGAAACCCTCCGGCCAGCACACACAGCAGCACGCTCCTGTCCACGGTGCTCTGTGGGCCAGGAGCCCACGAAGCTTCAGAGCCCATCTGAAACGAGGACAGAGGAACCAGAAGCTCTTTTTTTTTCCTGCAGAGGTGGCAAAACACACAGTACTTCTTGCAAGGCAGCTGCTGATGGAAAGCCCCCATCTAGCTGCTGTCAACCTGCTCTCCCTGCAGGAAGAAATTTGCCAAAACAAGCATTATTCAAGGAAATTAAGCATTCCAGGTAACTGAGTCACCAGGCTCAGCAGCAAGAAATAGGAGGGCCATTAATTTAAGTACACAGCCCTGTATGTGGCACGGGCAGACTGTCAGCCGCTTAACCCGAGACACAGGCAGGTAATGGGAGCTGCAGCATGCTGCTGAGCCATTGCATGTAATGGGGACCCCAAACTGTTTGTTCCTGTAATTAGTCTCTTCCTCCAGTTACATTTCTCTTTTTCCATGGTAATGACTCTCTATTTGTACATGTCAAAATATTGTTGTGTAGTGGTAGGGCATATTTAAGTGGTGACACATGTAAAAGCTTAAGGAAAGCTTGCTCTTACTTAGAAATTTCATAAACTAAAGTTATGATACACACAGGCTGACAAGCCACAGGGATGATGTCCACTTTTTACTCTGTAGTTATTGGCACATTAAATACCACACCTGGATGCTGCAAGGGCTTGCATCGTTCGTCTTCTGCCTCTTACTTGCTCTGAGAGCTGAAGCCACCCCTCACCCAACGCATGGCGTTACCCTGAAGATCCCCTGCCCGGCCCGGGCAGGACCAACACCTCTGCCCATCACCGGCAAGGGCTAGAAGGGAGCCACATACCTCGGCACGGACGTTAGGTATGTTAAGACTTTAGAAACAATCTCCTCGGGCACCTCGTTGAAGCGAGTGTTGTCAGGGAGGGTGATAATCCAAGCCTTGTCTTTCCCTCGGCCACCTGGAACAAAGACAAGGATGTTCCCTGGGCATGCACTCAGGGTGGGCCAGCAGCGAAGGCCAGGTCCGCCAGTCAGGTCAGAAAACACGCCGCCATCATTACAGAGGGCTTTTTTACATCACCAGAATAGCAAAACCGGGCCAAATCCTGCCTCCAAGTTCAAGCAGAACACACACGCACAGGTGGTAGAAATAAGCATATTAGGTACCAGATATTTCCTTTATTTCCTGAGCACACTCTACATGGGACAGCAAAAGAAGTCAGAAATACAAGGACAAATCAGCATGCCGGTCTGGAGCCTTTCAACATATTTCAAAGCAAAATGCTTGTTAATGTATTGAGAGAAGGTAAGAATATTTTACAGTATGTCTTGAGACAGAAACCTAATATGCTCTTTCAAACTGCCTCAATGTTTTATTAACAACATTTCTAGTGGCACTGGAGTCTACCTGATGGATAATATCCCGTGCGGAGTATCGTTTTGCCAAACAGCACAGAAGTTCGTCTGAAGTATTTAATTACCGCACGGAGAGACAGACCCTGGAGAAGTTCACTGTACTCACCAGAGAGAAAAGCAAACTCTTTCATCAAATCATCGCTGATGTCCTTTGCACAGATGGGTGTTGCGGTTTCTGGAAAAAAGCAAAAGCAGCGGTCAAAAAGGAAGCAAAAATCCAAAGCAAACATGTTTATCAATGTGTTAACCTAAAGGTGGGACTTGAACCAAATGCAGCTTCCCGAAATTATATATGAAATTTTGTAAGAAAGGATTTATGGTTCTTCTAGAAACCGATGTTACTTACGACTCTAACAGGGCAAATACCCCGAGTCAGCAGCAAATGTATCCTACCGAATGTACCAGGGACAACTGCCCGGGAGCTTCAGTGCTCTCCCCTCAATGGGGTACACCCAGCGTTAATTTCTGTATTTTGGAGTTACTAATTTCACTCCCCTATTTTGCAAATTCACCCAGAGCGTCCCAGCCTCGGCAGTGTAATGGGCTCAGGTTTCTGCTGGGAACAGCAGCGTCCAAGGCTGCCGCACTGGGAACAACGTTGGGTTTTCAGCCTGTTATAGTCTTTAATTTTGAGCAAATAAGCTTCTGAAATCATGTTTTAATCTGGCATGGGGCCACATGTACTGGAGAGGCTGTTGTTCTTATGTTCAGTTATTAAATTTCTTTTTAATTAAATAATAGGAGAGGCTGTTTTAATACCATATTTAGCACACTGACCATTTCAGTGGCAATGAAGCACACAGGAACAACATATGTAATCTTACCTTTCACTGGGAGAAGGAAACAAAAAACGGACTCAGTAAACACAAGAGGAGCTTATAGCTGGCAGACATTTTTCGGGATTATCTCTAAATGCAATGATAGCTAAAAATTAAACATCCTTGTTCCTGCAAATAAATGTTTTAAAGCACATCTATACAGATTAAAATCCTTGTGCTTTCTGATAATTAAATTTTAAACACTGATTATTTTACAGAGTTGGTCCTAGGGAGTAATCTTTCGGCTGTTTTAAATCACAGGGGCTGCATGCTTCAGCACACTTCAGCGTAATCAATATTTATTCTATTTCACTTTTTCAAAAAGCTTTCTGGTCAATTCTACTTTATCTAAGGATTCTTCAGGCCTTTAATGGGCTGTACGGAGCTGCAGCCCAGATGTGCACGAGGTGGGAGGTACTCTGCCCCTGCTAGCCCCACCAGCCACGGGCTGCTCTCTGCTCTTCTATGCACACGCTGCTATTTTCTCCTCTTGTAGATAAAACTGTGATTTCCTTTTGTTAAGGATCAGGCCCCAGTCCCACTGGCATCTACAGAAACATTCTTGATTTTAACAGGCCCCAGAATTAGTTGTGGTAAGAAAGAAGTTTGTCTTATAAGATATTTCAAATATTTCTCTCTCATTCAGCTGGTTCACCTAGGTTGAGGACAAGCAGTGGCAAAAGATTTCTTCTCTATTAATTGATTTTTTTTTTCCAGGTCAGTAGTTTCATACTGATAAAAATCACATTTAATAACTTAATGAGCTCCAGCACATGAAGTAGATGATATTCAACACATGGGTCTTTGAAAATACAGGACAAAAGCCCACAGCTGCGCATGCATGTTTGCCTCAGAAAGGTGCGGGGGCTGTTCAGCAGCTTGTCTGCATTTGGAGTCGGAATGAAGCCTGCCCCCAAAGCCAGCTCACCTCACCTACCCCTGGCGACTGCTTTCCCCAAAGATGCGGCCACTGCCAAGCCAGGCAAAGTTTTGCCCTGCGCTATGATGCCTGCGTGTGACTCAAGTGCTCAACAGTAAAAGCAAACACAGTTACAGCCTTACAGTAAATGCAGCTTTTGTTTCTGGTTCTGCAGCGATACAGGAGGGAAATGCCAGTTTATGGATACCTGTCCAGGAAACAGGCTGGGAAAACGGGGTTAACCTTTGCATAGTAAATAAATAAAAACCCACTTAATTAAAAAGCTTCACAAGCCATTTTTTCACTGAGAACAACCTAACAACTTGCAGCCTTAAACTAAGCCGCAGACAACCATAGCTGGGAAAAAAGAAGCATTTTTCCACAGATGTTTTCAAACTTTGCTTTCCAGAAAAGAAATATCATCTCAAAAATGCATGCTTTAACCCCACAGTCTGGTGCTTATTCTCTCACATCTCTCTCAGCTGCAATTTTCCAATTATCATCATGGAAACTGCAAAAAACAACTTATCTTTTAATTCTACCTGTGTTGTGCCCTCTGCAAATGCGGACGCAGGGGACCCCCATCCCACACAGCCCACCAACTAAGCAAGCACCATCAGTGCCACGCCAGCAGGTCAACCCGGCATTTTTGGGTTTGAGGTATAAAGCACCAGAGGACGGGGGTTCGCACCATGCTCAGGAACAACCCAAGGAGGGAACCCCTTTGGGAGTCATGGTTTCCAGTGAGGACCTTGCTCCCCAACGTTTTATTCCACTGGAAGTTTCATGCTCAGCTTTGGCGCAGAGGTGGAGACCCAGATTCCTAAGCACCCTTATGACTTTTGAGTTTCTCGCTTCTCAAGAGATGACCTTTTTGGAAGAGGGTGCTCAGCACCTTCAGAAAATCAGGCCTTTCCTAGCAATCCTGAGTTGAGCACCAAAAATATCTTATTTCAGGAAAAACTAGGTGGGAGTAATTTACTTCAGGCTGTGAAGGCTTGGGGAGCATTTCCCTTACAAGCCTTCCCCATCTCCGGCGGGTAGGAGAATCCAACAAGCGACGGAGAAGCAGGACGGCTGCCCTTTGGTAAGGTCAAGGCATAACAACAGGCTGATTGTGGTCCCGTTAGAGCCGCTCCTTGGCCAACTCATCGCTCGCTCTGCATTGGCCATCGAACTCAACCTCCTGGGCAAATGTTAGGGAAAATCAAGCGCTGGCATCAAATTCGCAAGCGTGCTGCTGTGCCTGCGGCACATCAGTTGGATGCTACTATAAATCCTGTACAGAAGCATGACCTCTGTCCTCAAATACTAATCTCTGGAAAAAGGGCAGTGAAAGGCAGTGGGGCACCAAACAGATCCGCCTCTCAAACAAGGCTTCAGTTGATGTTCATTAGCAAACTGAGGATTTCTTATTTGAAGGACACTCTTGGGACAGGACAGAAAAGACCTCGAGGTACTGGCCATGAACAGTACAGCCCGCCTGCATCTCCCTCGGCACAAGGTGGAGGAACTCAAGGTTTCATGCAAGTCCACTTGTTTCTCTCAAAAAGAGGATTTGTGATCATCAGCTACTATAAAATAGAGCTGTGCTGTTACAAAAATCAAGCCTGAACCCCTCGTGTTGCAGCATCCCAGAGCACCTACAATGCTATCACCACAGCTGGTATGACCTCAGGCTTTAGGGTCTTACTAAAAGCAAGCAGCATCTGGATGACAGATTGCCGTAACAGCGTAGTAACATTTTTTGTATGGGCTCTAAACTGGGTATTTATAAAACGCTGCTGCAATTATTACATTCAGAGTCTCCTCTATGGAGGAGATCGTTGCCATGACACAGAGTTTTGGAGGATGCATGAAGCCAAGCAGGAAGAAGACAAAAGGGAAATACAGAGCGCTCTACCCCTCCAGGAAAAACTGACACGGCTCATCAGGGAACCCCGCTGAATCGGTCCTGTCCCCAGCATTCGGTTACACAGTCCAGAACGTTTTGCTGGGTCCTCTCCACAGGACCGTATCTCAAGGCCATTGCACAGACTGCAGTTGTAAGAATGATACTTATTGTTAGAGATCTTCCCTTTCAAGGCGATTCAAGCACAGTGGGCCTTTCATGGACAGTGGAAGTCTGCAGTGACATTCAGAGAGGGGATAGCTACAGTCTGAGTCCAAATTCCTCTCATGAAACTCAATTAAATTCTGAAGTGCTTTGCTCTTTGGTAACTATTGTTTCCTTTTCTTTCCCAAACTTCGCAGGCCCACAGCATCTGCAGACAGCAGCTGTGTAACGCATCTGCCAAGCTGATGTAATAGTGCCTCACACTTCACAACACTGACCAAATATTGTTTGCAACTACAAAATCCATTTGGATATTGCTTTGTTCTGAATGAAGAATGTCAGTTTTTCATATGAGTTGCTGCCGTAGTCTAGGAAACAAAATTGAAGTAAATCAAACGAAAAGAGTAAAGGATCACGTTGAGCTTCTCCATGATCTGCTTGTTCTCAGATGCCTGTCCGTTTGGACATCTACACCCAACGAAGCAGCATCTATTTGGTGTCAAGGGAGCCTGCAGATCAGCACATTTGTAGCCTATTTCCATTTCGCTGGCTGACTTTCTGGGCTAACCGGGGTTATCAGCCAGCATCTGTCTCAGGTTGTCCCACTGCAGGGAAGTCCACCTGGCCCCAAAAGTCCCTTTGAGACTGTCCTGGTCTGGGCCAGGACAGAACCAATTTTCTTTTACTAACTTTACTTTTTAGTTAAGTCTCTTCTGAGAAGCTGCACTCTCTAAAATTAACTGCATGTTTTTCCAGACAGTAGCTGCTTCTAGCAGCAATAAGGCTCAGTGTTTATAGTTAGTGCTGGAACATCAGTAGGAATGGTGTGCAGAAAGGCTCTTGCTTATAGCTATCCCTACGGACACCAAGGTCGATGTTTGCTTCTGCTAACTTCCTTGTGCGCCGGAACTGAAAGAGCAGGGAAGTGGTGACACCTGCGACCCTGCGGTCAGACAGGTGTCCCAGAACTGACCAAACGCAGTATTCCATCCCATACGCGTCACATTCGGTATAAAGCTGAGGGATCACGAGGGTCACTTGCTCTTCTTCTATGGCCGGCGTCCGAGGAGGACTCTGTCCGGTTCTTCTGCCTTCGATCCCG
>VZSC01009634.1:178087-250789 GCA_013398225.1 Steatornis caripensis
CTGAGTACAGTCCGGGACTTTCCCAGGGCGCGCCCCGCAGCACACGGGTGACGGATTCATCATCGGTCAGGGGGAGCTCAATATTGGTTTTGTGTATATTTGTATATATTTTATTATTATTTTTCCTATTATTATACATGATTACTGTAGTTAGATTAAAGCTGTTTTAACTTTTCCAACCCATAAGTCTCCTTCCCTTTTCTTTTTCCACCCCATTTTGGGTAGGGAGGGAGTTAACAAAGAGCATCTGTCGCCCATTTAATAGCTGGCCCAGCTTTAAACCGTGACAGAGACTAACAACAACCTGTAACACAGACCTACACAAGCCAACAGCGTTTGCAGGAAGGTTCAGTGCTTAGGGAGTTTCAAGGAGCTGGGCTTCTCCTGGCTGCCACAGGCACCCCTGTGAACGGCCAGCGCCGGCATGAGCCTCCCAGAACAGCTGATGGAGCACAAGCTAGGCTGGGCATGAGGATTAAGCCATCCCCATCTCACCTGCTTTGCGCAGGAGTGGGAACAGAAATCCCTTAAAGCAGAGTGCCCGAACCATGAACCCTGTGCAATGCAGAGAGCGGTCCTTTCAGCTTCTCCGGCTGAAGTTGCTCCACTTTGCAAGATCAAATATTCATTGGGGCAAAGAACAGAAATGCAGTCCTGTACCTGAGGAGAAAGACCAAAGCACCACTCCACAATTTGTCCCCTTAGCTCAGCCCTGTTGCTATACCCCATTGCATAGCCATAAAGAAGCATGCAAAACGAACGACCCTGCAGCCCATCGCTCAGGGCACTCGCTTTGGATAAGGGGAACATTTTCACTCAAAATTTAATTATCTGCAAAAGCTGAATAGCTCCTCCAGGAAGAATGACAGAAATCCATCTTAGAGCAGTGGTCAGGACCACAGCTTGCTGCAGGAAACCCAAGCGTCCATCGCCCTGGTGCACGTCCTAGCTGCAGAGAGGCTGAGCCTCATCCTGCTTTCTCACTGAGCAATTTCAGAAGACTTTGGATTCCATCCAGTACACAACAAGAAACATCACCATTCTCCCTATCAGCACACCACATCCAGAAAGCAAGACGGGGAGTTACTAGAGAAAAAAAATACTATTTTATACTGTCTCCAAACTGCGCTACTGTGAACAGCACGCCTGCATTAGGTCTACACAAAGCCCATCCAACAGCACGGTGCCGAGTGACAAAGTGCCTGTCCCTGGCTGCAGGAAGGAGCAGGGCAGGAGCACGGAGGCATGCAGGCAGCTGCCGTTACTGCCCGTGCACCGCTTCAACCAGTATCTTTCCAGGGATCATACCCCACCTGCGCGGTCTTCAAGCAGCAGCTTCCCCGACAAGCTTATACCTGGAGCAGGATCCTGATTTCCACATCACCGGATCCACCCTCCCGCTTCTCCGTCCTGCTCCGTACCTGCCCGGGAACAGGATACGACGCTGCGTACACACAGAGCAGGTGTTTACGCAGTGTTTGTGGGAACTGGAGCCAGGAGGGGCTGGCAGCTGGCCAGGTGGCATGATGCAGATGGAGATACACCATGCTGAACTGCACGTTCATCAGAGAACGCGTAGCAGAGAATAGGACATTGTGCTCCTCAACAAGGCCTGCTGTAGTCACCGAAAGCTTATTTACAGGACCTGGTCCGAGCAGACAACTCACGGCCAAGGCCTGAGGCTGCTTCCTGGCTTTGACTAAACTTTTCGGTAGCCGGGAGCAAATCGTGCCTCCCACGGCTTCAGTTCCTCATTTACAAAAGGGAACAGGCACAAGTGCCAACAGGATACGATGTTAGCAAAGGGCCACGAGCATGTCTGATGACAAGAGCAGAAAAGACCCCAGCAGCCCCCATCTGTCACAGTGACGCAGCTGCCCACATCTGTACGGGTTGTGTGAGAGCTGGGATCAAACGATGGGTATTAAAACCCCTGTTGAACTAACCATTGGATGGCGTTGGACCAACCTGGACAGCTGGGTAGGAAAGGGTCTCCACAAGCCATGGGACTGGTTTCTGGATGCACCAAAGAACTGAAGGTCTCCGGATGCAACATGAAGTCCACCAGCCAGGACTCGGTCGGTGGCTTCCTCCCTGGGGACCTGAGGTCAAGGGATCATTGTTCCTTACAACTGAGTTCGCAGCAAGCTGGGTCACAGAGGCTCGCCGGTCCCATGCCAGGGACTTCAAAAAATTCATAGGGCAGAAAAACAGAGGGGCTTGCTAACAAGACACATTTCCACACGATTCCACCAAAGTCATCCAAAGCTGCAGAGCACATGGGTGTTAACAGCCTTATGCTGCAATTACACCTTTATACCAGAGGTAACAACCTGGCCACAGGTTTAGACCTGTGGGGAACTTTTCCCCACGTGATGAATACCCTGTAGTAAAGCACACCCTGCATCAAACAAATTTTCTTCACACCCCAGAAGTTCAGCCACTAAAGAAACTTAGAGACTCGATCATGCAAAGCGCAAAAATTGCTGTGGTCCTCTTCTGCATTTGCAAATGATCTCAGGTACGTCGCAGGAGCTATATATGTAATCATTAGTCATTTCTAACAGCAGCTCTGAGCTGCACACACCCTCGTATGCACCAAAACCACGTTCAGCTGCTCATGCATCCTGCCCTAACACATGTACGCTCTTGTCACCGGGGGTACTGTTGCAAAGACAAGGCCCTGTTGCTGTTCGGGGGAGCCACACGGAGCAAATTCAACTTTAGCCGTCTCAGTGTAAGAACAACAATTTCTGAGGCTGCACTAAAACCTGGCATGTTCAACATTTTGTAATTCCAGGTGGTGCAGCCATTCTCCGTGCCAAGCGAGCGACACAAGAGACCTATTAAAATATTTATGGCAGAAAGCTTCAATACCCTCGACTGCTGCAAGCCCCTTTGTCCCTCCCCACCCGCGGAGACAGCTCGCATCCCGCTGCGGCCGGGGGCCGCACAGGAGCATCTGCGTCCTCCTGAGCCCTAGGCTCAGCCTGCAGGCACCTGCATTGTAACTACAGCAGGTCGAAACCAGGTTTTCATTTGGAGGGAAAGATTAGCAATTAGATTAGGTTTTTAAATGCTATTTTTCTGGAAGACGTGATGTATTGATCCTGAGGAAGATGACGGGGCTCCTCGCCGGCTCTGTCAATAGCCTGATGGCAAACCTTCACCTGCCACATGTAAATCTCTCAGTAAATCCTCGACTTGGCAGAGGCACTTGCAAAACCTGCTTCTGAGGTGGCTGAGCTGCCATCTCAAATGTCTCCTGGGAACAGCATCAGTCCAACACGGGGGACAAGGGATGGTAAAGCCATGGGAAGATTTGCACCCTAGGAACACGGTGGGAGCTGTGGACAGACAGGGTGTATTTAGAGGGAGCTGTGGTTCAGGTGCTGGCAACACACCCTGGTACCCAGGCTACAGGTGGTGGCGGGGCCATCCCAGCAGCTGCCAGGAGCCTAGTGATGATGGCAGCCAGGCACAGGTGGCCCTCAGAGCGCTTGCTACAGAGGCAGGTCAGCAGCAAAATGAGCCCTCCAGAGCCAGACAGGACAGACGCAGAGCAGCAGCCGCCTCGCCACTGTTTCAAAGGGACGTGGCCCCTGCAAAGCCATGCCCCGCACAGCACGGTCACCGGCACCACCTCCCTGCTGCAGCCACCACTCTCCACGGACAAGTGGGCACGAATGCGATCCCCTTCCCTGAATTGCCGCAGTAACTGTCTGCACTTGAGCATGCCCCAGCAAAAACTGAGATTTAAACTTCACCGAGAGCATCATCTCAAGTCACAGATGGGAAACTGAGGTGGTCACGTCAGGCAGGAACACATCAAAAAGACCCAGGTCTTCAAAAAGGCTGTGGAAAGCCCCAGGAGGGTTAATCCATCACTAGACATGATGGGTTGGTCACCATGCCTCGTTCAACAACTGCTTAAATTATCCTTTGTCAGACTGGGGAAGATATTTTAAGGAAAGGCTCACGCTGTTTGCAAGCTCTTTCTTTCACTGCTCCCCAAGCACCCACTCCAGCACAGTGTAGGAGGCAGGATACGGCACCAGATGGTCCTCTCTTCTGACCTAGTGGCTCTGCTTCTCCGCCGAAGCCTTCCGGGGCTTATCTGCAGTCGATGCTTCAGCGCAGGCACACATCCCCGTCACCGGAACCAGGGAGTATGCTCAGCTAAGAAAGCATACAGCAATTAAAAAAAAAAAACAAACTGAAGCTTTCGAAAAACTAGAATGACCTTTTCAAAGAGCTTAGATTTATATACACTGAAGATAAGAGTGAAAACGCAAAAGAAAATACTGTGAAACAAAAAAAGATAAGAAATAGGGAGAAAATGTTAACTCAGCGCAGTCCAGCCTTGTGGACCATCATCCAGGCAGCGTGCCCGTCCCAAGGAGGAATGTCCTCAGAGGACCAGCTGAATCACCACTTTACAACAGGAGCTGATCGGCACGGCCCAAGAGAGATCGGACGGCATGTGCGGAGCGACCCTGGATCAGGCCGCACGGCCAAGCCTGCGAGCCCCATGGGGCAGGAGCCTCCTGCTCCCAGGCATCCCTCCAGCAACCGCCGGCTGGGAAACGCTGGCTGCGAAAGAGCAGGAGCACCCAGGGCACCGCCACGGCTCAGCTGCCTTCACTCGCTGACACACAAAACCAGGAAAAGCTTGTTCCTGCTGACCACAGGCCATCGCTGCCGGGAGGACAAGGCGCAGCCAGCTAAGGATCTCATGCTTGTGGGAACATCACCTGCCGATACAATTTTGGGAGCCGGAGTGAGCAGAAGGGTCCCTGGGAGCCGGGACTGAGCCGTTCTGCCAGCGAGGAGGAGGAGGCTCAGGGGAGCTTAAAAGGTCTGGGGTGCCCCTGTGTGCTGGGGACCATGGAGTTTGGAGCAGGGGGGATCTCTTTCAGTTTACATTTAACAGCTTTCAAACTGTGGAAGCTTTGCTCAGAAAAGGCGAACCAAAAGTAAACCAAACAGCAACAAGGCTTACGTGTTATCTCCTGTTACTGCTGTGGCTAAACTGCTAATGCGAGGGAACAAAATACTGGGTGCTCTGATGTGTTCATATCCAGTCAGAAAATCTGTCTTCTCATATCACCCCGAACTAAGCAAAAACTGGGAAAGATAAAAGTCAGCTCAACTATACATGATTTTACTTCTATTGCAAGAAACGTAATCAAAGTTTCTCAACACCCACCCTTGTGGATTCAAACTCAGTGTGGGAGTTGAGAAAATCTAGCTTCTTGCATTTCTAATACTTAGCAGCTTCAATGTACTTTTAATTTTCTCCTATTCTGAACTTCAGCTGCTCCTCCCTTACAGGAGACTCAGGAAAGAGTCTACAGGCATTTTGCACATCAGCGCCGGGGCCCATTTGCCAGCTGTGCAGGGGAAGGCGTGTTTAGGTCTGCCACCAGTATGCACCTTCCCAGCCAGCATTGCCAGCCTCCAAACCAGAGCCCATTCAGCACAGAAGACTTCCAAAGCCAAATAAAAACATACACACATCAATAACTTCTCCACCATCATTTAATACCATGTAAGCGTTGCTTTTTCCAAGCCAAATTCCAGCTCTGTGCACAAAGTAACTCCTGGGAGATGTAATAGCAGTAAATGCTTGGGCCCCATTATCTGCCTAGGAACCTGGAATTAAGTTCACTGAAGTCACCGGAAGAATTTATTTGCTTTCACAGCCCATAATAGCCAGGAAACTAACTCACAGAGCCAGGTGCCCACAATGGCATCACCTGGAAACTCTCCTGCAAAGCGAGGGAAACTAAAACCAATTTTTCCCGAATTGAAAATGGAAATGCTCAACTCTGGCATGCCCCTGTTGCACAAAAGCACATCTCCAAACCCAGCTAACCGCTCTCCTGCGGCAGGAGAAGGTCAGCGGCATGGAAAGCGAGGGGGAGGAGGATATCGCTGGCACTCGCTGTCTGTCTCGCACCACCCAGCCCTTGAACAGACCCCCACGGAGCAGCAGATGGATGATTGCACCGTGCAGGCGGTTCAGCCAGCGCGGGTTCCCGTGGAACAATCCTGCCCTGGGAGCTCCTGACTCATCCCCACTGTAAAACCAAGTCTAGCATCACCTGGGAGGAAAAGGGATTCGGAAAACAGGGTGGCCCCACCCAGCCACTTCCAGCACAGCTCCTCACGTTCCAGCTCCTCTGCCCCCAATTTTGCAACAGCCTTCGATTTTACTGTGTTAGGGGAGCTGTCAGATGGGACGACTGAGGCTTTGGCAGCGGAGCAAGTTGAGGAGCGTGGGACCCGAGCTGTGCTTGTCACACGTGCCGAAACGACCACCGTCACAGGGACATGTGTCAGCCAGCGCAGAGTTGCCCGTTTGCAGGATGAGGCTGAGCACACTCACTTGATTTGTGGCTCGGGGGTTTCGTTGCAAGTCACGCCCGCCAAAACCGCCTTTAACAAAAGGCTCGTACCACAAGCATGAGCAGCAGCAATATCCGAGCTCTGGACTGCCCATCTCCAGGCACACAGGCGAAGCTCCGTGTCTCCAAGCATCCTCCAGTTCGGTGACAAGGACAGCGCTTTGGAAGACTCTTTCTTACCCCCATCATATTTTACACTACAGTTGCTTCCCTCCCACACAGCCCTGCTGTCACTTCACTTTTGTCCTGGTAAATGAACGATAAACCATTAAACTGCAGTTGTAGCAAATATGATGTAGGGAGCGGAAGCACGTCCCACGTACTACTGACTGCTCCCAGACTACTACTCCTCTGTGGTCCACCCAAAGGCGTCCGGACGACAGTGGCACAGAACTTTCAGAGGCTGCTGGCCCTGTACTCCGAGGCAGTACCCCTGCTCCAACTACTCGCAGCTGTCCGAGGGAGCCCAAGCCAGTTTAGAGACAAGAATGGCTGTAAAAGGCTTGGGATGTATATAGGCTTGTATCTCACTGTAAGGCAGATGCAGGGGAAACATTACCTTCTGCTAGGAATGACCAACAGGTTTCCAGTACTGATGTGTGTGAAGGGAAATGGTCTCAGATCGGGCTGAATGCTCAGAAATCAGCGATGAGGAAAAAACCTCCTGATTTATTTTTAATCTCATGACTTGGGGAACCTTACTCAACTTTGTATCTTTTTCAATATCTCGTTTTAAGAATCTATGTAGATGCCAAATCACGTGTCCAGGTCCTGCAGCTATAACTACACAAGCGTGCCTTTGTGGAGATATTTTGATTTCATAGGAGCATTATACAAAGGTCATCTGCCAAGAGCTGGTTAGAAGGCAGGGCTCATGCTCACGAGAAACCCGCTGCCCGCTTTCACCGGGCTTCCGTTACGTCGCTCATAGCAAATGTTTACCATCTGCGTCCCCATCCCTGTGTCACCCAGCTCCTATTCAAGCAGCGTGGGCGTTCCATTGCCAACACTGTAGCAAGGAGGATCAGAATCACCCCCNTTCACCAGGCTTCCGTTACGTCGCTCATAGCAAATGTTTACCATCTGCGTCCCCATCCCTGTGTCACCCAGCTCCTATTCAAGCAGCGTGGGCGTTCCATTGCCAACACTGTAGCAAGGAGGATCAGAATCACCCCCGTTCAAGCAGCATCCTTTGCTAACTGACCACAATCATCCCTGCCTACATTTTCCGACCCCGTTTGCAGGGTGTGGGCAAGTGAACGGGTCAGCACGGGTCCGGCAGGCAGGAGAGCCCACAGCAGAGTGGAAGATGCTGTCGTGGACATCACCCCAGAAGAGCGTGTATGCAAGCATCTCTTGGCAGATTGGTAAAGTTCTCAACTGTGACTTACCTCCCAAAAACATTCCTCCCTCACTCTAAACTGCGCTTTGCAAAGACGCCAAGGAAACTGGAATTAGACTGGAAGCCTTTTTTGAGGCAGTGTATCTTTTTTGTGCCAGGCACGGTTCCAAGAACAGTGCCAGCTGTGAACAAATAAGGAATGATGAGTGCCTTCCCCTCCTGACAACGTATGCATCCTCCAGCAAGGCTGGGGTCACCCGAGATGCCACTACCTTTCCTGGATTATGAAAGATCTCTCTGTAAAAAAAAAAAACAAACCACAACTGTTCTCCCCAGAAGAAAACAAAATAACCAAAAAGTCAAGGCTGCACACATTTTATGAGCTATCATAGTCCATCAAAGGAAACAGTTGAAGCACAAGAGCAGCTTACAGCCCGAGGGGAAGGGATCAGATTGCATTTGCTTCTCACATTCAGGGTGCCACAGCAACATCACTACGCTACAACTCTGCGCTGTCCCCGGCGCAGCCTGGCTTCGAGGGATGTTTAAAGACCAAGGAACGAGGGAGGGAAGAGGGGCTGTCTGACACAGACACGCACTTCGCACACGCCTACGGCTTTTCTACTTCAGAAACTGGGAAAGGGCACACCATAGTCACCGGGCTAANTTCCCTTTGTTTTTACCTTTCCCCCCCCTTTTTCCCTTCTTATTTTTTTTTTTAATTTACCGCCACTCTCCGGTGTCCCCCACAACACCGCCCTGCAGCCGCAGCCGCCCCCCACCTTCGTTGCCTACAGCACATCCCTAAGAAAAACCCCAAAAAGTATTTTCATCCTCTGCAAGCAGCATTCTAGCAAATTCCTTGAACAGAAGAGAACTACATTTAGCCATGCTACAGCCAAAGCCGGCCAGAGCTCCGAGCACAGCGCCAACCTGACCGTCAGCCCCAGTTTCCCCGATGCTGAGGTTCAAACGATGCCAGCTCATCCTCAAGAGCAGCCTGAGCTGCCCAGGAAGGCAGTGCAGAGAGGTGGATGTTCCTGTTTTTCCAAAACAACCTTTTAATTATGCTCCTTACTATAATAGCAGCCTTTTTCCAACACTTCAGCAGTCAGGGCTATTAATTTAGGACCCAAGGTCTAACGATGGCAGTATGAAAAGCACCGTGTTTTGGCAGACCGTGTCCCTTCTTGCACTGATACAGAATTTTTCAAGGAAAAACTACCCATTCACTCAGTGCTCCTCCTTCGTAACAGCAGAGTCTCACTGACTCAACAGTTTGAATGGGCAATTTTCTGTCTGGGCATAAAGCACGTCCTGTGCAACAGGGAGAGTTCATGTGCAGTTATTCATCAAAAAATCCAGCTCAGGTGCACAGCTGTAAAATGTGGTTATAAAATAGCCACATGCAAGGCTAGGAGCATGGAAAGACACCTACATCGCGTTCCATCTGTANGGGGCTGTCTGACACAGACACGCACTTCGCACACGCCTACGGCTTTTCTACTTCAGAAACTGGGAAAGGGCACACCATAGTCACCGGGCTAAGGTGCACCTTCCCAGGGAAGACTTCTTCAGTTTTGGCCACGGGGGATCCGAGAAGGGAACCAGCATTGGCAAACATCCCTCCGCTCACCGAAAACAATCTCCTGTCTTCAAAACCCATTCCGAGCCACGCATTCCGATAACCAAAGGACATGTCAGCAGCCCAAAGGGAAATCGCTTCTCCTTACAAAACGAGGCCGTTCCACAGGGATCGCGCCGTCCATCCCAGCAAACACCACCCAGAGCCCTCCACGGCCCCCGCGCGACGAACCCTCCCGGGGCTGCCCGGGCAGAGGGAGCGGNAGAGCTCCGAGCACAGCGCCAACCTGACCGTCAGCCCCAGTTTCCCCGATGCTGAGGTTCAAACGATGCCAGCTCATCCTCAAGAGCAGCCTGAGCTGCCCAGGAAGGCAGTGCAGAGAGGTGGATGTTCCTGTTTTTCCAAAACAACCTTTTAATTATGCTCCTTACTATAATAGCAGCCTTTTTCCAACACTTCAGCAGTCAGGGCTATTAATTTAGGACCCAAGGTCTAACGATGGCAGTATGAAAAGCACCGTGTTTTGGCAGACCGTGTCCCTTCTTGCACTGATACAGAATTTTTCAAGGAAAAACTACCCATTCACTCAGTGCTCCTCCTTCGTAACAGCAGAGTCTCACTGACTCAACAGTTTGAATGGGCAATTTTCTGTCTGGGCATAAAGCACGTCCTGTGCAACAGGGAGAGTTCATGTGCAGTTATTCATCAAAAAATCCAGCTCAGGTGCACAGCTGTAAAATGTGGTTATAAAATAGCCACATGCAAGGCTAGGAGCATGGAAAGACACCTACATCGCGTTCCATCTGTATGCTGATCGCAGGAATGGTATTTTCCCTAAATTGCAGCAGCTCATGCAGAAAGGAGGCCCATCCAAGTGCTGAGTGTCTCTTTTTTGGTCTCCTGCTGCACAGAGGATGCCCTGCTGTCACCAGGACTCACCACCACCCAGTGACACATACCCACTTTAACACCAGCTTCGGGAAAAATAAAGCTAGCCAGTACAAGATACAGCTATGTTATCCCCGAGGTCTGGCAATCAATCCGTTTCTTGCTCTCTGAAGGGAAGACAAAATGTTTAAGACTGCATCTGGATGAGGTCTTTGCAGCCAGCGCAACCTACCCAAGCCCCGGGAACGTGCAGGAATCCTGCAGGTCCCGAGGCTGCACCTCCACCAGCCAATTCAGCTGGCACAAGACATCAGCAGCCAGCTCTTGGCAGGGAAAAGCTGTGTTTGCTCAAACTGAAGGTTAATTAGTTGCGGCTTTTCCTTACAAGCCTGTATGGCCACAAAGATTCTCGTTTTGGAAACGTGGCTGCTTACAGACCCTCTTTCTGGGCGTTTCACAATAAAGGCCTAGTTACTCCAGCAACACATCCAGCGGAGGCACCGTCCAGCTGCTCATGTTCTACACGGGCAGAAGCTACTCTGCATGTCTGCTCCTGAGAGGAGCATTGCTCTCTGCCTGCCCAAGGGACAATAAGCGGAGAGAGAGAGAACAAGGAGATGGATAAAAGGAAACAGTGACAGCCAGAAACACAGGCATTTGTTTTTCAGGCATTTCCCACCCAGGCCCTGTAGCAACATTCAGCACTCGGAGAGTGGCACATACACATCTGTGCACGGGGGGAAGAGGCCTTTCAGTGAGCTGTGGAAAATCTTGCCAGCACCTCTGTTTGCAGAGTTTTATTTCATGTGGGCACAATGCCTTATCCTTAAATCTTAGGGAGAAGACGTAGTGAGAATTCCTACTAATTTCATTAATTCCAGATGAAAGGCTGGAAAAAAAACCTCAAACAAAATTCAAAACCGTCCTTTTTTTTTTTTTTTTAGATAATGGCTAAAATGTTGTCTTAGGACTGGTGCCATTATTCGTATTTTAGAAATCACCCTTCAAAAATACCTCTTTAGTCAAACCAAAATTCTCTGGTTTAGGCAACCACGGACATTTCAGGCCTTACGGTGATGCGATTGTCTTGAAACTGATCTAAATAATTATATCAGCTATTTCTCTCCAGCGCATATTTTTGTTATAATTTGGAGAAAACATGGGTTTCTTTTCCGCAACTTCTAAAAGCTACTGCTTTTGTACTTCGCAGCGGGACTGTGCAGAAAGCATGGGCCAAGCAGGGAGTCCAGCTGCAGCTGCTCGTGCCGCACTGTGTCGCTGAGACACCCTGCTCAGTTAGAGGCGCCCAGGTGAGTCTTCATAAATGCCCATCTGTCACCGTCAGCTCAGTCCGTCCTGTCTCCCATTCTCTCCTTCAGAAACACCCCTCTCCTGACAGTTGCTGGGAAAAAGAGTTTCTGGTTAAACAGGGTAATTTGTCTTGTCACCCTCAATTCAGCCCTCGGTCCCAGCTCTCCCATGCAGTGCTGTGGCTGCCAGATGATTTCTCCAACATACAGCCCCGTTCTCATCACCCCAGGGCTGCATCATCTTTCCCTGGCTTGCCCAAACCGCATTTTGCTGCTACACCACCTGGGAAGCTGCTGCAGACACCTTTGCCTCACGTCAGCACGTTAGCCCCCTCAGCTTTTCCAGGCAATTCCTCAGCTGATCCTCTCCTCACCTGCACATCTGCTCCGTGCCCCCTGCTTAGCCCCGAGCCCCAGCTGCAACAGGGAGCAGCCCCTCGATCTTTCATGCCCAAACTCCAACGGGCAAAACAGGACAGAAAGGCTTTAAATTTTTTTTAGGGTGGTGCCGCGAACTGGAAAAACAGAGCTGGCTAAACATAGTTTGGAGTCAAACTGATGTTGAAGGGAATTGCTCACCTCTGGAATAAGCACAGCAACATCAAAGTAATTGTGCAGGAGCATAATTAAGCTCTGTTTGGTTTTCATAAATGGGAATTTTAGGAGGATTTCATGTGCACGAGGCAGCATCACCCCTGACACGGGAGTACTGTCTGGCATGGGCTCTTTCCAGGCTGGTCCAGGAAGAGCAGAGCATCCACGGCCCGGTAGAAATCCTGGCCCTGCTGAAGCTTGTTAAGCCTGGACTGATTTCATCAGGACCACGATTTTATGTCACCTGCCACGTCAATGTGAAAAAGAGAAAGGACTCCACTCCGCTCTCCCTTTTCCGCTGCATTACTCAGACCTGCCTTATTTATTGTTACAACTCCCGCTTTGGGAAGGGAACACGTATGCAGGTGCACACACGCCCTTTCTCCAGGCCACAGTGTATTTTCCAGCTTAGCAGGTTATCCCCAGACGTGTGAAGATGGCAGAAGCAAACCCCAATCCCCGCAGCGAGGATGCTGCGGACGCATCTGCTCCTGCAATGGCCACAGGCAAACAGGGAGGGACGGGGACACCACAGCCCCTCCGTGTGCCAAGAACTCTGATAGCCAACAGCCCGACCTTTAAAAAAAAATTGCTGTCCTTTTTAAAAACCACCCTACAAAGTGACATTGCTTCTCCTTTCTAATACAAAGGGTTACGCAGGCGTTTTAAATGGTAATTCGGTGCGGTCTGAAATACCTTGTGACCCACCACCATCTCTCATCACATTTACTACTTTTGTCCCATCAGCCTGGGTAGCCAGCTGGGAAAAAAACCCTTTCCAGCTCTTCACATGATTTTCACTGTCACTCACTCAGGCTATTAAGATTCTCAATGCACGTATCTGGTTTCCAATAGTACAAGCTGCTTCTTAAAGGTTATAGTCTGTTTTAAATAGTGCAGCCATCTGTGCTCCGGTGGCTAATGGGAGCTGAAGAAATCAAAGTAGCCAAAACAGAATTTTTCAAACTGTCAGTTTTTCATTACAAATATTTTTGTTTTGAATCAGACCCATGTCTTTAAAAAAAGTCTCTATTTTTGTGTGCGCGTATTCTACAAACACTGCGAATCTTGCTTTAACAGTTTGGTTGCGTTGCTGGAATTTCATCAATGCAAATATCTGGTCTGAACTTCACCAACTCCAGGCACTTCACAAACCACAGAATAATCCTCATTTATGTGCTTCTAGGCTTTGAACTAAAAAGCGCTCATTTATTACAAGGAGCGACACCACACAGAACCAATGCACAGCACTAAAAAAAACTCTTCGTGCACGTATGGAAGTCGGGCATACGGACCTGCAAGTTTTACCCAGTTCCTAAGTGTCAATTAAAGCTCCAAGTTCAACCCTTTTACAAAGTTAAATCAATTTATTCACAGGACTCACTTTCTTAATTTAACATTATTTTTGAGGGAAATTGCTTTAGAGCACATAGGCCATCCGTGCAGCAGCTGTTACCAGCAGAATTACTAATACTTTGCTGGAAAAATAAAAAGATGAGAAGCAACCAATATTTCCTTAGGCAAATGCTGCTCCACAGCAGAGAACCAAGCATGGCCTTGCTGGCATCATCCACCCCCCAGCAAAAATGCCGATGGCCCCCCCTAGTACTGCCTTGGAAAAGCCCATGTTATTATTCCCTAGAAGCATCCAAGGAGACAAGACAGATAACAAATATATATTAATCAGAACAACATACCAAAGTTTATTGATTACTTCAAACAAAAGTTTCTGTAATGAAAAAAGAGCAAGTTGCATTCATAAAAGGTAACATTCACATTCAATTTCCTTTATATAAAGCAACATAAATGTATAAAATTGCATTTAAGTGAAAAAATGTAAGGTTGCTGTCTTTTTTTTTTTTTGCAAGAAGCTGAAAATGTATATTCTCATGGCCTGTATATAATTTACACTTTCTACATATTACATGGTTTAAAAAAACCCAACCCATAGCTGGGAAATTGGATAAGTGGTGCAGTATTAGGCAAGTTTTTCAACTGTGTGCATACAAATTCAATTTTAAGCTTTTATGTAATTCCAAGTCATTCATAATATTCTCATAACGATTAGCATTAGTTTTTGAAAAGTAGCTATGACTACACCAAGTTCCTCTGTTATCACACAAGAGCTTTAGAGGGAATCTTAATTACTTTTCTTATCTTTCAGTGTCACTAGCCAGTGATTAAACTTCAATGAATTATTAAAAAAAAAAAAAACAGCCTTTTTTCCCTTCAAGTTTTTCCACCGATAAGCCTGTACTGACCTTTTAGCTCACCAACGAGCACTGTAACAGTGCAGCGTGTATTACGGTACATGAACAACAATCACAGAACCACTGTCGGATTACTGCCACTTCAGCATCCTGCTGGTTTCTACCTTACAGTTACCACCACCGCTTTTTCTTCCCTTCTTTAACCCCAGAAGGGGTCTCCCATTTCCCCTGATCTCACCAGTCACCCACAGCTACAGGAATTTAACTTCTGCCACTGCTGAATGACAAGGATCAGCTGCTGGTCGAGCGCAGCCTGGCTGTCCTGGCATCCCCGGCACACCACCACTGCAGTAGCTGAAGATCGAAGCCCAAGAAAACCCGCATTTTCCCAAAAGAGCTGCTATTCAAGACATTTTATATTAACACCAACCCGCCTGTCAGCACGTGTGCCTTGGGTTTGAACATACAGCTATTGCAATGGCTTGCTCCATCCTGAGACAGGACACTTGGAAATGGGAAGAGAAAGATTTGGTTCTCAGAAGGCTCCATCTTAACACAGGCTGCAGAAATTAGCCCGTTTAAGTGGCTTTATTCGGACAGTTCACACATACACAGCAAAGCTTCGCTCTGTTCCCGCTGTTGTCATCAGCAAAGCCTCCAGCTGAATTTCAAGGGAACAGACTTCGACGCTAGGAGCAGAGTACGCCACAAAACAAACTGAGAAGCAAGGTGCCAGGCTTGGGACCGTTCGGGCTTGGAATGGTTTTGAATCAGAGGAATTAGGCATTTCAGCGCCTGCATTTTAAAAGTTATGTAAACACAAGTCAACAACTGTATATTTAAGGAAGAAAGTTCAATTTGGCATATAGAGCTCATCTTCGTTGTATTCATCGCATACTTGATCTGTAGGCACCACGTTTTAGCAAGAAACGTTAAGAATGAGACAAGATCTGCAAGTTGAATTCTAGGTCTGTGAAATGAGCTAGGAAAAGGAAAAAAAAGAACAAAAAAAAGCTTTGCCCATGGGACACATGCTAGAAGAGCAGCTCCTTACTTGTATGCAGCAAGGAGTCAAGCCGCGGTTGCGAACATGGTGCTAATGAAGACCACGCGCGTTGAGGCTAGCACGGCGTGTATAATACAGCGATCCTGTCCGTACGTCCTCTCCCACGCAGCCACCGGCCACAGGGACTGCACGCACCCCTTTCCCGCTCAGGTAAGGCCCATTGCAATGTCCTTACGATGCATGCCAGAATGCACCTGCAGGTGATCCGCATCCTGCATCCTCCAGAGTCGAAGATGGAGCTCAGGGGTGGCAGCCAGAGAGCAAGACTAGATTCTTCTGAAAATTAACAGTCTGCTGTTAGCGCAACTTGATGTAGGGAATGTTCCATCTAGTCCCAAATTGTTTCTTTGCATGTGACTGACACAAAGCCTGAGAGAGCAGGAGCCAAACCCAGCCGCAGCGCAGAGCTCTTCACTTCTGGAATGGGACTCGAATGCTTCTGACAGCAGCTCCTCTGCAACGCTCTGCAGAGCGCCGGGGCCAGGGGCAGTCCGCACGATGGGGGACCGTCTCACCAAATGGTGCTGGCACACGGTGCTCCATCACTGCTTATGACTTAACACAACAAAAAAAGCTGCTTTTCCACATACGAAGTATCAGAGAATAAAAAAACAATTAAAAAAAATCGAGTCAGGCACCTCACTTCTGCTGTGCACAACCTGAAGAGAAAAGTTCCCACGACCATGGTACAGGTAGATTTAAAAATAACATGCCAATTTAAAAACCAAATAAAGTATAAAATGAAATCAGGTTCATGTCTTCCTTTTATTTTTAAACCAGCTTCTTTTTTCTTAGTGCAAATAACTCAAGATGCAGTTTCATATGCCTGCGGGTTTACAGGCACAGCCCGTGTCCCTGGATCGTCCAAGGACCGCACTGCCACTCAGGCCTTTAAGTGCTGAAGCAGCTGCACAGTGCAGGACCGTAAGCACAACCACAGGAGCCTGGGCAAAATGGCTGAAAGTCTGGCACAGCCCAACTTTTGAGATTCTTTCCTCCCCCACAAAACCTTCCTTCCGTCACAAACAGCCACAACACAAGTGAAAAACAACCTTTTCTTCACCCTCCATCAGGAATAAACCCATCAGCAAACTGGCCGCAGGAGGATGCTCAGGCACTTCCCAGCACGGTGGGTCTCCACATGGATACCACCGCTACAGATGGACCACAGACCGCTTCCAGCCATACTCACAGGATAGACACGCAACCGGATGCTTTGCACCGTTGGCGAAGATGTCTCCCCACTTTTCAAGTATTTCTGCCATGTGCATCCAGCAACCCGCCGCTGGGAGGGGGCAGCCCCAGCACCGGGTGAGATGCTCGCAGGGCTGCATCCAGCTTCTGCGCGAGAGGAGCAGACTTTCCCCGGTACCTTCGGGAGCTGTTGTTGGGTTTAAAGTCTGTGCTACTTCTTTGGTCAGGCAGAACAAGAGACTTCTGCTACACTCCAACAGCTCTGCAGCAGGCCGCGGAAGCCCCCGCGTGTAATGGGGTTGGGGCACCGCTCTCTTGCACTTCGATTCATGCTGTTTTGGATGAATTCCTAAAGATGCTTTCTCGGCCTCCAACGATGTAGACTTTTGACTTGGCAGAATTTGCTTTAGGGTGTGGGGAAGCCACAAGACCAAAGACAGATGGGTACCGCGGGGCCAGCGCCCTGGCTACTGTTTTATCAGCATGGCTGCTTACAGTACTTGGTAATGTTAAAGAGAACTGTTAGGTTAAAACCATGTTTTCTTCCTACAGCATGACAATTTGCAGTGTTTGGGTGGAGCACTTTAAAGTATCCTGAGAGGATATCTTTCTGCCAGATTAGTAACAGCATCTTCAGTCTTCACATAACCGTTCTCTATACGTTTGTACGAGACTAACATAGGCAGATCAAAGGGGACAGTCTGCAAAAATCAGAAGGAAAACGCGCATGTATTGCCAATTGTTACATTCCCAAACTCATAAACCTTTTTCTGTGTTATTTTTAGAAAGAAATACTTAAAATTTTACAGAAGAATGATTAGACCACGATAAAAGTGCCAAATTTCATTCACAATCAAGGAACAAACAATGAGATGGCAAATCGATTTGCACAATCTGCAAAACGCTGCAGAAAGCTTGAAGTGGCACCCGCCTCGCTGTTCCCTGCGGCTCCCAGTCTGCCCCAGTCCAGCCGCCTCCTGCACCAGTCTGTACCAGTACACGGCAGTGCAGAGCACCACCTAACGTCTGCCGGGAAGGAACAGCCGCTCGGCTCACAAGCAATGCCTGGGCAGGCAGAAACTCAAGTTTATGCCAGATACATTTGGAGCTCTGGCCAGCCTGGCTGTTAGACTTGCCATTCTGATTAAACTGCTTTCTTTAGAAGCAGGTGTGGGTGCAAAGGTAGGAGAGGTTTGCAGAAAATTTGCAGTTTTACGCTTGCAGCAGATACCACACAGCTATGTAACCTCTCACCTAAAAGCAATTGTGAATTCAATTAGGCACTTTTACTTTTTTATTCTGCGATCAGCTTACTACAGTGTTTAAAATCAAGTAAACTTGTACTAGGATGTTCTCTGCGTGTGTATACACGTACAGAGACATGCCTGCCGCACCATACGTCAACACACATAGACAAGTAAGTACACACGTTTAGTTTCGATCTATGCAGATGAATTAGAACATACTTATTGCTATCTGACAGAACAGCATGCACCCTAGAAAAAGGGAGTTTGGTACAATTCAGATGCAATACTGGAATCATTTTAATAGCTGAGATTTGAATGCGTCACTGTAAATAGTGTTAGCTTTTATAATCAGTCAGCACGATTCACTGACTGTACTCTCAGACTAACCTGTCTGTTAATATTAAACTAAAATACCAGTTATATTGAAAGATTTGTTTACACACTGCAAAATATTTCAGTTTGAGAGGATGGGATTCTGGAAAAGCTGGAGAGGACAACATCCCCCAAATTAAAATGCATCCCAAGCATTGCATCTCTGTTCCACAAGGACAGGTGCCCCACACCGACAGTCGAGAGAATTACAAGAACCATAGTTTAATTGATGTGGAGAGGTTACATTTGGTTAATCAACGCCTTTTAAAACCATCCCAACTCCTTTGGACAGGGTACCTGTTACAACACACTAGACTCATCTGAGAACGTTCTTAAAAGAAGTGGTCTGACAGAAGGTCTGGCCGAGAATGAATCAGGTGCCTTCCTGCTGCTCTGCAACAGCGAGGCAAAAACACTTATAGCACACGTGACACTTGCCCCTACCTAACGGTCAAACAATGCAAGATGCACGCAGACACCTTGTGACAACTAAGTCACATCACAAGGGACGTAGCAACACATGCTCGCTGAACGCCACGGTGATTAATACTGGCTGGGTTTTGCAGTGCAAGAGGCACGGAGGGTGTTCAGAAACTTGTCCTGCTTTCTGAAAGGGTTAACTTCAGGCTTGGAGGTTTATGCTACAGGTGCTTTCGAGGGAGAAGAAAACCATCCTTGACCTCTTCATAAACTGGTATTTTTAAAATAGCTAGTCATACTGGAGATCTGCAGCAAAACTGAATGCTAGGGACATGTATTCAAGGCACTTTGCCCTGGGTAGCCCCACCATCCCCATGGTCAGCAAGTCCCAGACTAGCCCTCGTTGCGAGGGGTTTACTGCAGCCACTTACTCACTTCTACAAGCAGCAACGGTAGCACTAACAGGTGGGATGGACTGGGCAAGACAGGCACTCGAGGGAGCTCCTCCTAGATCAAACCAGGCTGAACTGTCTGCCAAGTCATCCAGAGGGCAACCAAATTCGAGTCCACCTTGTCCCGTGCTTTAGAGAAGTTTGTACCTCACCCACTAACACATAAAACTACAGCGAGGAAGGACAGCGTAACCAGCATCGGCTGCACCCACCTCCCTCGGACATCCCCAGCACGACCAGCTCACCCACCTGAGGGAGACCAAAGGCGAAGAGACAGGCAAAGTATTTAAGCAAAAGATTGAAATTAAAGCAAGAGGAGGGGAAAAATGCAAGGTTTTGCTGGGTGAGCAAATCCAAAGACAGGTTTTCAGGTGTTAGGAGAAGGGGAAAAAAAAAGCAGTAGAGCAAGCAACACGTAGTGACTCGGAAAGGAAATCACCTTATTCACTCCAAGAAAAGCTGTGATTGCTGGAAGTTTGAGAAAGCATGAAGATAGTGGATGTTCCTGAGGAAGGAAGGCGCTTCGTTACCTAGTTCACAACAGCATAAAAGACAGAAAATTGCAGTACAAGAAAGAGAAAGGCAGAAACCAAGGGAAAACACAAATGCACCTTGCAGTTAAAGAAAAAAAAACAAACCACAAAACCAAACAAAACATTTCCACACGGAAAACTGAATAAAGACTGAGCGGAGCTGATGTGTTGTGTTATAGGGAAATCGGGGTGAAACCCGGTCCCACTGAGGTCAAAAGCCCATCGACCTGGCCTCAGTCCATCCTCCCCTTCCAGAGGGGACCCTCAGCTGTTAAGTTGGGGGTTCAGGCACCTAAATAGCTGCTCTAGCCTTGTTTTTCATTTAATGCTCCTTTTGGGAAACTGATGGGGTTTTTTTTCCAATATTAAAATCAAGATCCTCAAAAATGGTCTTGGTTTGAAATCATCTACCCGATCTTAGATACCTTTAAAAATTCAGTGACCGACTTCAGTGTCTGCCCACTGACAGAGTCATCTAGAGCTGGTATCTGCTTTAGGCGTTTCATAAAGCTCTTACTCAAAATGTACATTTAAATACAGCTCAGCCTGTGTTTAGTTTGGTATGCACATATAAAGAGGCTTTTTTAGTTGACACTTACTTTGCTTTGCTACACAATTTCACAAAAGCCTTTTTTTCAAGTGCATGAAGCACTCTTGGAAGCAAGTACTACATGAGGGAACAGATCTTCTGGCCAAAAGCGGAAAGCAAGAATAGGTCACCTCTCAGGTGAGTCGAGCTGGGGCTTGGTAACCCCCAGGTCACTGTCCTTGACCTGTCCTACCTCCGCAGCTGAGAGCGACTCGCTCCCAGCCTACTCAATAGGGCTGTAAAGCTAGAAACTATCAAATCATACTTAATTGGAAGAAATTATATGGAGCCTCAAAGAATTCAACCATACTTCCTTTACCATCTCTATTGCTTTCAACTTTAATGGGTTGGGGGGGTTGTCGTGCAGATACATGTTTTACTTCACTGATACTGTGTCAAACTTACACTTCAAATGCTGCAGGAGAAGAAAACCTTTACTACTTCACTGGATACACATTTTTTTTTTAAAATCAAGATAATAATGATTTTTAAATAAAGACCAAAGATAACAAGTTATTCCAGGTGAGGAAAGTGCACTGAAACCTCATGGGATGGAAGAGCTTCAAGGAGAGAAGCCTGTTTTGAACCTCGGTATTTGGATGGTCATCCCACAGGACACAGTCAGAGCAGCTGGGCACCGGTCTCCCAGTACCACAGTGCCAGTCCGGGGCACAGCTGGGAGGGCAGAAGTCCCCTCCACACTGGCCAAAACCCACAGCTGTGCCACCAGGGAGCCACCCTAGCCAAAGCCACACTGCCAGCACTTGCTGGGTGTCAGCAGGGGGGTGACCCCACGCCGGCAGTGCTGGCCCATGTCCCCTCGCTACTGCCAGCTGCACAAAGGCTCTACCGCTACCTAAGGACATGCAAACCTGATGGCAAGAGGCCAGGGCTGGCTGGCAACACGCCGCATGCTGACCCAAGGCAGGGCTTGCTGATGTTGCAGGGGGAAAGAGAGGGGCTGCGGGGTTGGGTGAGGCGCAGGGAGCAGTAGAGGCACAGCTGGGGTAGCAGGGACTGCCCAGGGAATGGTGCTGTGGGGATGTTCGGTACCTCTAGGCAAGCAAAGGGCAGCAATGGTCTCAGCACGGTGCGAGGCATGAGCCCAGCAGTGCTGGCATTTACTAGTTGCAGGAGTGATAAAGGAAACTTCTGGGAGCTGGTTTATGCTTTCAAAACAAGCCCTCCTCCTCAGCAGTGGAGCAAAGCCGTTAAGAAACCAGATCGCTTTCGAGGAGAGCTCGACACCAGAGGCTAATGCCACGGTATGAGCTCGTGGTTGTTAAGGGGGGTGGGCAGATGTGACAAGACCTGACCCTGGTCCCCTTGCGCTGGCACCTGAGGACATACCTGAGGGGAACAGCGTGGGAGTGTTCTTTGACATAAAGAGTCGCAGCTTTTTTTTGGAGCACACAATAGGGAAGTTTTGATTATCGGTTCAGGTTGGAAAAGGGTTACTGTACTTTTATAAGAGATGGCAGGTTTCCATCCAGTGAAGGCAACTAAGGACAGGCACAGGTTGAGTCTCTCCCCACTACAGATCTAGGCAGTATTTTTAGATGAGCTTCTTGACATTTGTGGCACATGAAAGAGCAAGATGAGACTCCAGAAAGCCTTCATCAAGACGTGAACGGTACGTGGTACTGCTACGGGTTCATCTAGTGCTTAAGAGTAAGAGAGGTCTTCCTAAAAATACCGTGTGACACATCATCTTGTTCCTTACCTGATGATTTTTCTCTCTTATATTTTTTAAAACTATTAGAAGAATTTCTGGGAAAAGGCTGATAAAGATCAGGAGAATTATTGCCAGCCACGTGGAAACAGAAGTCAGCATATGGGCAAATACAAAATACATTCTTTGCTGCTTCAAGAAAGGCCTGAAAAAGAAAGGATACAAATAAATTCTGGTTAACACAAACTTCCCAAGCAGGTCACAATCAAAGGCAGATTGAGATCAAACTAGTAGCAGCAACACCTCCCTTTCAGGTGGGGATGGATACAGCCTGCCCAGAAACACACTGTCCAGCCTTCTCCCAACGCGTCTCCTGCCTTCAGCTGCGCAGGCTCTGCAGGACTGTCCTGTCACCTTACATGTCATGTTCTGCACCTTCCACATCTGCTTCATTTCAAGGTGGGGAGCAGTTTGAATGTTGTTATCACCAATTTTGCTACTATCACTCAAAGATAAATTATTCACCTTGTCAAAAAACAGATCATTTTATTTCAACTTTGGACTCTGCTACAGTTTCTGGTTTGCTTTTGATGGTGGAAATCCAGAGACCCTCAGTCCCAAGCAGTTATCTGCTTCTTTCTCCCTCCCTTGACGATGGAGGGGAACCAACAGATGCTTGTGGAAAACGCCTCATAAATAACTGACGACAAGGACCTTGAAGCAGTTGTTGCTTAGCATTAACTCAAAAATACTGAGCTATGCAAGTTAAACACACCAATAGAAAACTCACACACTTTAGCACAGAGATCTGGCTAGATCGCAGATCTTTGTCTGTTGGTTAGGAACGCTGAAGAGTTAAAGAGGTGTAAAAAGGGAGACGCTGTCTACTGTGAAAGCCAACATGAATGTCTGCTCCAGCATGGGAAACAGAAAATACTATTTGTAACAGAAAATAATATTTGTAATGTACTATAGCTTGCCTGCTTTTGCAAGACATTAAGCCTAAAACCCTGGATGCACTCAAATCAATGGGAATTTCTTCTCCTACTCAGATTCAGGATTTCAGCAGAAGGATCTAGGCTCTTCTCCTGCTTTTCTCCCCCTTAAGGTGTCCTGAGTGCCATGTCCTCTTGCTCTGCATCTGCCTCATCTCTTCTTTCCTTCCATATCACTAGGTTTCTCTCCACCATCAGTTTTCCCTTCCTCTCCCATTCACATCCATAAACAGATTCTGAAATGTTTACCCCAGAACCTCCCAATCAAGACAAGGGCCTCAGCACCAGAAATGACCTCGTGGGGTGAAAAGCAAACGACCTCTTGCCAAAGCCGAGCACCTGGATGGTGACCAGGGTGTTATCCACTTTCAGGCTCTCTCCTCAGCAGGCTGGCAGACCTCCTCGAACACATCTCACCGTGCAACTGCCCTCTTCCAGCACCAGCTTTTAGTAGGCATTGGATGGCGATACATATCATCCCTTCCCTCCCCGTCAGAGAAAGGAGTGTGATTGCACACACCTTGCCATCTGTAAATCTCTGGATGACCCAACCAAGGGGATGCCGCAGCCATGTCCCCCGTAAAGCCAGCGCTGGGCACTCCCCTAAGAAAGCACCATGGAAAGAAGAAAAGATACTTGCCAAATGACTCCTCCCCAAAAGAATGAGAAAAACACATAGAAGGCAAGGGAGCCCCAGATCACAAAGTGGTTCATCCATGTCCAGAATCGGGTATCTAGCGCTAGCTGTATGAATAAAAGAGAGGAGACAGAACAGGCATTAGATGCACAGCAGTTTTGATTGTATTTATATGACATTTCAGACTGCTTTCACAGTAACGCTCGAGGTTCTCCAGACGGCTACCTCTCTGCATATATCCACCGGGGAAAATACTTTCAGTATCTACAGATTGACACAACGTCAACAGGGAACGAGCAAGTTTCTAATTGTAACTGACACTTTTTAATAGAATAGATTTGATGCAACACCTCTGATGCTACACGAAAGCAATGTCTAACGGTTACAGGGACCGTAATTGCCTCCTGCCACCATCTGCTGTCCTGAACCAAACACAAAAGACCTTTTGTAAGGTCTTATGCAAACTGTTCGTTTTGGAAAGCTCCTTGAAACAAAGCAGATTTGCTATTATTATTTGACAGATGTGCTTTTGTGATCCCTCCGGTGCCTAGAGGCATCTGAAATGAGGTGGACAAACTCAGGCTCTCTGCTGTTTCTCTCCTCTTGCTGGAACTGAATGCCAAGGGGTGAAACGTGGGGAAAAAGTCAACCATAACGACCTAGACTTCTCAAAACAGGGAAAAAATAGGAAAAATATTTAACCAAACCATAAACACTTACAGACCAGCACACTCTGTGCGTATAGGCCGCAGATTACACAAAAGGACAGTGGTCAAGAAGCTACTCAGCAAATTCTACCTCTGTGGAAGAAGATTTAAGTGTAGAGAGAACATATTCATAGAAACTTAATCTTCAACACATTTGCTGCACAGGCTGCGTGATCTTACACCACAGCACAAGCACACACGCATTGGCAAATGACTGCAAAAATAAGTGACTGAAAAAATAAAGGAAGATTCTAACCTTCAGGGTGACGGTGAACACCAGCACGGTGAAAACAATCGTCCCAAAGGTCCAGTTCCCAAAAACCTGAAAGACACGTCACATTGCCACAGGTGTCTCTGTCCATCTCCTTGGAGAAGCACAGAAAAGAAGATGAGGACAGGGGTGCAAGCAGGGACTGTAGGGGAACGATGGGATGGAGCAACTGCTATGGGGACCGATGCTCGGAGAGGCGCCGGGTGCCCTGCAAGACTCGCCACCCACTACGCTACCCTGTGCCATGCAGTGCCACACAGACAGGTGACCCAGAGTTGGGACAGCAACAGGTACAACCTCCTACTAACAGCAATGTCGATCAAGGATACAAGTCATTGGACCATCTGTATTTCATGATTTCTTGGTAATTTACTCAGTTTCTGCTTTCTTGCAACACCTCTGCTCATCATCTCGTTTTAGTCCCATTTGCAGAATGCACCAATGGGTATTTTTCCATCTGGTTTGGTTTGCGGATACTAGCGACTACGCACAACAAAGAAAAGCAGATACTGTATATAAATCCAAATGATGGTGATGAATGGGAGGGATGCTTACCAAAAGGCTGTCAAGATCTGAATGCATACATTAAAACAGAAAGTGAAATGTAAAAGTTTTCAAAAAATGCAAAAAAATTAAAGTCAATAGGAGCGAAAAAAGGAGTCAATCAAACATACATGGATATCATGAACAATTGCTGGTAGCAGTTCTTACAAGCATAAGTGTTTACAAACAGGACATAACCACAGATCTTATTCTAGTGCCACATAGACTTGACCTCTCAAGGCATTTACAAAACATCAGTGCTTCACGTTTTATTCAAATACAACCAGAATGGCTATAAACACAGAAAAGCACTGAATCTACAATACAGGGGCTTGACTACTTACAGCTGGGGCCATAAATGTTGGCATTGATGCAATGTATGCACGCACATAAATAAGTTTCATCAGCTTTTCTCCAACTGTTAGCCACTAAAAAAAGCTAAGGTATTTTCAAGGGTCACGAGTGATGGTGTAAAGAAATTTTCCATCAGCCAAGACCTGATAACACGCTGTGTACTCCCTTGGGGACAGGGTCCTGAGACAGCTCAGGGCGCCACACACAGCAGCCATGCTGCATGAATGCTTTGCTCTGTACGCAGTTAACCAGCAAAAAGGAAAAAAAACCCTCAATTCTTTCCCCCCCCACCCTCTTCTGCGCAAGTTAACCTGGAGCAGCTCCCACACCACTCGCTCACGTGGTAATACAAGCGCTTGTCCTGACAACAAGAGGCATGAGCGAGCAGACAGCAGGGAGAAGAACAGCCTGCTCGTTCTGACAGTGGTGCTAACTTATGCTGGCTTCGAAATGGCAGCAAAACCCCAGCACCAGCCTTCCTCCACTGCAAAGGGAGGAGGGTGGCTGAAATCATGCCCCAGAGCAGGCACAGCATGCAAGCAGCCCTATGCCACATCTGAGCAAAGCATTAGCACCTTATCGAGGTGGGCTAATTCAGTTGCTTGTAACCTGCTGAACATGTGCCAGATCTCCTGCGGCATGCTGGCAGGAAGAACACACTCTGCTCCAGCCCTGGGCCAACACCTGGGACCATGCAGAGGGGTGGAATAGCACTGTGCAAAGCTCGCAGGGTTGGAATAAAGCTGTAAGACTAGTTATTTTACCTAGTGAGCATAACCAGCTCTGCCCTGTTTCCATGGCGATTCAGAAAAATGTTTTATTTCAAGCATTTGCTGCAGAATCACACCATAAGCAAGGCTACACCATCGGACAAGACTCGAGACACACCGCACAGATTAAGCGTGTAGATACTCCCTACCAGGCGTATGAAAGAGGCAGGGCACAAAAGAAACACTCATCTTTGTCCTTCCTTTTTTGGTGGCCTTACCTTTCCGTTATCTTCCAATGATGAATTTTGAAAAAGAAAATAAACCCCAAAGAAAAACACGAGTCCTTCGAAGGCGCCCAGAAAGGTCCAATACAGGAAGGGCCTCCACTGCAGCATTGCATTATCCGAAACCTTCCTGCCAAGAGAAGGAGTAACAAGAACATCACCGCCACGTTTCGGGTGTGCTGCAAAGCCCCTCACAGCCAGGTGATCAGCAGGCTTTGGAGCAAGCCTTTGCTGTAGGGGACAAGGACGTAAAACACATAAATGCCTGCCAGCGTACAGGACATAACGTGCCACACGCAGCTGCTGGTCAGGAGAAATCATAAGAGGTTCAGCATATTAATTTGTTTTGTCCTTCTCCTCTAGGTAACTTGGATTAAAATCCAAGCCAGCCCAAAGTGAACAGCTACAACACTGTCCTGAGCCTTTCCTGCAGCCCCTGTGGTATCTGACATTAACTGCTGAATTTTAAAACCAGGGCAACACTAAAGAGCAGCCATACGGGATGCAGCAAATCCGCGGCGTGTTTCCCTCTTTGTTGAGTGCACAAACTCGCTCTTTGAGAAAAGCTCTGCAAGTCCCATTCCTGGAAGCGGTGTTCGTCTGCACAGGCTGAAAATAACCTCCTGAATCGTATGGTAGGTGTCTTTAACACGGGGGTTGGAGCAGGAGGCTCTTTGCTCAATATAGGATGAGATCTGGCACGGAGGCAGCAGCAGCAAACGGATGTGCTATGGCAAAGCTCTGCACGGACAGCACACAAAGCCCAGGGAGCAGGGGGTGACTGTCGGAGCAAGAGGGAGTTAAAGTTTCCTGTGTTGTTATCTTTTCAGATTACTATAAAATTTTAAGATTTACAAGAGATAAAAGCAAAACCAAAATCCCCATTCTTTTCTCATTTTTCTTCCTAACTATTTCAAGCAATACATCCATTTTCAGCAAGATGCACCTTGCAAACCAGTGTGGTGCTGGGCTCCTGTAACTGCAGTTTCCAAAACAAAACCCTACTGAATCCCTATGCATGATGATGCAGTGACAATGCTCTAACATACTGCAATTTGGGTATGAGTAAGGAGCACAGATAAACCAGGCTGTAAGTGGGTTTTATTGCAAGGAGAGAAAATACAACCAACTTCCTCATTGTGAGCTCTGTTTTGCATTCACATTTATGTCCTGCAGCGCTCAGCTTAAACAGGCTTTTTACAGCGCCTCAGATCAGAAATCTGCACTGCAGCAACTCAGCACTTCATACAGCAGAGGCGCAGCAGTTGTTCTGCATTCAGCAGCACATGCACGGTCATGAATATTCAAACTAAAGCGATCTGCCTGCACAATTAATCTGTTTCCCCTCAACAGATAGACCCCAGAGATCACACAGCCCACCAGGCTGCACAGGGGCCTGCTGTTATTGGTCTATGCCACACAATATGCAATTACCAATTTATTTAAGAAATACATGCAGTGGCATTTTGCCATATGGGTGGAGGAACACAGGGATCTAATCAATCATGGATCTGAGCGCTTACTTCAAAAGCGCCCATGCCCCCTTCCTAGCCTTACAGCCCTTGTTGTATTTGCTGATTTCTCTACACCTAAAGCAACTTCGAAGCAGTATCTTTAGGCATCTGCCAATTCCCTTTGCTGTTGCTGCAAAGGCATCACTCTTGGCTTGAGCATGGCTTTGCCGCACACAGCTCCTCTGCAGCTGAGGAGCACTGTACGATGGCGACAGGGCTTGCATAGGGCACTGACCAGAGCAGCCCTGACCTGGTCCCTTGCTATAGGGGTGAGCTCAGCTCTGAACTTCATGCCAGGCAAGGGAATTAGCAACAGCAATGCATGAACAGGAGCTTCCCTAAAGAAGTATCTTCCTTAGTCCTTGCTGAGGGGCTGCACGAGTGCTTGGACATGGGTGGGAGGAAGATGGGAAGCATCTCATTTTCCATGGGAGGCTACAGCCTCCCCCGTTGCAACCAAGCAAGGAAAGAAAGCAACCAGGAAAGAAGAAAGGCAGTTTTCTCTTAGACCGTCTTTTCTGTGGGCAACGTGGCAGAAAGCTCTGAGGGTGCAGATTGAACAGCTGAGTTCCCAGTAACAGGCTCCGATATAGGGATGTGGCCTGTGGAGGGGAAGACTGCGGAAGGGTATCCATTTAGACCAGCTGAGAAACTATCTGCCTGAGTTAGGTTTCAGCAACACTAATCTTTCTCAAAATGAATGGATTGTTTTTTCTCCTGAAAGCTAGATCTCCCCTCAATCCATTACACACTCTATCACATGCTTGGCTCATGCCACCTGGCTCAAAGCTAACGTGAATGAATGGTCTGGCCACACTCAGAGCTTGATTTTTCTTATGGATGAACAATTCCACCTACAGTTTATTTTTTTATCCACACGCACCAGTGCAATTTGCTAGATCAGATACTGTTAGAGAGCATAAAGAAGTAGAAATAGGCAGTAAATAGGACATTGCTCAGCTCTAACACAGAAGCAGCAGAGCCAGAAACAGCCTTTTCTGCAGTGGTGGCCCTATCACCAACACGGGACAGGGACGCCTGCTTACGCTCCTACACCAACAAACTTAAATCATGGTTAACCAAGTTGTGCAGAGGCTTATGTAGTCCAATGCTACTCACATATACAGCTGAGGATCTGAGGTCAGCGTGTCGATGTTGATATGCTGCTCCAGGAGGCTGTAAGCCAGGATAGGTAGCGATGTGAAGCAGATGTTGTACATGGTAAGATAAGCAGCATCGTACAGAGGCTTAAAAGAGGAAGAAAGGGTAAAATGAGACAGAAATTCCACTTTTAAAGTCTCCCCACAAAGAGAACAAAAGTTTCCAGCCCTTGCCTCTGTACGCACCCTCCAGATTCACCCCTTTGTCACAGCCACACAGGACAGTTTCATTTGACAGGGGTCACGCTCCATGCAATGCTAGGGGGCCAAGGCACCTGTAGGCTTCGTGGCCAGGACCCTGCTCCCACTGCTGGGAAGTTTTATAACTGCCTGGTCTCATCTCCAGCTCATTCTCCAGAAAAATGTGATTAAACAGCCCTAATCACAGCTTTTCTGTAGCTGCTCTTGTGCTACTGTTTCTATTAATATACTTGATGTTTCCTGTGACTCTCTAAAGACTAGACTGTTTTAGAGGAACTGTGGCTGCTTTTTTTTTTTTTTAAAAAAGGCAAGTTCTTCTGGTGAGACAAGCAGAATTATCTTCCATCATTCACTCTTTCTTACTGTTACTTTTGAGCCCAAATAAACACAAAAGCCAAAGCTCTTGTCTCCAAGCACACGAGCCCATCTGCCACACAGATCTGTCCTGATGCTTGGACTAAGCAGGTCTCTGATGACACTCATCACGCATCTTTTTTTAAAGGCTGTTATAAAAGAACAAACTGTTCATCCTTTTGAGACACCTTTAATGCAGGGAAATGCAGCAGAGAAGAAAAGATCAGGAAGTCTTTGAAAAGTTTTTCTCTTAAGAGAAGCAGAAGTAGCAAAATCAGGTGCCGATAAACCAGCTAAAGCGCTCTCGTTACTTCAGGAAAGCGTCCATCTGTGTTTATGGGTAGTGGATAGGAAAGGAAAGACAGTAGATCTGTTTCTTCTCAGTTATGGGTCAAAAATATTATCCTTCCAGACACAGCGCTCAGCAATGAGGTCAGTTCCTACTGCCCTCTAAGGCAAGGTGAGGAAGGGACAGGATACCAAAAGCCAAGTCTCTGCCAGGAAGCCTCATTCTGCCACTTGCTTTTTATACTGGCTTTATAGACACGTTACTGGAAGTTACCTGCTGTGAGAATCCACAGAAGAACTGGTATAAAAACTGCGGCAAAATGAAGCAAAGGTTCTAGGGAAACAAAAGGCAAATGGTCAGCAGGGAAGTGCTTGACGTCACAATCCAAATCCAAATAATTGTTCCAGTTATCAGACATTGGCGTCTGTTATTACAGTATCAGACAAGTTGGAGTACTGTTTTCTACCAAGCACAAAACTAATCCAATGAGCTGTCAGTATCTGCAGAAGACACTGGAAGAAAGTCATGCTCACACTCCCTTGTAAACACCACTTCCAATAGCCAGGCATGTGGCAGAGATGCAGTCTGTTCTAGGGAAGGAAAAGGGAGCTACAGAATATCCCACACCTTTTCCTTCCTGTTTACTATTTTTTTCTATTGTCAAAGAAGCCCATAGTATAAAGAAGGAAATAAGCTGCACACATATCCTTACCTTATAGAAGAAATACTGTACAAGGTGTGCTATTCGCACATAATATAAATGCCCATGTGCCAGCAGCAATTTTCTTAAATGTTTAAACTTTGGCACAGCATAGTCACTGTTTCTGGAAGCCTGCCGTCCTTCTTTCCCTTTTATACCTGGAGACAGAAGCACGGCAATGGGTTAATCCCTAAGGATCTGGAATTTGGACCGATGCTACCCCCTAGGTTTGTTCACACAGCTCAGTGTCCAGGCATGACAAAGGCCATGTTTCCCTTGAGTGTCTCACGAGAGCAAAACACTAACGTGCTGCAAGACTCGGTGTGGTTTTGGCTCCACGACGGTCAGACCTGCCTCTGGAGTTTTTAAGCTATATTTAGGTTGCTGTCCAAGTTCCTATGTAGGAGTGTGGTGAAGAGTATCTAAGCAAACCTGATAAAAGATAAGGAATTGGTTTCCCCACAGGCTTGCCCGCATCTCATGCAGCCTAGTTATTTCACTGCAGACGCTCAGCCTCCCGAGACATTCCCGCAGACCAGAGCTCAAGAAAGACAGTTTTGTTCACTCAAAAGCCACATCCAAACGAACTGCACCAGTAACCCATTCGTTAGAAGGCACTGCAGCATTTCCAACAGCCCCAAATAAAAAGGCTGCCCTTTCTCTTCTGTCAACCCCTTCTTTAGCGGTATTAAAAAAATCTCCAGTATTTCCCGTATCTCTGACACCAATCTGCAGAAAGGGGGATAGTTTCCAGCCTGATGTCAGTTGTACAGACAGGACAGACACAACACAACTGAGCATTAGCCCCCAGGAAACACGTGCGGGTCCCCAGTGCTGAGTTACTAGCAGCTGTGACCAGTTAGCCCTAATAAAGTCTGGTATTTTCATTGCACTGCCTCTGCAACAACTGCCAGTCGTCACCCATCAGTTTGCTACTTATGCCTTGTTTTTTCTGACCAGCAAGCAAACTTTACCACCTTGAATTTGGCCATGGAGTTTTTGAACATTATCTGCAGTTTACCACCGATAAAGAGAGTGGTACTGTCAAAGGTGAACAGTCCGTGAGGATTCCAAGCGTACATCTGGAGTCAAACCCTGCCTCCAAAGGAAGCAACGGCAGATTTTCTGCATTTTTCAGTGCAATCAGAAATACTGACTGTGCCTCCAGGTGAACCCCAGCAACAGCAGACAGGTCTTAGGTGTCAGGTGGGTGTTACCGGGGGTCTTACCTATGCCAACATGAGCTTCCAAAATCATACTAACATCATTCGCACCATCCCCTATGGAGAGTGTTATTGGGCTCCCTTTTGTGTTCTTCACCATTCGCACAATCTAAAAGATTTTAAAAAAGGATAGCAGCAGAAACCAAAAACAGTTAAAAAGCCTCCAGAGACCCCCCCACTGCCCCACTTGCAAGGGCCCCCCAGGACAAGCAACCAGGCTTCTATAGCAGCAAAATAACACTGGCAGAGTTTGGATGAATAAACCCCCCCCGCGACTTCATTCGCGGTCACCAACCAGAGCAAAAGTCGAGATCCAGTTGCTGAAGGACAATGTTTAAAACCAAAGCCCAGGCAGCAGCATCCTGTTCTTCCCCTCTGCCAGACCCTGCTCTCACAAAGATGGGACCTCTCAGGCATTTCAGAGGGCAAGGAAACCCTCCCAGAAACCCTCCCACAGGGCAGACACACATCGCTTATCAGGCCTGGATACCATCAGGTAGCTTGAGGAAGTCATGGACTCCACTTGAATTTGGAAAGAAAAAAAGATCAAATGGAGTTTTCGTTTGTTTCTAATCGGGTTGGGCTTCTGGCTTCCTGTGAGCATATTGAAGTTTTTACATCCATATTTGAAAGACTGGCACGTTTCCATCACTCTCTGAAGCTCAGACAAGGCTTACACATAGCCTGGAGAAGTCCTAGCTGATTAAGACAATCAGGTCAAGTCCCAGACGATGGATTAAAAGTGCATCGCATCACCTAGCGATGTGCTTCGGACGGTCAAAAGTAGAGTAAGTACCTGTGCTTTCTGCAAAGGAGCCATCCGGCAGCAGAGGACTGCAGTACACTTCAAGCAGATTTGTAGAAATATGTTTTTGTAATTACTAGAACTGGAGTCCTGAGAAGGGTTGAGTATCAGCGACAGCGTTGAGCCATCTATAATCAGGCCGTATTCTTGACTCAACGTCCAGCTTCTGGGACACAACAAGGAACATGTTTGAAAATAAAGTCAGGCTTTAAGAAGTCAATCTACGTGTTTGTATCGTCTTAGCAGAAAATAAATTGCTGTTGTATTAATCTTCTTCCCATCCCTTTTATGGGGCTTAGCAGTCTTAAAAAGCTTGGATTTAACTCGTGCCCTACACTACGGGAACTGTGTAATTAAGTTCAAAACCAACTAATACCAGAGATGACGAGCAAAGCTAAGGAGTCAGCCACAGCATCTGCACCAGTCCCCAGGGCCACAACATGGTCTGATTTCTCTATAAACTTTGCATCTGCATCCGAAATGCACACACAGGCTGGGTCCTCTTGCTCACTTACCTTTTCAGGCCTCTCCGATTTTTGGGAACATCCTGAATAAGCTTTTTATGGTACTCCATCAACAGCTCATGGAGCCGATCCTCCTTCCTTTCTCTCTCCCCCACCGTTTTTGCCGTCAGCTCCAGCAGCTCGGTGCTGGTCTGGAAGAGTCTGCAGGCATAGCAGGTGGATTTGGCAGTTTCCATCTTGTCTCCCGTCAGCACCCAAACCTTCATGCCAGCTGCGTGTAGAGCTTCGATAGTCTCTGCTGACTGCTCCTGCAGCCTGTAAGCAGAAGCAAAACATTTCTTCAGGTTGGCCCACGCTTAATCCAGATGATCCTTATTTTGCAGGTAAGAAATACCAGCTCAAGAGAAGTTAATTGATTCTCCCTGTGCCAGAGAGACCACTGCCACAGGAATAAGACTTAGAAGTCAGCAATCCCAAAATTTTATCTGCAGGAAAAAAAAAAAAATCACTACTTTATACTGTGAGATCTGAGTCAAGAGTTTAATTTACACATGCAGTTACTATAACTGCACACAAAACTGAATTTGTTTTGATGTGCAGATTAACATTGCATGCTTAATTCACTCTCCAGAAGTGCGAGTACTGCTGTAGTTTCATTAATAAATCCTAATTCCTACTATACCAGCCAGTTTTAGCAACTAGGGCACCATGGAACGGGTTGTGCCAGAGTAATTAATTGCCCTGGACGCTTCCAGCATCTGCCTGGCTGCTCAGTTCCACCACGGTGAGTCAGGGCCACAACAAAACGTCAGGGCGAAACCCCAGGTACTGTGGTATTGGTGGTGGTGGTCACCTCTTTACCTGTCTTCTACCGCAGTAGCTCCGATCAAGTGCATGTCTGCTTCCGTGTCTTCAAAAACCTTCGCCATCTTTTCCTCCCTGTCCTGCAGAGCCATCTTAGCTTCATTAAGTTGTCTATCAATTTTGTCATACTCTTTTTGAGTTAGTTCTTTGAATGCCACGCAGAGCGTTCGGTAGCCATCCTGACAGCGGGAGAGAAAGAAAATAAAGTGGACAAGGGCCCTAAGAACAGGTTTTCTACATCTCCTTACTGTAGAGCTAGTGCTTTTCTCCATCATCAGTGCTTTCTGTCAGTACTAACCCTGATGGCAACGACAATTTGTTGGCTTGAGTCAAAAGACCCAATTTCTCTGTGTTTACACGGTAACCTCTTCCCATCACAGTAACCATGGTTATGCTTATCACGTGCATGTAATACAGCAGACAAACTCAGAGAAGGATCAGAGCCAAGAGCGTGCATCCAGCAGGGAGAGCAGGGACTGGGTGTCCCCACGACTGGGACCGGGCACATGTCCCACCGCAGAAAACAGTCTGCTATTGTTACTTCTTTTTTTAACTTGCTTTGGAGATGCTCGGACACAACTGTGATGGAGACCTTAGAAAAAGTGTATCAAAAGTCAAATAAACGTTGGGAGCCAAAGAAACAGAAAAGGAAAGAAGTCTGGCTTCAAAACAATGTGAAGTGACACTCAGATTTTCAACACTTCCCTCCAAAGCAAGGTCACATCCCTATTTTTGGAATAAGGCTTTCCTGACCCCAGGAGCCAGCCAAATTCCATCTGCATGCTCACCATAGCGTTGCGGTCCACATGGACTTTCGTTTGTTGGATTTCTTCTTGCTGCACTCTTGGAAAAATAGAGGAATCTGCTCCTTTACAGAAGAGAAGCAACTTTCCTAAAACCAAATTATAAATAGCATTCACAAGCCGTAGAAAGACTTAACAGCTTCAATAGCCAGCAAATGATGCAGAGGGAGGAGATCTGGCAGGACTAAAGAAGGAACTGCTAGAAGCCCAGCTGGCTACCAAAAGGAGCCTTATACTAACCTGTGCAAAATCTTGTTTGACCTCAGGCTGGGACACTGGGTGTCCCCACCTGCCTCCGAGCAAGCTTTCTGCAACAGCCTAGGCAAAGCAATTGATTTATTCCTATGTAGAAGCCTTGGAAACTCTTTCAGGGAAGGTAAAACCAGCATCCCATACCTTATGGGACTGACATTTGAGACGGATGGTTACCTCTGAATTTTTGTCTGCTATCCCCATGAAAACCTATTGTGTTCAGGGGAAGGTCTCGCATCTCTCCACGTCCACTTGTACCTCCAAGCTGGAACTGTTCCCATCCCTGTCCCCTCCTCTTATCTGCTGCTGGTCCCCAACAGCTGCCATGGAGAAAATTAACTCTGTCTCAACCAGACCCAGTACAGAATTTAATTAGACCAGCTTAGAAAACCTAGTGGCTTAGCCTCTCTGGGTTACAGGAATAAAGAGGATGTGTTTTATATTTGTGCACATGCGCACACACGTGTGGGAGTGCAGAAGTGCATTTTAACTGTACCCGTGGTGGTTCTCACAATGACACTCATACGGCGACGGACAGGATCAAAGTTCAACACATGGAGAAGTTGGTACCTTAAAAAAAAAAAGCTTAGACTCAGTAAAAGAAAAATAACTATTTAAGACAGAAAATCACTAAATCACTAACAGCGAGCTGTGGAAAATCAATACACCCTACAAGTGGCAGCACCCACTGGGCAATGTACTGTGAAAACCAGCTACTGCACAAAAAAATGGATTAAAACAAACTCCAGGGCTGCTTTTAGCATAAGGCTGAGGGTGTGGGTGCCCACCAGCACTCCGAGCCCCCAGGCTGAGCAGCAGCTCAGAGGCAGCAACATCAGCTCCAGCATTTCAATAAAGAAGTTTCTCCATAAGGGGAGTAAGAAGTGAAACTTGCTTGTGAAGGCAAGTTCTCAGGAGCGCTGTGGTTAGGTCAGTGATTCTCAGATGTCCCCCAAGCTGTGAGCACAGGATAAAATCTCATTATTTTCAGCTCAGGAGGGGGAAAAAAAGTTACAGGAAAGGGAGCCAAATTATGCAGTTTAGGCTTACAGTGTCCCACTGTGAGGCTCAGTCACTGTCCATAAGGTCAGCAACCGCCCTGTTAATCCAGGAGCCATCTGCACAGCCAGGCACGGATAAAGGATACATGCAAGGGACTGCAAGCACTTAAAGGACCTGAATTTAGACGTCACTAAAACTGCCAGCAGATTTTCGCCAGAAAGCCTTCCAGCCTGCACCTTTCTGTGCCACGCTTTGTAGGAAGGACACGAGTTTTTGGGCAGGTCAGCACGGTCTGACAGCCCGCGTGGAACATCTTTGACTTCGCCAGGTGGGCCACGTTGGCCAAACTCAACCAAGCCGGGCAGGAGCCAGTGCAGCACTAGCAGCCCTGTTCCTCGGCAGCCCCTGCAGCACTTACATTTCAGTTTCATTCTTTTGGTTTCGTATTTTCATGAAATCGTTTTCGAGTCCTAGAAAAGTGAAACCATACCTGTCAATAAACAAAAGGACAGAACAACATTGAAAACACCCATTGTCACATATTATACACTAACAACGTTCTTGTTTCACCTTCTGTACTGCAGAGAAGAGCAAAGAAGTTAGCGAGCCTGAGCTAAAAAGCTTGGCTGGATGGTTGCTTGCTCCATGCAGAGACTGCTATGACGTTCTTGCACCACTCCCATGACCTGGAGAGCTGGGCACCGCAGTGCACAGAGAGAGCCTCTGAACACAATCCCCCGGATCTTCAGCAGATTTACAAGCCATGAGCAAGTATACACAACTGCAACAGCCTCTGCCTAAAACCTAGCGGCTGGCATCGAATCATAGAATGGTTTGGATTGGAGGGGATCTTAAAGATCATCTAGTCCCAACCACCCTGCCATGGGCAGGGACACCTTCCACTAGCCCAGGTGGCTCAAAGCCCCATCCAGCCTGGCCTTAAGCATCTTTGACAGGATTCCAATATGGGTCTGATTAAAGTAGCCCATGCCACTACTTTGCCACTGCATGCCAAGGACACAATAACCTGGCTTCAATATGCACACGGTAAGTGGTCTCCATTTCTTAGGGATTAAAACACATGGCCAAGGGGGCTCCAGCAAAGGAGGCTTTGCCCCAGCCAGGCACTGCAGCACCTTGCGCTGCTCTCAGCAGTGAATGCAAACCATGGCCTCCCAACAAGCTGCTCAGGGAAGACCCTTGGCAGAGCATCCCTTTTACAGAGAGCTCACTTAAACCCACAGGCTCGCGTGGCTTCACAGGGCTGTGGGTCAGGCTCAGCACTGGTACCACAACACGCTTCCCAGAGCACTGCTGTCTTGACCGGGGAAAGTGGACTATCACCTTCAGATAACCCTCACCTCCCTCCCACCAGACAGATGAAATTAAAACCCCAACATCTTCATGTTCTTACTTTTCTGCACCTTTCACCAAAGCAATTTCATCGGGGGAAGAGGAGATATAGGTGTATTTGCGTTCTGGATGTCCTATCAGCCCATCCACCTGGTCTGCTTCCTTGATCTGAACGGTGTGGCACAGGCAGAGGGCTCGCAGGAACAGCTCCTCGCGGCTCTAGGCAGGAGTGAGGGAGGGCTCGTTACCAGCTTTGTGCCGTGCTCCGAGCCCACCTCGCAGCACTTGGTTGTGATTCTTGTGTATGCATATATTAAAGCAAAAACCCCAACACTCCCTCCCAGCTTCTGCTGCATTTACCCAGCCAGGAACTGACCACAAAACCCTAACAGTCATCAACACACAGATTTCTTACCTTTTCTGCTTTGCCATAGTACTTTAGGGGCCCATCAGTCTGGGAGAAGCCATCCACCTCCGAAATGCAGTCTTTGTACTTGTGCCCATCAATGCAGCACTCAATGAACTCCATGCTGTTCTCCGTCAGGGTCCCGGTTTTGTCCGTGAAGACGTACTCCACCTAGAAGCAAGCAGCAGGCTGCCTCACTGCACCCCCAGCCCCACACGCTGGGGAAGGATACCCCAAAACCAAAGCAGGTGGGGCATTTTACTGCATCTGTGCCAATGCTGGAGAGTACTTTGCTGCTATCCTAACCTGGCCCCCTCAAAAAGACGTAGGTGTCCCATGGGAGTTACACCACTGTAGCTCCTAGCACTTTGCTCCTCAGAGCAGCTCCTTTGTTTTTCAGCCCATTGCATGGATGGCAGGAGGCAGCTCCTCAAGACTAAAAGTCTGTTTCCAGGCTCTTCATTCTCCCCTCATCCTCTTTATTGGGTCCTTTGCTACAGCTCCTAGCACTTACACAGCTGCTGCAGGTCTGCTGCCTCCTTCATTTTGGTGCTGTATTTAAATTAGGTAATTGCTACTTCAAACAGACTTTAAAAATTTTTTTAAAGCAAAGTAAAAAGCAGGAGACACTACACATACCCCCCATTCTCTCCTGACATAGATAAAGCGAAGCCTGAGCTGTCTCATTGTCCCAGCAAAGCCAGCATCAGCGTGGCTGCGTGCACACTGCATGCCCAGAGAGATGACTGGGCAGACATTTTCATCAAACCTCGAAGAGACAGAGGATTTTTAATTTTTAACTGAAGCAGTGAAAGCAAACGACCCTGACGTGCAGAGTGCTGCACCCGATATTCCCCAATATGGGAACAATTGCCATGACCCAATTCCTGCTCTTTCATGCACTATTTATAACCTCATCCATTTCGCAGAGCAAGTGGAATCACATCAAATGTAAAGTGCCACCAAACTGGCTGAAGCTCTGCCCTGCGGGGACCGCGAGTGACTGCCACAACCAGGTTTCCTAGCAGGGAGAACATTTCTGTCCACGTTTCCATCCAAGTGACGCAAACAGAGCACATTCTGACCTGCCCGAGCTCTTCATTCAGATCCGAGGTGTTCACCAATGCCCCCTCTTTTATTTCTTCGTCATACATCTCCTTGTCCCAAGAGATGAAGAAGGAGCCCAAGAACTTCTGCATCTCTACTGTAACGTACATGGAGACCGGGATAATAAAATTGAAGAGGACCATAAATGACAAGAAGTCTGTGAACATCCGCAAGACCTGCAATGGAAAGAGGAGAAGATGCAGTCTGTGCCAGTCAGGCATGACTCAGGGGCAGTTTACAGCAACACCTGTGGGGTTTTAGACAGCTCTTCTTCTAAGGTTTAATAGAAAAAAAACAACCTGAAGACGAATAAGCCAAGATACAGCGCCAAATTCCATTTTCCTTTAATGCAGAAAATCTCACTGTCTTCTGTAGATCTACAAGGGTATAATCTAAGAGCATATCTCACTGCTTCGTAGCGACCAAAATGATGTTTTATTCAGGTATATTCCTCTTAAGATCAGAGTCCTACAGGCCCATTCTGATCTCAAGCAACCAGAAACAAGGAGCAAGTGGCTTGAGACCAGTAAAGCTATGGTGAGGGTACAACTGATGCAGGGACACCCCTGCAAGTCCTACTCAAGAATCCATCAAATAACCGATTTCTACACACTCACACTTTTAGTCTTGTGCAATGCTACAAGCAATGAGCTACAATTGCTATGATGAGCACCTTGGCAAGTTTTAGAAGCTGGCTGACACTGCCTCAGATTAAGTTTACCTACTCAAAGCTGAAAGATGCTCAGGTTCAGGTAAGGATCCAGGTTAAACCGGCTGCTGCTTTGCTATAATATATAGTATTTATACTTTGCCTCGCTCCACGAAAGCATCGCCGTGCATAAGCACGAGAGGGTCAGGAAAGAAACACAAACAGTGGAGAGCCCAAAGGAAACGACAGCACTTCCAGCAAGCAAACAGGACTCGCAGGGCTGGCAACACACACTACTAGATTAAATAAAACTGTCAGAATAAATAAAGCCGGAGGAGGCGCTGAAATACAAATTCACTTACTTTGAATGTCTCTCTCTCTTTTTTAGTCTTTTCATTGTACCAAGGCTCATCATTAAATGGATTACTCTGCCAGACGTATTTCAGAGTCGTGCACACAGTAGCCTTGCTCAATAGGATGCACAAATACACTATCAAGAAAGCGTTGATAGATCTGAAAAATAGGTTCCTTTTTTAAATTCTTGCAGCTATTTTTATATATAAGTCATGCAAATAAGCAGGAACAAGACTTCCTTACTTTTAAGAAGGGAATTACAGAACAAGTGCTTTTGACACTGCTGATACTCAGGGTCAGTTAATATATTTTAACATTTCTTAATTTTGTTTTTAAATAAAAAAGCTACGAAATGATGCAGCTTCTTGAAAGATATGCTTAATCAAATAGACAGATTTTCTATGCATTCAGAGAGCATCTGAAACAAAAGGCAGCAGATTAAGGGATTATTTCTGTACAAGTCATCCATGGAAAAAAAACCAAACCAACAGCTTTTAGCGATTTTTTGCTGACTATACTCACTTTTCTACAGCAGACCGTTTCTGAGATTTCCCTTGGTAGTTCAAAGCCATTTTCGTTTCCATTCCAGTATAGACTGCAACTCCTACAGGGTATTAAAGCAGGGCTCATAAGGGACCAGCAACCCAGAAGGGATCCAGCTTGCACTTAGCCATAAGGGTCATCGGTGTTTACAAGAAACTGGAATCCCAGTTGATGAAAGAGGCACTACCCAAGGGCCGTTCAACTACAGAAACCTCTGAGGCTGCTAAGTACTATAATTGCACATATCCTGGGGCGCTGAGCGGGAGCCTATGGACCACGTACAGTCAGAAAAACCATCAGTCTTCTGTCACAGCCGTTACCCTCAATCACTGGTGTCTGGGACCGTGATACCAGCACATGTTTTCAGCGAAGGATCTGGGAACGACTCCCTGCTCTTTGTATCTCAAGCAGAAAAGAAAAGCTTGCTCAGGTCTATTAACACAACCCGCACAGCTTGGCAGCACTCCAAATATAACCAGCACCTCCTATCAACTTCTCAATCAGCTTGCACACCAAATGCAACTGTAGAGCCCAGGCAGACAGAGAATTATTTTCCCTCTCTAAATTTAGTGATGAGCACCTACATTTGTCATTATTTCTCAGAACTAACTAAATAATAATAATAAAAACTGTTCACCGTAAATCTTCTTAGTATTTTTGAGGGTAGCACCTTTCAGCAACAGGTTTTCAGGACCTAAAGACCTAAACATAAAAGAAGTTATAACATTACATCACTCAGAGAATATCCAAATTGTTTCATAATCTAGACACCAGAGATAGATTATAAAGCTAAACACATGTTCTTTAGATCTGATTACTTGATTTGTATGTTAAACTGGGCATTGCTTGAGTTTGTTTTTCTCTTTATATACATATATTTCCATTTCATCTTACAGACTATTCTTGGAGCTCAGAGTTCGGAATTTATTCCAAATTTAATGGGGACGGTCTCAGTAAGGCTTTTGAGGAATAAATGCAAAATGTTGAGATCTAGTATGTTCTAGAACTTATATAAAAATGTGATTTTTAAAGACGTCAAAAACCTGTCCATTCCAGCACAGTCAATCAATGGCACCAAAGCCAATGTCTCATTTTGCTTGCATTTGTGTTTTATTTCCCTTTGAAAACGCCACCCATGACCCTCTGCTGCATCTAGGGTCTGGGTAGATCCACCACAGCACAAAGGATGGCCAGCACCACTCTGGTGACAGCTGTCTGGTTTTGATGACTTTGAAATGTTATTTGCTTATTTTTTTTTCCCCCAAAACCACTCCAATTGATGTTTAAGTTTCTGCTTTCCCTTGAGGAACAACATTTTGCAATTGCCTGGTAAATTTGTTGTCCATCAGCAGGGGAGGATGTCACTGGGTGGTCCTGTGCTGCTTCCGCAAAAGGAGCTCAAACACACACAGGATAGCAGAAAAGAGGAAGCAGAGCGATTAACTACAGGCCTCCCTTAATAATGAAATACTTGGAATGGCTAAAGAAAGACCACAATTCCCTAATGATCACAGCACGGTTTGGGTTGGAAGGGACCTCAAAGACCATCGAGTTCTACTGCCATGGGCAGGGACCCCTTCCACCAGACCAGGCTGCTCAAAGCCCCGTCCAACCTGGCCTTGAACACTTCCAGGGAGGGGACATCCACAGCTTCTCTGGGCATCCCGTTCCAGCGTCTCACCACCCTCACAGTAAAGAATTTCTTCCTAGTACATAATCTAAATCTACCCTCTCTCAGTTTAAAACTGAATAATGGTAGCAGGAGTTCAGATCCTTGAAACCTTACATAGATGCCCAGCATCTTTGAGGAGGGCCAACAAGATGGCTGCAAGACCAACCTGGCTACGGGCTCTTGGTTCCTTCTGTAGATGATAATTCTTCCAACAAATCTGCAATAAAAATATGAGAAACTTGTATTACAAACACGTTATAAAGAGCTACTACAAACATAGTTTAAAAAGTCATTGTCAGGAGATGGAAGCAAACATGAACAAGTGTATTGGAGAGTGTAAGGCTCCAGAGGGGTGGCTGTGCTCGGGATGCGGAGAAGCCACACACCCTCCACAGCCATGGGTGCCCCGCTGCTGCCAGGTACAGCAGCGGGGCAGCTGTACCTGACCTTGCCTACACACCCCAGCACATCCCCATTCCAGAGTACAACACACCTCGGCAAACCTCCTTCAAGGGTTTTAACCACAAAGACAGCTTACTCCTGGAAGTCATTCAGCCCCATGCATTTTACTTGGGAGGTAGACCGGCCTAAGAATAGGCACAGGGACCATTACTGCAGCTGAGCTGACACAAAACAGCTCATTACACCACAAGCGTTGCACTGAGGAAGTATTGCTGCAAAGAAACTGAGGCCTGAAGAAGTGCAGTGCTGACTTTGCCATCCTCATATGGAAGAAGCCTGGCAGCTTATCACTGCCTCAAGAGACCTTTTGGTCTCTGACAAAAAGAAAGTGCCCTTCACTTTGCTGAACTGTAACTCATGAGATCCCCTAAGTGATGGTGCTCGAGTGTCTGCAGGGAGATGACACGAGGCAGCTGCAGGGCAGGATGAGCAGGATGGGCAGACTCACTTGTAGAGGTCTGGCTGCGGCTGTTCGCACTCAATCGTGGCAGTGAGCGCATCGATGGCTTCATCCGTACAGAGCACGGTGGTATCCCGCACCGCGTAGTGAGTCTGTGCAGAGAAGTAGAAGCAGCGTCACCACGAGCCCCCAGCAACACCACCCACGTTTTACCCTGTTACTTAAAATACCACCACACAAAAGCTCATCAGCACCGGCAGCTCACTTGAACCCCCACCCCGCTCACACAAACAGCTAAAGCATCTCTTGGCTAAAGACAGAACTCAATAAGCTCAAGGGAAACCGTAGCAGGAAGGAGCTGCTGGGTATCTGTTCAGTAAGGTGGGCACCAAAAGCACCTTTGGTTTTCCCCCAGGGACTTGCTGCTGCCCCAGCTGGGGTGGGGGGGAGGCTGCAGGTGCCCCTAGGGGGAAGGGGCTCCCGGGGACCACCACTCGCCTGCCCACTCCTGACAGTAATTAGACACCAGCTTCAGCACCCAGGGATCAGGCAGTGGCAGACTCCAAGCTATTTTTAGCAGCTGCTGCTGCAAAGGTTCATCTCTCACAATTAACTGGAAAGCCCACAAAGGATCCGCTCACTGCTTTCCAGTCTCTATTTATAGGAGCTACTCAGAGCTCCAAGTCACGGCGGGCTGCACGGCAGGCTGCCTCAATCCATCTTCATAAACAAATTCATTAAAAAGCTTCCTCCACTCCTTACGTTTGCATTCCCCCCTCCTTGCGCATCCCAGGAGGAATGGTTACATGTTGTAGTCGTGACACTATAAATACCCACCTTCATGCTGCTTTGGTAACCTGCCTGGCTTTTCCGATTGAAAGCAGAAGCACAAACTCTCACGCTTCTCTGGTGTAAATCACAGCCTTTGTGAAACACAACTCAAAACCGTTCCTGCAGTGCCCAGTATCAAACCTGACGCTCGTGCAGGATTTTGCGTCCGCCGCTCCAGTCACCATGGACACTGTGCAATCACTGAGCAATACTTCAAAGCTGCCTCCTAATCAATTCCATGATCTTCACATCCTCGGTCCCTTACCGTATTTAGAAAACGCACGTATGACCTAAGATTCATGCTTCAAACAAGAGCCCTGATAAAATCCCTTTTACAGTTCTGCTCCAGTTTCACTTAACCAGGCATCTTCCCATACCTCGACCTGACATGCCCCAAATACCTGAAAAATCCCCACCAGGCAGGCAGAAGATATCAGTGCAGATGAGGTTTCATGAGTACCTGTGTGCTTCCCTCACCCTCCTTTCGCAGCAAAGTCTGGTTCCTGATGTTAGACCTATTTCCCCAAACAGCACTTGTTTTTCTATTCCCCCTTCCCCTTCAAACTCATCTTCATCTTGTCAAGTAACAGGAGACAGCTCCCAGGCACCTACAGGAATCCACAAACTAGGGAAAAACAACACCATGCTCGATATAGAAATTCAGCATTGCACTTACAGACTCAAATGTTAGTAAGATCCAAGACTCTGCAAAAGTTATCTGAACTCACGCATGTAATACACCTGACACAAATAAGAAATTGCCTATTTAACACGGTTATCTATTTTCAGCCTCAAGGCATTTCAAAGCTCCACTCCACTACTGGAACCAGTACAGCACAGCAGCACTGCAACAGCTCCAAACAAGATTTCAAGTACCAATTAAGAGCTGCCCATAAAGAGACGAGCCATGGATCCCATACAATACATATCAGCTCGACAATGGTAAACCCACTGACTTCAGAGCGTGCCAGAATGAATCACGCCACTTTGAAGCGTCTTCCATTCTTACTACTACAGTTGCTAGCATCTGTATAAATATTTATCAAACACAAGCACAACCAAATTTTCATGTTTCCTGATGTGTACAAGTTTTTTGTTGTTGTTGCTTCTTCACTTAGTGGGGATGAGTGAAGAAAGAAAATAACGGAAGAGAAGATTCATCCTAAGCAAGACTAATATTAAGTTTCACTGCTTGGTTCGGGGAAAGGGAGAGGAAAAAACCCAGAAGAGATGTTTTTCTCAGGCTGGTGAAAAATGCCCCAAATGAATCTAGACATACTGCCTCAAGAAGTCCCAGATCTCACTAGAAAAGCTCGGTTAAATAACAGAGGCATGGGCAGGTAGTGGAAAGGGAGCTGAAGCACCTGCAGGCACCGCTTTACTGACGCACCAGACCTTGCGAGGTGCGGCTGGAGCAGGGAAGCATTAACATGCTTCCCACGACAGGCAATAAGGCAGCGAAGCTGTATTGATAAAGATCGNGCACCTGCAGGCACCACTTTACTGACGCACCAGACCTTGCGAGGTGCGGCTGGAGCAGGGAAGCATTAACATGCTTCCCACGACAGGCAATAAGGCAGCGAAGCTGTATTGATAAAGATCGACTCAATTTAGGGCAGCGCCAGCAGAAACAGCTGTCGGAGACAAAACGGAGAGGAAACAATCCCCAGGGCACTTCAGTGTTGACACACTGGGAGCAGGCAGAGGAAAGAGCTGTAAATACAGCCACGTGGCCATGGGGATGGGCTCCATGGGAGCATCCTCCAGTTAATCACACACCCCTCTGCGCAAGCATCAGCTTCAGAGGCACCTCCAGGCCCCCAAGTACCCCAGAGCACCAGCTCCTGAACACCATCCTATCCATCCCTGTCACCTTGAAATTGGACTCGCCATCGAGACTCGCTGTAGTGACGTAACAGGTCCCGTCAATGCTGCTCGAGGCCAAAAATATCAAATCACAGGGGAAGGTCTCATCTGCTTTCACTTCTACTATGTCTCCAACCTGGAATAAAAGGAAATGTTTACATGAAAAGCCCTCTTGGTTGTTATTAGAGGGTTACGGATTTAGCTTCTCTCAAAGCCTAAGAAATCACTTTGGCTAAAAGGGAAGTCGGGGTTCAAGAGGTGCACGCGGGTCCCCAAGCATCACTCCCCAGGCCAACAGGTCAATCCAGCCCAGCCCCAACTCAGAGTGCCCACGTGGCACCGTTAATATTTATTTCTCTGCTAAATCTCGATGGAACAAAAGAATCCGTACTTGTCTGAAGTACAGGGTGATAAATTAACAACAAAGCTAGTGTAGTTTCCCAGTGTCCTTGGGAGAGTTGGAAATAGAAGAGGACTGTCTGTCCCAGAGAAGTGCAAAACACTGATAGATCTGTCACTTGTCAGCCCCAGTACAGCTTTTGCACGACAGCTTTTCAAAAGCAATCAAAGGCAGCTTCCCTCCTTAACTGGGAACAGCTCCTCTGAGCACCTCGCCTCAAAGCAAGCACGCTGGGGCAGTTTTAACACAGAGTACATCCCTCCCTCCTCACCACACCCCCTCGTGTTCCCATCAGCTTCAAGGATAACTACATGCGAGTTCTCTGTTAACAGGTACCTTGATTTTTTCACTCTCTTTCTGCACTTGCTTTGCATTTTCAACAATGAAGACATTGCTTTTGTTCACTTCGTTGTCAGCTCTGTGCCTCAGCCAGTCCTCATACCCCTAGGCACATAAATACAGGCAACACAAACTCGTAACGAAGCAAGTAAATTAATAGAAGAGCATGAGTGGGGACGGAGAGAGAGGGAGAGATTAAAAAAAAGAATAAATTAAGCAGTCCTCACACCTCCTTCACGACTGACAAAACATCAATCAGAGTAGCTCAGACTGAATCAACCTGTTTTAAAAACTTCATATGCATATTTGACAGACTCAGAACAGATTAAAATAACACACAAAAATAATCTACATGCAGCGCATACAACGAGCACCTAAATTACTGTAACATGTTTCTATTATCCTCAGTGTTGGCAAGAACAGGCTGATAATATGAATAATACACTTAGCACCCTGTGACTCTTTCCTATGGTAACACAGGATAAGACTCTTCCTCTTCAGTCCTCACTGAAAGAATAAAACATTCAGATTTGAAGCAGACGGATTTTACTCTAGCTGTNCTCAGTGCTGGCAAGAACAGGCTGATAATATGAATAATACACTTAGCACCCTGTGACTCTTTCCTATGGTAACACAGGATAAGACTCTTCCTCTTCAGTCCTCACTGAAAGAATAAAACATTCAGATTTGAAGCAGACGGATTTTACTCTAGCTGTCCCCTTCTGGCCCTTGCAGAAGAAACTTCTTTTATTATTCAATCCTTCTGTAGGGGAAATTTTAAGCGGCACACGTGCGTACGATGGGAGGAAAAAGGTCTTTTAACACCACAAGAAGATAAGGACTACATATTTTCGGGACTAGCCGAGTGGTTGAACAGAACCGGTCCTTTCCATTTACCAACACAGGAGCAGAGCGCAGGCTGTATTTGGAGCACGTCTCTGCATCCTGCAAAGACTCGGAGAGCATTTCTAAAAAGAAAATAAAAACTCAAGTAAAGCCAGAACTACAGCGGTAACCTTCACTGACCCTCGCGGCTGGCTTACAACAGTACCTATAGAGATGTTTCACATTGCCAAGACAAGAGAGAGACACCACATTCGACATGCAGCCTCTCTTGAAAAGCACCACTATTATGCGTCTGACCTTCTGAGAAGGGTTCACGCCAAACCTACCAGCCTATTTTGGTGACTTCCGAGTATATTCAAATACACACTCGCCATTTTCTCTATCACATGTCCCAAAGAGCATCTTCCTCTCCCCACACTGACACTTGTACCTGTTTGATAGCTGTGACAGTGATGACAAAGAAGAGTGGGAGGCCGCTGGTCACCGGGCTGGTTGGGGTGTCCACTATCACCTGCAGAGAGAGGAAAAAAAAAAATCTACTGCTGACAACTGGTTTTCACATAGTAGAAGAAACAAAAATTCTGGTAACGGGGGGGAAAAAGGATGTGTTCATCCCATGGGGGTAAGGCACAGCCCAGCAGAGAAGGAAGGGAAGGAAGGGGCACACGAGAAGGACCAGCACAAGCATCACCAGGAGTGCTCTCCAACTCGAGAAGACTACAATACCTCCTCCTGTCAACCATGGGATGTTCTCAGGTGAGAAAAACCCTATCAGAAGTAGCTTAAAAACCTAAACTTGACCTTGCTGTAGTGGGAAACAAAAGCCTGGATGAATGGGCTGCTGGGGATGGGCTACGTAAATGCAACTGCTCCAGGTGTTGGCATCCACAAGCCTGCTCCCACCACAGGGTGTGCTGGGGAGGACCAAGGTGGGGAAGGAAGATGGGGCAGAGGCAGCAGCAACACAGAACACGTGAAAAACACCCTGACTTCTCGCTGAGCCACAGGAGGACTGCTTCTCCTCTTTGGCAGCAAAGACTGGGCGCATTGGAACCCTGAACACAGCCAGGTTATAAGAGGGAAGACAGTACCAGTCATCTTGAGCCATTGGCACTCAGAGGTTAAAAGTGGCACTCATCAGCCCAAATTACCTACGAAATACATTACATAATGGAATATGAATATGTCATTAAACAGAAATCCGTACTTTGCCTTTAAACCCTCAAATTTGGAGTTCAGGGCATGATTTAAGGCCAGTGACCGCACAAGGGCCACAGGGTGGATAGCTGGATCCTTCCCGAGCTTGGTTCAGTGCTCGAGCCAGTGCCATGGCAAAGACCAAGTCCCTTCATCATTAACTAAACCTTTGGGCTGTTGGAAACTGCTATTTCTTCCGACTTTATCATGACTTGGCCCGAAGGGTAAGAACAGGTTCGTAACTGGAAGAGAATAATATAAGAGGAGGACAAGCTGCGCCCTTGCCCCACCTTCCAAACTAGGGTGCACAAAATCGGCCATTTTTTCCTGCTGTCCCCAGAGAGGACGGGAACACGGGAGGCAGATGGCGAGGGCTGTGATGAAAGGGATGGGGAAGCTCAGCAGAAAGGCTTTGTGTCCCCACAAAGGGACTTTGTCTCCGTCCGCTTGTTTGTGCTTCCCCGGCATGCTCGCAAACAGCAGGATCTGTATATTTATTGTTTTAGGCTGCCCGTAAAATGCTGTGTTAAGGACAGGACTGCTTTTATCGGCTAGGAAGAAACTGCGTGGAAGTTTTTAACTCTATGAAGAGCTGTGCACTGCAATATTACCTTGCACTAGGGCACCCAAAGAGAGAACACCCAGAATACATTGAAGTGGAAGAGATATGCCACAAGAAGCAGCAGGTAAGCGGTAAAGAGTTAAGTAGCATGAGGGTAAACCAAGATAAACACAACAACTATTTCCAGGAACTCAAAGTCCTGGCTCACTCAAATGTACAAACAGAAAGTCTGGTAGAAACCAGACTTTGGAGGAACAACCTCAAGCGAGGATTGTGCCAAGTGTCGCATGGACACATCACGCATAGCATGCGTGATGGTCATTCACTGATCACTGAAGTTTAGGACAGTCAGCCAAAAGCCAAACATTGTACAGATCTTGGGAATACAAGAGGAACTTTGGCTTTTAGCGGAGAAGGGCAAGGGAGAGGACCTCCTGCTGCCCAGCGGGAGAGTATTCTGTACTGGACAAGATGCAGTTGTATGTATTTATTTAAACAAACAATATGATTTCTCTCCACACAAATGCTGTATTATAGATGTATGAACACAAATATTAGATGAAGTCCCTGGAATAACTCAGGTATGTATTTGGAGACTGCATTCCCTGCACATCAGTGGCTGGACACCACTTTGCCCCTTTGCGGCTGGTGGAATGCCGAGGGACACACAAGCAACGAGCCAGAACATCAAAGGCAGATTTCCTTTGAAGCTATTTTTGAGCTGTTTTAGGACTTCAACAGCTTAATTGGATCCATTTAAAAGTGACAAAATCCTCCTGTTACTTAATAGTTTCTTCCTAACTCATTGTTTAGGAGACTGAAGACCACAGTCCAGAAGTCATCTCCATCAATTAAAAGGGACATTTATTCATTCCTGGCACCTCCTAAATTAGCTTACTACCATCAGCTTGGTCTGTCGACACACACACTTGGACTACGCCTACTCCAGGCCAGCCATTTCCACCAGGAGTTTACACACAGTTTCCTTTGAGTGTTGCAACAGATGAACCACAGAAACAGCTATTTGTATCCCTGTTAGCATGTTAATAGGTGTTTTGTGTTTAATGCATGTACTTTCTCTCTCTAAAACAAGAGCTGAATTTGGAGTCACAGAGCAACAGACATTTTGATAACGGGTTTCAGCAGCAGGTAGAGCAGATGCACCAGGCAATTCCCCAAGCGTCATGATACCTCACTCCTCATGCAGCGCACAGGGCAATTCCATTAATTTTAAGTAGTTTAAAGATAAGCACCAACATTTAAGTTATAGATGTCATTTGTGAAGGTATAACCCTTGGTATTTTAAATGAACGGAGAGGCCCTGAGTGCTTTTTTAAGGCAAGGGACATCTCCAGAACAACGAGTGCCCAGGGGCAGCCAGTTACTCTATACAGCAGCAAGTGTATTAGTGCTGTCAGGTTGTTTTTTATTTGGTTGGGTTTGTTTTTTCTCTAATGCAGCATGAGGTTTGCTTCCTTATTTTAGAGATGCTCACAGAAGAAAAAGAAGGAGGAATAGCCAGGCTCTTCTCTCACCTGCACACACCTGTGCCTAGAATGGGTAAGCAGCTAAACTGCAACCGGTTTTGGAAGTATAGTCAAGAACATCCCATGTTCTTCAAGGCCAGAGGGTCAACAGATAAAACGTAATACCGCATCACTAAATGGCCAGCTACACAAAAAGGACATCCCGACTCCAGGGCATCGCTTCAGTTCAAGGCAAATTACAAATTCAGTCTGACAAAACAGAGCAACGCCAGCGAAATCAAAAGATGGAGACAAGCCAGCTCACGCCAGGGTAAATCAGCCTTTCACCTAACACTGCCAGGAGGACCATCCACGGCCATTATCCTGGGATCCCCCATTTCTGGGGCAGCCACTGAAATGACTGCAAGCCATAACTCTTTACTGTAAGGATAAAACATTTTAGGCACTCGTCTTTTGAACATCCAGCCTAGAAAAGAGTGATATCCCAGACCTGAACCACCAAAACCCAGAGCAGCCACCGAACAGCAGGCTGTTTGCAGTAGCTGCATGGTGCCGTTTGATTTGCTACGGTAGAGTTTTTGATGCCTATTTTCAGCCCTAGAGCAGGCTGTGTGCTGAGCCCCAGGCCTGAGTACAGGATTGAAAAGGCAAGTAAGTGCAGTGATTCTTGCAAACTCCCTTCACCCAATCCATGGTGACAGCCTGCTCTTCTTGGTTGACAGACGAAAAAATGAGTATTCAGGTTTTCTCAGGATTTGCACCTTAACCACAGCCACAAAGCAGAGCAGAAAAAGTTTGTCGGTGCATAAAATTTGCTGTTTTGTCTGTGTAGAGCAGCTTCCTGAAGCTTCACGTTCCCAAAGCTCATGCTATGCACTTTCTGAATTTTACTGTGTATAGCCTATCTCTCCTGCTTGCCTTGAAACTCACTGTAACTAAGATATACAAATATCATATAACTTTGGCAGAATACATAGTTATGCAGCAGAAGTAACAAAGATTACTAGATCTTCATTCTGTAGCATCAAACATATTTTCACGGGTTGGCTGATCTTAATGGTTAAAGAGTTAAGTTTTTTTTTAATTGTTTCAGCAGTCATTCAAACATCATCTCAGACAGGCCCAAATATTTTGTTATTATGCCTTGGACAGTGTACCAGAATTATAACACAGCTTCCAATTAAAAAAGACAAACCACCAAAACCACAAACCCACACTTACAAGCACCACCAGAGTCAGTTTTCAACCTCAATTCTTGTTCAAGCTGTGCTTACCATCAGTACATAAATAAACCTACCCTTAACATCAAAGCTCTTACCTGCACGAGGAAGATGATGAGGAAGTAGAAGTTGGCAATTCTTCTAAACTGCTCAAAAAGGTTCTTCGGGAGGAAGTTCCAGAGGGTGTACTGCGGGGAGAGAGCAGGGCTCACAAGCAGACCAGGGCATGGGGCTGACTGGGGACTAGCTACAAAATGGGAAACATCTGCACAAAATAGGAAAGGAGTTACCCCTTTAAACCAGCGAGGAGCACCACAGCAAGCTGTCTGAGCAGCCCTGGCATGCTCCAGGCAAAGGTCCACGTCCCTGCTTTAAAACCATGAGCGCGACGCAGCTGGATGCTGAGCTGCCACCAAGCTTCTGCTTCAGCTTCCAGCATCAGCTCTCTCTGCTGGTTCATTAACAGCTGGAAGTGTCTCTGTTACGTGGGGTTTTTTTGTTTGTTTGCTTTGAAGTAGGCAACTATTCCTCTTTTGCCAAAATAATCCAAACCACTCGGCTGGAGATCGTGAAGGGTAAAAGAAGGCAAAAACAACGGGATCTGTCTCAGCAAACAACTTCTAGATAGGCATTTGTAGAGACACAACTTCATGAGGAGATAATACACAATGCAGAGTTGGGATTTCCACCCCCCCCGCCCCCCCAAACAAATTCCAAAAACCATCTTAGAGTTGCTCTTCTGTTTAAAAAAGCCATGTTGCTCATACAAATTTGTTATTAGGTTGTGCTTCATTATCATTTTAAGAAGGCTGCTGAATCACTTGCTTTGGAAAACATGTGGAATTTAGGAACAACGTGGAAAATAACAGGTCTAATGTCTGATCTTTCAGTCCGCCTCAAACAAAGAATAATAAGCAGTCAAGTCTCAAGACCAATGTCCACTTAATCACAAAAAGAGACTGGTCAGGTAAGAAGACTCCATGCCTCGCAAATATAAATGGAAATAAAAGAGCAAGGACACAACATTCAAAAATAAACCAGGGAATAATTAAAATTAGTGCTAAACCAAACCATTCTGTCAGATAGAGAACTGAAGCAGGGGAAGGTATCCTCTCTGAAGGACCCTCTTGCATGCCAGGGAAACGTCAAATTCCCATGCTACACGAGTTAAATATGATTTGACTGAAAACTTTTCCTCAGTATAAACTCAGACAGCAAAAAAAAAAAAGATCCAAGCTGTATAAAAAAGAAAGGAGAGGGAAAAAGCTCCTTACAGCCCAAGTACAGTAAAGCTGAAGCCTAACTGTACACTGAGCATCACGAATCCTAAGCAATGTAATATGTATCCAGCTGTGTTGACAACATGGAATGCCACTTGTTTGATATTTTACTCTAATTGGCTTCAAATCTTTTGAAATAGCTTCATGAATGTCATGGAAAAAAGCTAAGCAGAAGGCAGACGGGTGTCATCACAGTTTTCCACCATAAACAAAAGCTGCATTAACACCGTATGAATGTTTCCCCTTTCAACCAAAGGGATAAACAGAGCATGGTTATTTTCGTCCTATCTCAAGAGAGGAAAAAACCCACAGAATAAAAAAAAAGGCAGAATCATATTTTTCTGTCCATTTATAAAATAATCCCCCCTGCCTTTTGCAAATCTGAGTTGCTCTTGTCTCGTGCTGCATTACACTTAACCTGTCCTTTCTTTCCAAAGGGAATGCCAGAAAACATAAAAAAAAGCAAACACAAAAACAACTTGTCCATGTGCTTTGCTCATGGACAATTCAGCCTAGAAGAATCTTGTATGCATTCCCACTGGGACTGATAAGAAAAAAAGACTAATAGGGAGACTGGAGCTGTGGCATAAGGCATGCACCAGGCTGCTCTACTTGCCAAGGGACTCTTACATCCATCCTTGAGGAATTCAGAGTTTCTCCATTTCAAAAACAAGCACAAAATAAAATCAGGGTGAAGACAGGAGCGGGGAATACATGCGCATGATGCACCCACAGGAGCGGAGCAAGCTCACCTTGGAGGAGACGATCCTGTTGTCGCAGAACTTCTGTGCCACATAAGCATCTGTTTCCGAAACTGTACGGTGCCCGACCACCACGGTGCGTGTACCGACCCGCTTCTCTTCCCCGGCACACTGTTGGTGCAACCCGGAAAGGGAAAAATTAGCTTTTAGCTAAAAAAGTGAAATATTTGCATTAATAATTTCCAGCTTTTGAATGCACCGTGCTGTTCATTGGAAATAAGGCAGCTGGAACCTAAAAAATTCACTTATCTGCCCTACCAAAAGCATGGAGAACAAAAAGGTGCACGTAAGGTCATTTATCAAAACCAAGGCAACCTGGGGTCCCCACCGCTGCTCAGCCACCAACCCCCCAGGACCACAGCCCATCCTACACCCCACCAGGACAGGCCACCGCTCACGTCCTCCATGGAACGGCTGCTGCCTGTACTTGCAGCCTGTGCCCATCTGCCCAGGCAATTTTTCCTCCTTGAAAGAGAACATATCTTTATCAAGCACTTCAAATCATTAGGAACACAATTTATCTTCTACACGTCTCTCCCTAGTCCTGAGCTGGAGAGTCCTTCAGCCTTGGGTTTCTACAGTGGCTCCAGGTTTTACCCCAGAACCCCAGAGAGGAAGATGGAAACTGCACCCTCCTTTACACTTGCTCTCGTGCCAAACCCTCAAGTCCACCCAAAATGTCTCACCACCGCACTGGTCCATGCAGACTTGGGATTTAGCTTTAAGAAAAAAAAAAAAGGAAACTTTGCTATTTTAAAATCTCAGACAAAACCAGAAATAACGAAACAGGCAGTTTCACATCACAAACTCCTTGAAAAGGCACACGGCATGCCAGGGACACCAGCTTGTCTTGTGGGGGGTTATTTTAAAGCAGAATGAGCATCATAAGTGAATGACAATCTGGTGTCACAGGGGCTCGGTGACAGCCCCTCTGCTCCACAGGGGAAGGATGAGGGGAATCGCAGCAGAATAAACTCAGAGGGGAAGCAGAGTGGCTCCACAGGAGGAGAGTATCCCCTGCACGAAGACACAAGAGATAACTGCAATGGCAACATGGGGCCCGAGCAGAGACCCAGCCATCGCCGCGGCCCTTGCAGGCTTTCCAGGGGAGGTCACAGCACCCAGCAAATTAAAGACAGATCCTCCTAATGCAACGGAGAGGGTGTTAAAATAACACAAAGTAAACAAGGTATCTAAATATAATGAAATTAACAGTGCTCTTCTAATCAAATGTAACTCTTAAACATCGAATTTCCAACTTCCTATAACTTCATTTAAAAACATTTGCAAGCTTGTGACAAGGCAGAGGCAATGCAGGTCCCTGCAGCCCTTGGGTGGACGGGGTAACACCGTGGGCTCCATTTCCACCAGCTTCCAGCTCCGGGCTGCCCAGCACATGCAAGGTCCTCCATGGATCAGAAAAGTCTATTTTCAAAAAAAAAACCACCACACCAAAACCATGCAATAGTTTAAAAAAATCAGCTTTTGATTCTGTCCAGGTTCCACCTCGCACATAACAAAGTGTCTCCGCCACAAATGCTCACAGCCAAGGGACAAGCCCCAGCTGGCACCAGGAAGCACTTTGCAAGGTTGAACTTAAAATCATAAAGTGAATTTAAAACGCCCACTAAGAAGAGATGGCGTGGGGGTAAAAAAAGGTCACCTTAAGCCAGGGTAAGGTTTTCTTAGAGTTAAAGTTTTGGATTTTAAAACATTAGGAGGGAAGACATTTGTCACTGTTCATGGTTCCAGGGCATTAGCAGGCAGCAGGGTTGGTAAAACACCAGCAGATACTGTTCATACTCCACTTAGTCTTATTAGTCCTCAACCCTAGAGCCTGTTTGCTTTGAAACCCCACCAGGGCAGGTGCCAAAAATGCTAAATCCCTATCCCATGTCAGCTGCCCAGCGTGGGCTCAGCTCACCAGGGGCAGATGCTCCTGGCGTGCCCCGGGTCCGGCTCAGCATGCTGGTTGTCCAAAGGGCCCATCATAGGCAGCTTGTCAAGCTGCAAGCAAAACCCAGCTAGAGAAAAGGGGCTCCAAAAACAACCATAGTAGGACAGCAAGGCCTGGGACTAACCACTGCTTAGGGAAAGTGTAAAAAAAAAAAAAAATATCTAAGCCAGGCCTATTCATGTACCCAGAGCAGCGACAATTGAATGGCTCCTGTTGCACCAGGAACCTGCCCAAAGGAAGTGGCAGCTCTTCCTTACCCCGCTCCCCACCCACATCTGCAGCATTTTTAATCCAAGAAGTGTTTTTACACCATGCCTAAACCCAGTTCAGGGTGCTGACTGCTCTTGCTACAGCTGTACTCAAACCTGCTGGTGAGAGCACAAGAAGACAGTTTCTCGCACCCCGCATCACCCAGATGCAGCGCCAGCAGCAGCCACCAGCACCCCCGGCAGCTGCTCCCACCCACACTGGGCACACCTGAACCCCAAACACGGATTAGGCAGGCACACGGTCCCAGCCAGGGAATATCACCACGCCAGCACAGGCTGACCACCCTCCCAGCCTCATCACCACTGCCTGCAGCAGCAAACAGCACATCTTCTGAACGAGAAACTAGACCCAAAAAAGGTTCCCTGATGTATCCGCCGCATTATGGAGGTGGCAGCCATGGGTCTCACCAACCTGCGCCCCAGGAGCACGAGGCAGAGCAGTTCACCCGCAACACAGCAGCGCCAGGGAACAGAGACAGACTGTCCCCAAGCCTGAGGTCCCCATCGTGCCCCCTCACAGAAGCCAGGGGTGCCTGGTGAGCACCGCTCCAGCGCAGGGAGGAAAGGAGAGCTTCCTTTGCCCACACTGCCAGCAGAGCGGTGGGAAGGAGCAGGGGTGAGAGCTTGCTAAACACATGCATTGGCACAGAAGCGGCAAAGCTCTGGTTAAAACACTCCTGAAAAAATGCACACAAGTATTTACTCTGCAAGACCATCTGCAGTTAGCCACGGAAAGCATGGAGCGTGTGAAGAAGAAAAGCCAAATCCTAGGTGCGGTGTGTTAGCTAACCAAGCCCACCACTCTGCTCTTCCACCAAGTTACCATCATCAACTCCCAGGTGGGATCGCACGCCTCAATTCCCCTTCAGTTACTGATCTGAAGCATCTCCTACAAAGATGACAGCAACCTCCTCCAAGGTGCATCAGAGTCCTCTGCAGCAGCAGCAGAGGGGGAAGTCCTCGCTACGTGGTCTAACCAGACTCCCACCTCTCCCGGCATTTTACTTCCCATTCCCTTGACCGCCCCACGGTCGCACCATCGTGCAGCCACGCGAGCGGCTGGAAGGCTTCACGCCACATCTCTCCACTTTTTTCATCTCCCAGAAGCAAGCGCACACCATGGTAACATCCACGGCGAGAGGCATTGGCTCAGCTCGGCAATTAAAAGCTCTTATTTTGATGAGCCCGCCTCAAACGGCTCGCCGGGATGCTAATAGATTGCTAAGCCTTAACAACTGTTCTCAACAGAGACTTAAGAGGAGATTTAAGGAGTGACTGCCAGTCTTTTGGAAAATTATAAAATATGCAGATTAGTAGGGAGAGGATTTAGGTGACTTTTCCCGATGGCCTTTCATCAAAAATTTTAATTCTGATACCAAAATAAAATGAAAGTATTACTTGGATACAACTCAAGCTGCTGCCTCATTGCCTGATGGAGTTTTATAAAGCCTATGCTACAGGGTACAGAAGTCAACTGGTGCAAACAAACGCCAGTTTCTTCTGCTCTTTGGAGCCAGACATGCCAAAAGGATTATCTAAGAAAATAAACAATTGCACCCTCCCCATATGCACTTTGTTACCTCTCTGCTGGAGGCACGCTGTTTGCAGGAGTGCTGGCAGAACCAGAGCTATCCATAGGGATCAGCGTGCCAGACTGCCTGCGGCCTCAAGACCGCATGGTGGGAAGCTGCACCCCTCCCACCAAGCCACCTGGATTTGGGGATGCTGGCGGGTGACCCCAGTCCCCTCTCTGCTGTACTGCGCCCCAGCAATCCTGAAGAGCTCCCAGCAGCAGGCAGACACAAAGCAGCACCCCAGGGGACACTGCACGCCCTGGGAACTGAGAGGAGGGAGAACAGGAGGTATCTTTGAGAAGAGCCACTATCCTGTTTGCATCACTTGAAGACCAACCCCAAAGATGTGGGTCTGTCTCCTGCAAGGTTTCAGTTCAGGGCTCCTGCTCCACTCCCCCAGGGTCTAACCAAGTCCATTGGTGAGTCAACCCCTCAGCAGGGCATCCAAACCAGACTTCTCCTGAAGGAGCTCAGCTGGAAGACAACAGCCAGAGTCAAACACAAATCATCGGAGATAAAGATGAGGCTGGTGAAGCAGTTCTGCCATCTTTCCAAGTTGACAGCTCGCTATCTTTGCTTCCCACCTCGGGCAGGACCAGGCACCCAGGCTGCAGTAATAAATAACCACATCATCGCCACCGATGCGGGTACGCATGCTCTGCTGCGCGCATGGCAGAGCAAAGCGTTGCTCCTGTGGTACGGCCTTCCTCATGTCATGGAGGAATTTGAATACAGAACATATTTCTGTTAAATATTTTGGTGCAACCCAACCTTCCTGTGCTTTATACAAAGCCCACATTGTCAGAACCATCAGTTCTGAAAAGAAGGCATTAGGGATAATGGCTATTTTCTTATGTTGTCCAAATTTAAAAAGCCCATCTACACAAATCAACATGGCCATGAAAGGTCAGCCGAGGCTTGGCATTTTGCTATAAACTTATTTGAGGAGTTAGGAACAGGTACGATTTGAAGGCATCAGACCAGGGCTAAAAAAGTCCACAGATGCAACTAATGACCCAACATCATTTATGACTCGAAGCTGTTGGAGCATTGCGTAGGGATGGCAAAATTACATTTGCAGCCCACAGCACTCCCCAAATTCTTTGCCTGAGTCTGTGCAAGCCTTTTGTCGTGCCTCTTTCCCTCTCCACCTGTGCCCTTCTCCCATGAAGATGCCCTGCTCCAGCACAACAGCCCCCATCCGCTTCCCGGAGAGGCTCCTCTTCACCCGCCCTCCCAAATTTCTGGGAATCCATCACAGCACTATGTACAGAACCTGGCTGGCACTTGATAAATGTTGCAAACCTGGGTAAAAATTAGCAAGCCTGGGTAAAAATTAATGGAGTTTGATCGAGTTCAACAGGAGAGGTGAAGCTGTGCTCTGCAGCTGCTGCTGACAAGGAGCCACTCTAAGTGGGCTATTTCTAGGACAGCTGCGAAACACAGCATTTAATTATATCCCCCATACAGAAAACAAGTGTCCATGCTACCTGCTGGCCCCATTTCCAGAAAAAAAGTGGCAGGAAAACACCAAACCCACCATTTCATTCACTGTAGTTTCAGAAGGCACCTAAACCAGAACTAATCAAAAGAAATTCCTTTCATGTTTGCTGAAGATATCTTCAAGCCACAAAGTAAACACAAATAAGTCATAGAAAAAAGATCGAATAAAAACCACAGGCATTTAAAAAAAAAGTCATCTGCTAAAACCAGAGATAATTATACAAGTACAAAGCTCAAACATTTGAATGAAATCACAGCTTATATTAAATATATGCAGAAGAAAGATTAAATCATATTACTTGGCTTAGCTCTCATGAATAGTTTAAAGTCTAATCACTCCAGTATTGTTCCATTTATCATAAAAGTAGTAGAGAAGACGACCTGATTTACAAAAAAGCCTGCAAAAGCAACACCTCCAAAACAGCTTGTCCTAGCTCCCGTTTCGTTTATCCCCAGAACCACCAAAAATCCCACATCTACAATTTAAAAAAGCCTCCACAAATTTACCATAACCTCCCCCAAACCATCCATCAGTCTCAGAAAGTCACTCAGCACACCGATCTTGTTGCCCAACCGATATATTTTAAATTGAAACGTTTCTTGCCAATTTTTCTATTACTCTTTGTCCTTGGTTATTTCTATGCAAGCACGAGCAATGCTTTGAGAAAACCCTTCATAATTTAGCAGCTCAGACTATGCTTACCCACACCGACCACATTTTTAGGCAGATCTCCTGGTTTAGAGAGAGAACTCCATCGATCGGGATCAACCCCACCGCTCTCCCCTACGCCTGTGGGAAAGGGTCAATAACACGCACAGTCCTTAGGGAACAAAACCAAACAAACCAACACACCAACGTTGCATTTAAAATACTAAGAGCCCATAGGTCCAAGAGAAAGGGCTGAAGGTAAGCAGAGCTCTGAGCTTGTTTCCCACCAGAGAGGACTTTTGTGGGTCATCCCTAAGCGGAAGAGGGAAGGCCAGTACCTTGGGAAAGCAAAAAGTTGAAATTTAAACCAGTATCCTTTCTCCTCTGTTGAGGCTGAAGCTCCTACAGATATTTCAAGCAGAAAGAGAACAGTATCACCAAGAAGTGACTGCCGGGGGCAAGGCAGTTCCAGGCGAGGCGACGGGGGGCAGCAGGGGGGAACCACGCCAACCCCCAGATCAAGCAGGACAACAAGCAAGAGCAAAAGAGGAGCCATGGGAAAAGAAGCAGGTTTTTTTTTTTTTTTTAAAGCCACAGTCGACATGATGAGGCTCAACACCCGTTGGGGATGACAAAGCGGTGGACGATGTGCTCTGGCAGAGCATCATCAACCCAGATCACACCATCCTTAATGCAAGTCGAGGTGCGTGGAGCGACACAAGTGGCCCCAGCCAGAGCCTGTCCCCATGTCCCCTCTGTCCCAAGGACATGCTGCCTGACCATACGGGCTTGCAGGAAGGTTACCTTCACCAAGGACAATGGGCTGGAGAACAGCAGAGCCCAACCAGGCTGAGCTTCCTGGAAAAGCTGACTTAGCCAATAAAGCCACCGATAAAAACAGAGACAGACATGGCAAGGCAGGGAGAACAGGAAAAAGGGCTACTTGAAAGATTTAAGAAGGGTGGAGAGAGGAAATACAACCGACATTTTCCCCAGATAGCAAATTTACAGGAGAGCCCAGCCCTCTCCCGGACTCATGCATGCCACACAGGCGACAGCTGAAAAGAGCTTTTTCGGTGTGGGGTTTGGTTGCCTGTGTTTTTCTTTTCCCACATGAATGCAGTCTACTCGCTAATGACACAGTATTGCATCTTCCCAACAAATGTGCCACATTGTCCCTAACCAGAGCTTCAGTTCAGCAGCGCTTTGCAAAAAAAGTCAGGTTCACATACGATGCAGAAAGCCAAACCCAGACCAAAGCCAGCAGGTATCGATTGGGATAGCATTACTTCAGTGCTGCTGCTGTGTGGAAAATCTGCCGCTCTCGTTCGAACATAACCACCGACCTTTGGAAGTTTTCAGGATCTCAACTCTTTCTTTCCCCTGCCCTGTTGGCAGCCAGGGTTATGAAACCATCGCTCATCTTGAAATGCAGGCAGCATATTTTTATTTTTGACAGCCCAAAAGAAAAGTTCAACCAGCATGCTACCAGCATATCAAACTCAGGCTCAGAGGAACAATTCAGACTTGAGAACAGAAAAAGGGCTTTGAATAAGAGCCCAAATGTTTTGCAGAGGTCACAAAGCAAATAGGAGGTCTTCCCATCTTCAAACCTCTTCCTCTCTTGGCTCAAGCTGTGCACATATGTCTGCTCATCAGCAGCTATTTTAACAGGGCAGCAAGCTCTTCAGAGCAGTGATTTGCCCTAGCAAAAATTAAAGTAACAGCAAACTGGGAAAAAAAATCTCCAAGTTTGCAATTGTCAATGCTTGCATCAGCCAGCAGAGCTGTAATTTGTTGGTTTTCCCATTGCTTTCCGGTCCTCCTAAAGCCTGAGCTCTTCAGTTATGGCAACAAAAAACCCACCTAAATACTATGTTATGCATCCCAGCTCGGCCAGACATTACTCTGACCTCTGCCACCTACAAGCATGTCACCGTTGTTAAGTTTTCCCAGCACTTCAGAGCCAGGCTGCCAGCTGACTGGTGAGGAGCCCATTTCCCAGAGCAGTTTCCTCCCTTTGCCCCCGGGAAGCGAGCCCGCCCAGCCATGGGGGCAGAGGCTGTACATCACCGCAGCAACCCAGAAGCCAGGGTTGGTACCCAGGTTGCTGGTACCCAGGCCTGCCCAGCCCACACCCCCCACCCCGGGTCAAGCTTTCCCCCAGGAATGCTGCCGTATTTCCCACACAACAGCCACAGGGACAACGGATGGGAGGGCAGGTCCAGGCTGCGGGGGGGGGCGGAGCCGAGCCCTACACCAGCATCGTGCGGTGCCCTCAGCCCCTGCCGTGGGTGCCCGAGGTCCCAGCCCTTCCATGCTGCTCACTCATGCTGGTTCAGATTAAGTTTTTTGACTCCAAAAAGTAAAAGCTGTGGTTTTGTAACCCTCCCCTTGCTGTAATGCTTCCACAGAAGCAGTGTAAGATAAAAGGAGAGAAATCACCCACTCCCCACCTTGCTTCATAGCCAAAATCAACTCCATACACCCCAGGCCTCATTTAGAGTATTTTCATCTCCAGATACTACAGTAACCAAGAGATTTATCCTTGGGGCTGCAGGCAGTTTTGCTAGGATACCGGATCACCACAATCCGCCCAGTCAGGAGAGAAATCCTCAACATGTGGCCTAGAATTGTTTATCTTCAGGAAATCCTTTTGGCTCATGTTCCTGCCAGGCAGGGTAAGGCAGCTGCAGAGCAGCTCCAGCAAAGCACTCACTGCCCAGGCTGACTGAGCACCCGTGCTGAGCAAAGCCAGAGGCATAGCAGTCAGGTTTTGCCCCGGGATGGAAATCTGCTTATCCACAGGGACCTGGAGATGAGGTCTGAGCTTGCCCCGGGATGCCAGGCTTGGTGCATGAGGGGTTTCGGTGGAGTCCATCCCAGCACCATCAGCTGCAGAATCAGCTGCCCATCCTCTGCCGGGAACAGGGAAGCATCCCAGAACATGGTCCTGATGACTCACAGCCATCCCCATCCTATCCCACCCGCCGCCATCCCTAGACAGGCACTGGGATAAGGGTGTTCCTGCTCTCACAGCTATCAAGACAAGTGCCTTCACCCAAGGTTTCCTCCCTCTACACGTCTGATCTTCCCACCCTGCACTTACTGGAATGGTGCTTGTCAAGTGGAAAGTCTCACTTCCATCCATTCAACTTCACTGGAAGAAACTGCTCTGTGGAAATTGTGTACTCCACAGTATTAATTTGGCTGACACGAGGACGACAGCCCTCTGGGCATCACAGCTAATTCTACTGTGCTCCCTCCCTGAGCAAATATTTATAAGAAAAGGAAGGGGAAGGGGGATAAAAAAAATAAAAACCTTCCACAACTCAGAGTGAACAAAACTGCCACCCAAAACACCACTCTGCAAGCCAAAAAAAAAATCAATATTGCATTTTAAGCTTGGCTTTGCAGCCCCCGTAAGAGCAGGGCTGCTGCTGAGCAGGTGCCCCCAGTGCAGCCTGAGCCGCTCCAGCCCCAAGGCAGCGCTCAGGACCTTACACCACCCCTGGTCCCTACAGGCAGCAGCTGCTTGGCTCTGTACGATTGCTGGGGAGGAATTACACAGAAATCATAATAAAAGATGGCAGGTCTGCTCACAGAGTGGGGTGCATTTTTTTTCCTACATTTACTTTCACAGCAGTGAGATTTTTTTTTTTCCCCCTTCTTAAGCCAATCGAGACTCCGGCGACAGACAGAGCACAGTGTCATTGCAGTCTAGCAGTACTTAATTTTTATTACTGCTGAAAAGATCTTGGATTGCAATACCAAAAGAAATGCTTCAGAATTGTCTAGTCTTGCCTGTTGCACATCTTACTCAGCTTTTCTAGATCCTTTACTGTACAAGAAAAACAGTATCCTTCTGTTTTGCAAATCAGCATATTTGCTGTAATATTACAAACAAATTACATTTATCAAGTGAGTGTTGGCTCCTTTTTCCACTTTAATAGTCTTATAAAAATCTTAAAGGTATAGGCCAGACCTAAGAACTGCTTGCTGACCCTTTGAAAACACACAGCTAGAAATTACCAAGCCCTCTGCAGACCACCCTACGAAAGCAAGGCTGGGGCCAGACCCAGGGCCCTTTCACCTACAGCTCCTGCAAAATTCAGCTGAAATCACAGAGCAAAAAGCCCACGGCAAAGCATTGCTCATCCAAGATCACAAAAGAGGCTTAACAGGAATCTCGTTCAAGTCACGACCAAAAATAACAAGCCCGATTTGCTCCCAAAATACCTGGCTACGATAGCCTTGCGGGTGCTTACTCCTTCTTTCTACTGCAGGAGGAAAACAAAAAGCCCTTTACAAACAGCTGGATCAAAAATAAGTGCATTAAGCTTTCATTAAGGAGAGCAGGACAAATGTCTCTGAACTACAAACGCTATCAATCACGGCTGGATGTCAAGAGCTGGCAAGCTTTTAGACTAAATTGGCTTCAGTTGGAATTCCATCTCAAACAAAATGACTGAAGTTTTGCAAAAAAAAAGAAAAAAATGGAGTCAGCAAGATGCAACAGGTGTCCAAGAGAGACGAACATACTGCAAATCACACGTGGAAGGAATTGCATAAGGAGCTAAAAAAGATTTTTTTTTTTATTATTTTTAACACATTATTGGTTCTGAGCAGCATCCGTGACAAAAAGCATCTCTACGAGGGTATGAAAAAAGATGGAGGGGAGAAAAGGCACAACCCAGGACTGCTTCCCTTCCACCAGCAAGCTCCTCGTTTGTGTAACGACCAGCTCCTCTTCCCACCCAGCCCCGCTGCCCTACCTGTTGGCATGCAGCTCAATACACAAATGCAGTTTGCAGCCATCGAAGTGGCGTCTCGTGCCAACCATCAGCCGGCAGCTCCACAGATTTTGGCTAAGCCCGCAAAAGAGTCCATAAGTAAAAATAAATATATACATTTAATGCACCTATATACATTGCATATATCCATATTTAATGCCTATATATTGCATACATGCATATTTAATGCATATATACACGCTGGAGTGGCTGCAACCGCTGGGCAGAACAGGCTTTTCCCAACCCAGCAGCCATGCTGCTGCCAGGCAGCAGCCGGACGAGGGCAGGGGCCCAAGGTGACCTTTCACAACGGACAGTTTCACCATTTCCCCAGGCTACAAGTTAGTAACGGAGTGCAGGGCCCCACACAAGGTTCAGAAGTGCGAGTAAATTCACAGATGCCAGTGGGACGATTCAGGCAGTGACACTTATGGCAGTCATAGCCGCCAGGGCTTGCACCCGGGCAGGCAGCACCCAACAAGCTGCTCCATCAGCCACCGAGCCTAACTTAGTCATTGTGAATTGCCTCACTGTCTTTGGTCGCTGTCTCCAGCTTTGACAGGTTCAACTAAGCTTTGAAACAGCTCGCCACTTACTGCCCATCCCCTGCAGCGCACACGCAGCGTCGCCATCGTTCTCCTACCATGAAAGGGTGATGGCAATCCACGTAACAGCTCCGTGCACAAGCCTTAGTGTCCACTTTATTGCAAAAAGCAAAACACTAACCGCTGAAATCAAATGTTAACCAACTCAGGCAAGCTACAGTGAACACCTTGCTGGTTGGATGTTGGATAATCCAAAAAAATTCAGCAAACTGCAGCGTGACAGTTACACCAAAAGCAGCCGGGGCTGCCTTGTGGTCGTGGAGCCAGCCTGTGGAGAGCGTGCAGGAAGTCACAGGAGAGAGATTATTATTGTATAATAATTTAAAAAATAGAGTGCAGTGGCTTACAATCATCAGTAACACGAGCAGCAGTGCCCTTATTACCCATTTCCAATGAGCAGGACATGCTTCCAGACTGGTAGGGTGTCCCTAAAGGGAAGGCATGGTCTGAGCACTGCACACTTCACCGACATGTCCTTCATGCAGTGCTAACAGCCCAGTGGCATGAGGCTCCTGAGCGGCAGCAGTTAATCACCAGTGGGCAAACAGCCTGAGCTGCTGGGGACCAGCCCTGCCTGCAGCCAGCATCTGCATGGTCCCCGCAATGTAGAGAAAGCTGCAAATCTCTGGGCGAACAAGGGAAAACACTAAAAACCACAGAACCTCAGTACCACTTGGCAATTAAAACAGGGGAAAAAAATAAGATATTCTGTAGTTGCAAGAGATGATGAAGCGGGGCAGAGGCTGCGGGAGATGAGCAGCAGGGTTCTCCCAGCTCAGATGAAGAGGTGCGCATCACTTGCGGAGCTCAACAGCCAGGTCTGCATTCTGGGGAGAGCATGGCCAGGTGAAGCCCACAACACCCTGCATATAGCACCGGCAAAATCTGCTCGGCAAAACCCAGCCCATCCTTCCCAACACCGGACCCCAGCAAGCACACAAATATTTCTGAGATGAGCAACGAGGAGCAGATTTCAGTCTGAACCCACAGGTAAAGTATTTTCTAAGATCACCTTGGGATAGCCCATCCCAGGACAGGGCAAGCGCTGCCGCCTGCTCCTCCGGGCAGGGCTCGGCAGCGGACCCAGGGGACACTTTTGGGCAGAAGGCCACCAAAGCGACCAGCCAAGCTGCGGGAGCCAGGGAGGAAAACCTCCGCTCTGCCCTCCGGCCTCAGAACCCGCTTCCTACACACAACTAAATACAGGAAACTCCCTTGAAAAATCCCCGGAGCAAGCGTTTTCAGGGAAAGACAAACGGGTTAATAGTGCACTCTGTCACCTCATGTCCAAGTTTCTTGGAAAAGTCACGCCTCCCAGACACCCCAGCCAGGCTGAGCAGCTCAGTGACTCCCCCACCCCTGCAATGCCAGCTCCTCCAGCAGGCAGACCTCAGCTGCAGGGATCACACAGGATGGCCCCCGACTTGGCCACCCCTGTGCCTTCTCAGCAAGGACAGGGGGGATAAAGTCCCCCCAAGGGGACGCAGAGTCCCATGCCCCAAGGAATTAGCACCCACAGGCCGTTGTTCTGTTACACACCTCTGCAGATAAGAGATGCAAGCAGGGGTACCGTGGGAGGGAGATGCTCACAGGGACCCAACCTGCATTGCTAAAAATGGGGTCACTGGCAGAACAATGAGTTTTGGTGTGAAGGTTTCTTCTGGCTGAGAGACTCCGGTAATGCTCTCCACCAGCTTTGCTTTTAACGAGCATTTAACTTTCCACAGCCAGAAAGCAGCAGTTTTAATCAGAAAGGAAGTGCATAAACCAAAAGGCAACAGGATGAAATTAAAGGCAAGGCCAAAAAGCCCGCTATTAATAGACAGTTGTTTGCTTTTACAATTTTTATTGTTATAAGCAAATTGCCATACCTTCAGCTGCAACTCAATCAGTTCAGCTCCAAACCTTCCTTGCACAGCCCAGAGAATTATCGTCACTCTTAGCAAAATACCACCTGGAGACAAAACCCGTTTCGAGTGAAAAATAAAATACAGCTTCGAGACGCATGTTATTCTCCACAAAAAAAGTTTCTGCACACCACAGGTTTAATTGGCAGCACCATTTACCATTAATGTTTGACCGGTGCTTTCCAGTCCCTCCTTACAGCAATTTCTAACCTCTCCAAACTTTAACTGCATGCACAAACATTTCCATGCAGCTGCTAGTCTGAGGCTGGGGTTTTTTGTTTGATTTTTATTTATTTATAGCCAAATGGTTGAGTTATTTCTGGGAATAAGGCTACGGTTAGGAGACTGCTGCACAACATTAAAAAGAAATGGTTACAGGAATCCAAGAAACTCCTCTGCCCCATTTTCCACCGTAGGGGCATTGAAAAGGGATTTCAGCCCCAGGAAAGTCTTCTGCAGCTCCAGGTTCCCAATTTGAGCCTCTGCTGACATCTCTGTGGTCAAGCATGGGCTGCCCTGCAGCTGCTACAGAGGAACTGGCCCCAAGCACATGAAATGCCGTTCTCACGTTAAATACACATTACAAAACAGACTCCAGCAACATTCACGAAAAACTCAAGTCGCTTCATTAAATCCATGCTGTTTTGAAGTGCGGGATTTCTCCAAGCAGAACTGCCACTCAGTGTCACAGAGACACCCCAGCCCCAACCTCCGCTGGGGGTTTTTGTCACACTAATGAAAGCAAAATGCTCCTTGCAGAAGTTGGCAGTCGGGTACAAGGTATTTGACATGCAGCCTTACTCTCAAGGTGTTAACACAGCTTGATTGAAGGGGAAAAAAAAAAGCAATTCTCAAGGCTTCCAACTCCTACCTATGCTCTTCTTCCTTATTAGAATTGGAACTGCAATCACATACTGTAATGTTTGGTTCACGCTCTCCAAAAAAAAAAGCAAGCAAGCGTGAAAGAAAATCACATATGCACTCCATGTCCCAAAATAGACTTTATTACACATTTGCTGCAAAAACTATATCAGTACCCTCCACCCCAGACTCAGACATCTCCCATAAGACATACTCCAGCATCCCCCCGTGCCGGGCAGGGTCATGGTGGGCAGCAGCTGGCGGTGGTCAGTCCCCACGCTGCCCGGTGCGCCCCAGGGGCTCTCCCCATCCACCCCTCTTCGCCATTGCCAACAGGAAATTTATTTCCCTTTTAAAAAGTGACTTTGGGCCATTTCTCATTTTCTGCCATTCGAGTAGGTCTCAATGGGGGTATTTTCCTACGGAGCACCAGGTGGGACCTGCCCCACAGGGCTCTGCATTACCGCCTGCCCCAGTCCTTCCCAGGCTCGAATCCTCTCCCCAATCTCCAGTACACACCTCTCAAGCCAACACATGCCCTCCCCAAGGCCTTCCTCCCCAAAGGGGCCAAGCAGGACTTTGGGAACACGAAGAGACAAACCACTGCACGCTGATGCCTCCAGGTGCAGTGGGGTATCCTGACCCAGATCCCCCTCCTCAGCAGCACCAGATGCAAGGGGTTGGGGGGCACTCAGGGTAAGACAGCTTTCAAAAGATCCAAAGAGGCTTTGCAAAACTACAGCAGAGCCCAAACGGAGCCCGAAATCTCACACCAGGCACCGCTCGTGTACACATGAGCCCTGACTCGCAGGGCCAGGATCCGTCTCCCCGCCATTTTGAGAAGGGAAAGGAAGTTTGTGGCGCTCATGAGGGCTTTAATGGGGGAAACTCTTCCCTGCTGTCTGCAGAACACCGGCAGCAATGTGGGAGCAGGGCGTGCAAAGCAAGCGGCGAAGCAGCCCCCAGAGGTGACAAACCACAGGTGACATTGAAGTCCAGCTCAAGTGCCAGTGCCCAAGTAATTTTTTAAAATCAGATAAAGTGAGCCCCAGATGGAAAAGCGCCATCTGAAAGCAGCATCTAGCATGCAAATTAAGAGTAACAGTCCATTACAAAGGCAACTCCTTGGTTTCAGGGCTGCACAAAGCAAATCCCCCTTCACTTTCCTTACCACCCCTCTGCTGTGAAGCCGGCAAGCCCGACGTGTTCCAGTGGGGACATCAAGGGACAAGTGCTGGCCCAGGGGAGCTGCCAAGTCCCAGGGAGAAGAGGACAGTGCAAATCAGGAGACCCCACACAGCCCCATAACCAGCCTGGGGGTACCCCCACCACTGGCAGCCGCACAGCAGAAATGGATGCAGATCCCAGGAGACGACCAGCGAGGGAACATCATTGCCAGCCCAGAGCAAGGCAAAGGCAAAGTCGCAACGTGGGTCCAGCCCCGGAACAAGCACTGCACACTCATCTAGGAGGCATCTTCTTTCTCCCAACATCAAGCAAATGTTCTTGAGAGTCAGCAGCCCAGGACCAGCCCAGCACTTGCTGAACACCAGGGATTTACCAGGGCATGGGCTGCAAAGAGGATTTAATTAAAAGGGAATCTAACACAACCAAGGTCCTGTTAGACTCTACACAAACACACAAAATGAGAATTTTGCTCCCAATTAGGGACTGTTTGTTATTTTCTCACCCTGGATTTTACACAAGAATAGGTAAATACCAGAGTGAGGACCTGCACTAATCACAGAGGCAAGAGACCCAGGCGGCAACATTGCGATGCCATAGGTGAGCGCCAGCCCACGGCTCAGCCTGCACAGGGCACCTCGAGAGGAGGGAGAGTGCCCCAGGGGTGCTTTCCCTGCCCCAGCCTCCCTGCACCTGCACAAGGGTATCAGGAACTTTTTTTCCTGCATTTCTTACAACAGCCCGTATCTGCACCAGCCCTGCAGCGCCGGCAGAGCTGTGGTGCGTAGCTGTGGCCCGGAGGTACAGCTGTCAGCATGCTTCAGAAGAACCCAGGAAAAGTAATTAAGGAAAAAAAGCACATTGCCTTTGATGCACAACACAGGGAGCAGTGCTTCCCAGGTGTCTGCCAAGTGGGTTTGGAAGTAGGCAGCACTCTCCCCACTCCTGCAAGGAGCCCAGCATGATGAGATGGATCCAAACCCTCCCCTGGTCACCAACACATTTCCCTGCACCCACATCCTCCCCACAACAGCCGTACAAGTAGCATGAGACTAAAAATAAAAAGACGCCAATGCCAGAATCAGTTTCCAAAAATGAATTAAAGTTATATTTCAAGCTGACAGTATCTCCTGAAAGCAGATTAACCGTGGCAATTCAATCCTGCCTCCCCGCAGCGATCCCGGCCCGACTCTCCTTTTGGCAGGGATGATTTCAGGAGTGTAGATTGAAGTTCAGAATCCACTTTGTTTCTGCAGAGAGCATCAGCCTGTACGTCGGGGCAGCAAAGCAGGCCCACATACACCGTTCCATCCCTCTTGCTCTTTTTACCATCTTGCTTTGTCCCCTATCCAGGCTAAGAAAGTTTACGGGAGGGAAAAACGGAGCCACATGACAGTCGTGTTGATAGGGCAAGGCACACTCATTGTGCCTAGGCTACGAAATACATCTGAAAACAGGATTTTTAATATCCATTGGTATTTAAGAGCCTCTGGCAGAGACCACATAGTGGAGAGGTGACAACACTTGTCTGAGTAGCCCTATGGGATCTTAAGTGTCAGCTAATCCGCAGCCTTTAATAACTGCAGTGAATTTTCTGCAATGCCACTGCCACAAGACAAGCACCATTTGAAGCCCCATTCCACCCATATGGGACCAAGGGCAATCGCCATGAGCTGTCCTCTCCTCCCACGGAGCAAGAGAGGGAGTGACCCAAACCCAGACAGCTGCTGGGGACGGCGCAGAGCGGCAGCATGGCAGGAGCTATCTGCCCGAGGCTGAGGGGACCCATGCCACCTGCATCAGCCTGATAACAAACAGGGCCCGCTGCTGCTCAAACGCTGCACGCAAAGCCAACAGATGGAAAAAGCATCCAATAACCCTCAGCAACACCAGCCTGGTGAGCTCCGGACTCCCCGAGCAGAGCTGCTCCTCTAACCAGAAACCTACCTCCAGCCCTCCAACGCACACCGGCACGGTTCAGCCCCGAACAAAGCAGTTTGAGATACCTGGGTTCAACACTCAGAACTATTTGTTCTCTGCTCCAGTGGAGACATCACGACCTGGCAGTAGAGCACGTCTCCTCCCCGTGCCGAGGGACCGCGAGAGGTGGCGCAGAGCTGGTGCGGGACCGCCAGGAACACCAGGCAGCGCAGGTGTTGTGCTTCATGCGTGAAGGATGCTGGAGCCGGAGCCGAGCCAGCCACGCTGGGATCCCACAGCTGCCAGTACCTGCTCACAGGAGGCAGCCACCTAAAAACGCTTTTAGCCAAACTTGGTGGCTCCAGAAGTGACATCTCATATCCCAGATGCCTCCCGATATGCCTAAGAAAAAGCCTCCTGCAAGGGTGAGGTAGGGCACACATAACACAAGGCAGAGCTAAATTCAAAGCCAGAAACTCAGGGCACTGAGATTAGATCTGATACATTTGTCCCCGGAGCTGGAAAACAATAGTTGCAGTAGGTGTGTTCCCTGCAAGGCTAACCCAAAGCCTGCAACAGCAATCCAACCTACAAACACACAGAGGGCAAAATTGACCACTTTTTTTTTTCTCCCCAGAACTGCTGCAGAGCTACCTCCAGACTTAAATAGATGAGAGGCCCTCGTGCTGAAAGCTGGGAAATCCAGCACAAACAGCTTGCTCAGAAACAAAAGTGAATATGAAAACACCTCTCCTGGCAGCTCCGGCCTTGTGGGCAGCGGCAGGCAGAGCCCACGATTCCAGCAGGTAACCGGGTGCCTCGGGAAACGGCTCCGGAGCCTCCAGGCTCCGTATGCGCTGCACGAATAACATGTGCCTGCAGTTTAAACTCGAGGAACTTTGCTCACTACGCACTGCGCAATAAATGACACTGCTAAACAAACAGAAGCTCCTGAAATTATGTTAAAACACTAGTTTTACCACACTTGCCGTGGAAGAGGAAAAAATGAGTAATTACAGAGCTCAGGCCAAGCAATGAGGTCACGGTGAAATCTCTAAGTAGCTTATGTGGCACTGGGAGGGTTTTTAACGTATTTGGGGACGCGAAGCGGGTGGACGAGCGAGCAGAGGGCAGCACCCTGACAACTGCCCTGCACCTCGCCCGGCCTATAACCGGGCGGTTTTGGGCGTGCGCTTCCAGGGACTGAGAAGCCCCCTCCGCTAGGTTTTGGAGGTGGGGAGAGGGGGGGTGTCGGGCTCTGACAGCAAAGGCGACTCCTCGTGCAGAGAGCCGCAGCGCGGGCAGGGCCGAACCCGAGCGTTCCCAAGGTGCCGCAGGGCTCGCTGGCACGAGCGGCCGGGAGCCCCGCGGCCTCGACCCCCGCCGTGCGTGGGGATGCGCCCCGTGTCCCACCCCCNGCGACTCCTCGTGCAGAGAGCCGCAGCGCGGGCAGGGCCGAACCCGAGCGTTCCCAAGGTGCCGCAGGGCTCGCTGGCACGAGCGGCCGGGAGCCCCGCGGCCTCGACCCCCGCCGTGCGTGGGGATGCGCCCCGTGTCCCACCCCCCAACCCTGCCCCGCACGCACGCGTGCGACACCGCCACTCCACCCCCCCCGAGAAACAAATCCCGTAAAAGGGAAAAAAAAATCTAACAATGAACTTTTCCCCGCCCGGCACCCTCCGCTCCCAGCCCCTTCTCAAGGCTTCCAACTCCTACCTATGCTCTTCT
>VZSC01009635.1:0-33722 GCA_013398225.1 Steatornis caripensis
CTTTCGACTTTAACACTTGTGTGTGATTTCCAAGTCAGTCACTTCAAATGTGGATGTGTCAAAAAGAGGCGAGTGTTTGACGTTAAATATGCATAGAGTGTGAGTAATTTCCCCAAATCTCTTACAGCTTAAACAGAAATAAACATCGTTTCTGCCAATTTTCCTTTTGTGAAAAGCAACGAATAAAAAATGACAGAAAGATCCTGTAACAAGGCAGGAGATTTCAAAAAAAGTGCATATGAAAATAGCAGGTCATCATGGAAACTGTGAAGCACCCGCTACAGCAAAACAGTAACTTCAGCAGCCAGATAGCAGACCAATTGCTTCTGACCTACTTTGGAATAGAAATTAGTTAATACTCACATAACGAGGGAGCTTGTGTATCTAAAAACCTTAGCAGGACATTCTGGAAAACAGGAAGACTGGAACCTGTCAAGGAGGCTGAAGACAGAGATTCCTTTTCATCGAGGACTTCAGATTCGCCACATCTCTGCACAGTTAAATAAATTTAAAAAGCATATAACTACACACAAATGCACATGATATCCCACAGTTTGCATCTGAGGCACCTATATGCGTGATTGTTTCCTACCTCTTCATGAAATCCAGACTTGCTCTAGAGCGGCAGATTTCTCCCGTTTCTACCTAGTTTGGTTATTTCTAAGGTATTTTATTTAATCACTTTGGATTACTTATTGAAAAGGAATGCCCGAGACACGTACCATCATCTGCAACAACACAGTTTCATACAAAAGCTAAAATTTAAGACACAGAACTTCCAGAACCTTACTTAAAAAGGCAGCTCCTCTCGTTTGTGTAAATTACACTAAACGTAATAATAACCAGGAAAAACATCTCTGCCTTGCGTGGATTTCAGCGCGAGAGGCAGAAACAAGACAGGAAGCTCCCTTCCCCCCAGTCAATGGCTTGTGGTAAGGAGCGGACAAAGCAGAGAGGCTTTGGAAAGTGAAAGTCTTTCTGCAGCTCAGGCTGTCTGTACATCTGTCTGCGCCGATGCACTTCTGAGAGCGCTCTCATCTGCCTGCCCCCGCACCCAAGCTGAACAGACATCACACATCACCTTCCCGGGGACCCTTTTTTCTAGGGGGCAAAGAAAGCCAAACAGAACATGCGTCCAGCAAAATCTGCCTGCCGGGGCCGGAGGGACGCAGGCGAGGCCCAGGCAGCAGGGCTCCAGGGAGCACCGCTGGTCCAGAAATCTGCAGCAAGGCCCCGTTTACTCCTCACTACAGAGCAGACTCAGAGATTCAGCATCCCTGAACTTTCAAGGAGAAGCGTCAGCTTATGCAAGCTGGAGTAGGATCATTTGCCACAACAGACAACAGTTTACATCAAAGATGTCACCGCAGCAGCCTGCTTCTCCAGCGAAAGGTTTAATTTCCCCTGAAAACACAGGAGTTCTACAGAATCCAAGATTTAAAGTTACACTTGAATTTTGCCTCAAAACGGATGTCAGTTTTGGAACCTTCCCCGAGTCCCCCACCAGCTGAGCAGCCCTGTCCCACCGGCCAGACCCACGCCCCTCTCCCAAAGCGACCCCACTTACTGTAGTGCTCCTTTACTTGGACAAGGAGTCCACAGAAGTAAAACACTTCAAACAAACAGATGTAAATTAGCTAACACAGACCGTTCCGAGTTAGGTTCCAATTTATTCTTATTTTAAATAGAAGGCTTTTTCAGAACTTAAAAACTGTAAATTGATGACAAAAATCCCCAGTGCTCCAAATGCCATCAAACTTACTTGTTTTGTAATGAGCAGAGATTAAAGAGATGTTTCCTTAGAAACATCTTACTTTTGAAGCATACTGTTCACACCATTCTGGAAGTAGAAATCACTTACTTCTGCTTCAATTTCGGCTTGCCTCTTCTCCAGGAGTTTGGCTACAGCCATGGCCCTGTGCTTACCGGACCTTTTACAGCTCACGGCCCATTCACAAAGCAGCGTTACCACAGCTTCGTCGTTTGGGGCCACCTGTTCGGTGCAACAACAAAGACAGAAAACCATTTCACCCACACAGCCAACGGGCTTGCTCCTGAGCCAACAGCTTGCAGCAACCAGTGCTCTGGGGGATGAAGACAAAAGCTGGGTTTTGTTCTTTAGTACTGACAGACGTATGTGTTTGCTTTATTCGTAGCGTTTTCAAACAAAACGTCATCTGGAAGCCAGAGAAGGAAATCTCAGTTTTCACACTGCTGACACTCAAATCAAAATTTTCCTTTATCGTAACGTTGCTTCGTAAAAACAGAAAACGGTGATGTGCTTTATGAGCAGGAGAAACAGGAAAAGCACACCACACAGAGCCTCTCAAAACCCAATTAACCACACAGAATTTAGGCTTTCCTCATATCAATTCTTGTAAACCTCCTTCGTCTGTTTCCAGACCATTATTTGCACCCCAATGACACATTAAAAAAACAAACAAAGCCTAACCTCTACAGGTGTACCTACCAGATAACCAAGGTCAAAAAACTCCCCAAAAGCTCGATTTACTTCTGACCTAACACAGACATTTTTAAGAAACAGTACATGTCTTTAGAAGATCTGTATTTACAGAACAGCAATGGGATATAGCACGCTTGGCAGCTGTCGAGTGCTGATGCAATCTCTGTTTCCACTAACCACCCACATTTGGGAAGTGTTTTTCTCTTGTGTGCTACAGAACTGGATCTGCTGAATTTCCTCGCTCATGCCCAAGCTGGCTACCGTCTCTGAACACTTAACCATAAACCAACCCACAAATTAAGGAGATGTGATTTTTCTTCCTTCCCCAAGGTTAGTGGAAACTACAGTTATAAGTAAACACCAGAAGGGCTAGAGTCAAGCACGGCACGCTCAGAAAGCAAATACTTTTTTCAGAGTGATTCGGAATTACCGACCCACAAGCACGAAAGTTACTGCTTCAAAGCTATCCTGATCGCCCGCCTCCAAAAATACAAAAAACCAACAATATGCTAAACAAGGCTGGTGTGTATGTGCGCACGCATCAGACAGAGAAGTTTCCTGTAAATACGCTTCAACGGGTGAGCAAGAGATACCCAATGACAAGGGGCGGGGGAGCGGGGGAAGAGGGGAAAATGCTTTTCTCTTACCCAAATGAAGTGGCGTGGTAACGTCACCCCTGTTGTGGTTAGCTGCAGCCAGCTAACAACAGAGGTATGGATGTAGTACTGCATATTTCTGAAGGCAATGCAGAACACCTGAAAGAGTCTCATCTTCACACTGACTTCTTTCCCTTTCTGCTAACAAGAGAAACCACGACAACAAAAAAACCCCAAGTGCTTCTGTATCTCGAGCAGGAGACACTGAGAGCTCAGGCAAAGCACATGAGGTCAGCCGTTTCCCGAAGGTGCGTCCGCGCTGCATCGCATCCTGCGGCATCCCAAGGACGGCAACGCGGGACCCTCCTCGCGTTCTTTCTCACGGGGAACGGCTCCTCTCGCAGAATGGCCGAGCTGCTTATCTTCTCAAGCAAGGAGCAGGCGATGCTCCCGCAACCGAATCCCATCAGAAACGTAAAGAAGGAGAGCCTGGAAGAGGTGAGGCAATGGGGCACCAACGCCGAAGGTCAGAGCTCACAGGGGCAAACAGAGGGAGGGAAATCCTGCCAAGAGACATTTAAAGGAAGACTCACGTGGGGTCCTTCTGAAGGGAAAAGTGGTTATAAAACTGTTCCTACATGCTTTTGTTCTGGCCTAAAGAAAAGGGCTTAGGCTGTTTTGGGAAATGTCAAATCATAGAAGAAGCAGCCAATTTTTTGCCTTTCAATTACTTTCCACTCGAGAGAAACGAGGGTGCTTTTCCCCTAAGGAATACGCACGCCGCACAAACACTGCCAGCATGCAGACAGCACGGAGGTATACACGCGTGTGCGCATGTACAAATACTTCCTCCAGACACTGCCTGAGATGCTAAGCCAAGAATATCAGCCTGTTACTCAACTGTCCTCAGAGCTGTGCTCAACTATACTTAGCACTGAAAAGCAAAACCGCTGAAGCCTGAAGCTGGCGAGCTAACCACTTCCACTGCTGCTGCTCAAGGGAACTGATGTTTGAGCCTCATGACAAACATGAAAACAGCCCAGAGTAAAACTCCGGTCACCATATACAAGAACACACAAACAAAATTCAAAACAAACTTCACCTGCTGGATTCTGGAGTTCTAGTGAGTGTCATTTGCAACTTCGCGCCTGTGCCGCTTACCTCTGACCACTACAGGCACAAGACTCAGCAGAGCTCGGCTTGCCTCCGTTGCCGAGCCCTCCAGTCCCCGACGGCCATCGCTCTGTTCAGTGAAATGGGAGCACTGTGCCCCCAGTCCGCGGAACAGGCGCATGGGGCAGGTGGGTCACACGAGACCGCCCTACCTCAGCGCGGGCTCCCCCAGCCCCCCAGCCTACACACCCCCAGGATACAAAGCCAGATGCCAGGAGGCCACTGCATTCGTTATCAGACGCGGTCTTAACAAAGGGCATAAATAAAGGACGGACATTTGTGCACCTCACAAGAAAACGACATGAAATTATCCTGATCAGGATGGCGCTGAGGTCTACGTAAATTAACTACAGCTTCATTCCTTGTCTGTTCTACCTGAGCTTCAGGAGATTTCACAGAATGAGTGATCTGCTTCATGCAGCTTATTTTCAAGGGACAAGCTGGTGTTTTTGGAGTGGGGGTGGTGGGGGTGGTGTTAAATTTAAACAACGAGAAAGAGACAGCTCTACAGTTAAGAAAATGCAGACAGTTAATTCTGCTTCAAAACAAGTCACCTGTTAACACTGTGATATTAGTATAAAAGTAACTCCCCAATTCTACGCTTATAAAAAGCAGAACTACATTTTCAGAGATGTAGGTGCCGGTATCACCACAAATCGAACACCTAGAGGTGACTACACACCTTAAAATTCACAGTGTCGATTCTGCAGTTTCACATATACGCAGAACATAACCCCTTTTGAAAGGAAAGCGTTCATTCATCTAAGAACTTTAACCACGCCACTTGTAAGTGCCTAAAAACAGTGGGTTTGGTTCTCAGGAACTGCCATGTGCAGCAATTAAAAAAAGTTATCTGAGCGCAGGTAATTATTTAAACCCTCTGACGCAGACTTCTGCTGGGCAAGCTGGCATCAGCAGAGCCGTTCCCTTACACTGGGCTCTTGGAACACAGGGCCCTGCAGCAGCAGAGAAAAGTGAAGTTGACATGTCTAACCATCAAATACTTTATTTTGCTTTTCACTGAAAATAAGAAATATATTTGAAAGCTGTATCAAGTCCCTGCAATATAAATAATTACCCCAACCCCCTACAGTAAGTACGCCTCTACAGCAGTACACGGCCAGTGGAAGACTATGCCAACCAACCCAGAGCTCATTGGCAGATCCACATCAAACTGGAAAATGAGCTAGTCCAACACGGCGACAGGGGTGCGCTGCTCCTGGAAGCCGGGGCGGCAGCGGCCCACGATGCTGATAACGCACGCAGGAGAGCTTTAGCCTCCGTCCCACCACGCAGCCGCCTGCCACACGCTGCCTGACTTCCTTCCTCCCACCGCCGCCGCCTCACCGTAGCTGCACCTCATGGCACCCTCCCTTCCGACAACGTGTTTACTTAAGCATGCTAAGACGACAATTAAGTTAACACCTCTCAGAATAATCAGGTTCTGGATTTGCCTAATTTGGGGTCTTGCATCTGCAGATGCTCTGGCCTGGAAAAGCTCTGACCACAGTTCAGAGGGGCTCGAACTACTGCCTTGAAGAGTAGCATTAAGACCACATTTGCACCCTTAAAATTTCAGGGCCAGGAAAGCAAAAAGAACAGTTCACGTGTTACTTAATGACTGCATTTTGTAGGGAAGACAAGACAGAAGGTGATGGGGCAGAGAACAGACATGGTGGGTAGGCAGGAACTGCAAGTCCCTCGGGCCAGGGAAGGTCTTCATGGACAAGACCCTTCCTCAAGATTCCCAAACCTTCCACGAGCCCTGATGAAAGAAAAAACACTTCAGGGTGGCATCAAATGGGAGAGGTTATCTACACTGGGCAGCACCCACCTCTCAAGCAAGATTTCAAGTTCGGACAACTCACAATGTTTGTCACTTAGCCACGACCAAAACAGCCGTAACCTTCTGAGAGCCAGTCACACCCTTTCAGAGAAAACCAAAGGCCTTATCTCCACCGATCTGTAACTGGAGCAGAAGGTGGGTGAAGAAAAGAAAATAAGAAAATAGATGGTTTGGGTTTATTTTTTAAAAAGCACCACAATTAGTAACACAGGGAAGTATAAAAAGGAAAGTATTAAACGTTACTGTTCCTAATGGGTTTGGAGACAGGAAGCCAAAAGTGCGATTAAACCTCTGCTTTGCATAACTCTGAGCCCTTTACCCACTAGTCCTTGCTTTTGTTACTTAATTAAAATTGGTGACTAAGGACCTAGTGTCACCTTGCCCTAGCTACAGCCACCGCTGAGGCACCCGGCCTGCAAAGTTCTCTCTCGGCAGTGGAGGCAGGATGAGGAGGGCATAGCGCCCAGGAGCTCCAATCGCTAAGCAAAAGGAAACCCCAACCTCCCCTCGCTACACCAAAACCTCTCCAGGGAGCAGGCAGGTGTGCGACCCCGCGCCGCCAGGGAACGCCCGTGCCCCTGTCACCGCTGCCGCCCAGCCCAGCGCCTTCCTGCGCTTGCAGCCACCAAGGGGACCTCACTGCGGGCGGCCAGGCACGCCACATCACCTCTCAGGCCACCATGCCTGCACGCCCCAAGGCGTTCAAGGGAGAGCGGAACAGCACCGGGGAAACCTTCCCCTGCCCCCAACACTGCTGCTTCGTGGGTTAGAAGAGGGGGAAGAAACCAAAGGTTGTGGCAGGTGTGCTGTTACGCCAGCCATAGGCTCCTGCGGAGGATATAAACGAGATACTTTGTGCACATACATACAACCCCCCACCCCGATCTCTGTGTGCGTGTGTTTATATGTACATACATATTTATACAGCTATTCCTGTTCCTTTCAAAACAGGAAGATACTGAAAATGCATTCAATCAAGTCATTCAACAAATCTGAGCAGGTGCTTGTTGCAAGTCAAGCCTGTGTCGCAGGAAGCCGGTCTGTCCTTAAACCATGAAGGTGGTTAACAAAATCAACAACAAATCCCAGTCCTCCCTAGTATGATACAGTCCAGTCTCAAAACAGAGCTGCTTTATTTCTAATGCTGTAGAATTTTATCATTTAAGAATGTTCTCTTTAAATGCTAAGCTTTTTTCTTTTTAAAGGTAGACTATCTAAATAAATTTGTAATCACAATTCCAGTTAGCATTTTCAAATTAACTCCTCAGAGAAAAAAAAAAAAAAAATCAACATTCTAACATTAAACTCCAAATCCCCTTTCTAAGAAGACAAGAAAGGGTTTTCAGAAGCCGTATTTTTTATTAAAAGAGACAAAGAAGGGGTACAATACAGCAACATCTATTAGTACAACCCACCTTTCTAAAGAGCACGGGTGAAGAAAGAAGACAAGAGCCAGGAATAAGAACACTGTCAGATTTCTGCAGAAAAAAAAAAAATGGACCCGTGCCATCCGCAAATGCCCAGCTCAGAATCCCAAATTCACACAAATTAGCTCTGCTCACAGAAGGAGTCAGCTCACCCTGTTTGAAAACACATCTGCGTATCTCTAAAGGTGTACTGCTCTCCAGGGAAAAAGTGTCCTCAAAAGTCTGGGTTTTATAAATCAACTAAATGCACTGATGCTAGCAGTGCGGACTAAAACACAGAGTATGAAGGAGCGACTGCAGCCCAAGGCGGGCAAAGTCATTACAGGACGGCAGGCAAGCTTCACCTACACCCTGCAGCACTAACACAGCTCAAAGACAAACCTTTTTATTGGAGTACAATTTGCATATTTGCTTTAAATTATGAGACCACGTTCAACAAAATACTAACCACTGCTTTGAAGTTGTCCAATATAAAAATTAAAAACAAGTTGCGTGCTCTTTTTAAGAACCCCATTGGTTTCTTATGCCACAGAATAAATTTTTCCCTCTGAGATAGGTTTTGTGCTTTGACTCCCTTCGACACCTAGGTGAGCAGGAAGCCGATGTGGGATTCAGTGAAGTAACTGAGGGTGAAAATCCCCACACAAACAAGCGTCAGATAACCAAGCAATTTGAGCAACCGAACTACTGCTAACTGCATTATTAAAAATATTACAAGAATGCTTCAGCACGTGCTCTATTTGCTCGGTGCTTGTGGAAATAGACTCTGAACCTGCAGANGCAGGAAGCCGGTCTGTCCTTAAACCATGAAGGTGGTTAACAAAATCAACAACAAATCCCAGTCCTCCCTAGTATGATACAGTCCAGTCTCAAAACAGAGCTGCTTTATTTCTAATGCTGTAGAATTTTATCATTTAAGAATGTTCTCTTTAAATGCTAAGCTTTTTTCTTTTTAAAGGTAGACTATCTAAATAAATTTGTAATCACAATTCCAGTTAGCATTTTCAAATTAACTCCTCAGAGAAAAAAAAAAAAAAAAAAATCAACATTCTAACATTAAACTCCAAATCCCCTTTCTAAGAAGACAAGAAAGGGTTTTCAGAAGCCGTATTTTTTATTAAAAGAGACAAAGAAGGGGTACAATACAGCAACATCTATTAGTACAACCCACCTTTCTAAAGAGCACGGGTGAAGAAAGAAGACAAGAGCCAGGAATAAGAACACTGTCAGATTTCTGCAGAAAAAAAAAAAATGGACCCGTGCCATCCGCAAATGCCCAGCTCAGAATCCCAAATTCACACAAATTAGCTCTGCTCACAGAAGGAGTCAGCTCACCCTGTTTGAAAACACATCTGCGTATCTCTAAAGGTGTACTGCTCTCCAGGGAAAAAGTGTCCTCAAAAGTCTGGGTTTTATAAATCAACTAAATGCACTGACGCTAGCAGTGCGGACTAAAACACAGAGTATGAAGGAGCGACTGCAGCCCAAGGCGGGCAAAGTCATTACAGGACGGCAGGCAAGCTTCACCTACACCCTGCAGCACTAACACAGCTCAAAGACAAACCTTTTTATTGGAGTACAATTTGCATATTTGCTTTAAATTATGAGACCACGTTCAACAAAATACTAACCACTGCTTTGAAGTTGTCCAATATAAAAATTAAAAACAAGTTGCGTGCTCTTTTTAAGAACCCCATTGGTTTCTTATGCCACAGAATAAATTTTTCCCTCTGAGATAGGTTTTGTGCTTTGACTCCCTTCGACACCTAGGTGAGCAGGAAGCCGATGTGGGATTCAGTGAAGTAACTGAGGGTGAAAATTCCCACACAAACAAGCGTCAGATAACCAAGCAATTTGAGCAACCGAACTACTGCTAACTGCATTATTAAAAATATTACAAGAATGCTTCAGCACGTGCTCTATTTGCTCGGTGCTTGTGGAAATAGACTCTGAACCTGCAGACATTTCAACCGATTTTATTTTGCTCATCCCGTCTCTCTTACCGGTCGTGCAGCCCAACATACCCAGATGCACGTCCCTTACATAGTAACAACTGTTAAATTGTAGCTTACTAACTAAAAAGGCATCCTTAGACCTCCTTTCCCACAGACACAGCGGGGTTGGGGTTTTTCGTTTGTTTGTTTCATTTCCAGCAAAATGATCTCAGACAAATATTAATATTTGTAGCAAGCCCTATTCATGAGAACCAAGTTCAGAACAGAACTTTTTCGCTCTAAAATGAAAAACATCTCTTGGCATCATAAGAATTCAGTTGGACATCAAAGACAGCATGAGAAGCAAGACCTAAATACAAGTTCAGAGACCTAAACTTTAAAAGCAATTCAAGTGCACAAATATCCATGAAGTTTCAGGATTCTACATCACGATTTCAAGAAATTCGGTATCAGTCCTTAAAAACCAAGTGCTCTCTCCTTTCATCCATTTACTACTGCCTACCGGCGAGAAAATACCAGTACAAAGTTTCATTTACGAGGTAGCCCTCCAGCTGCTTAGGTGTATTTCAAGCTACGCTTAAGCAAATTGCATTTTTCTACACAGGAGACTGACAAGTTAAAAAATCTCACTGACCTTTCTAAAACAAAACAAATTAAGAGAAAAAAATTCCCTTCCTAGTTATACCTGTGAAAGGCTATGACAGGTAATAAAATACAGGTAGACCAAGAGTTAGGTGAGAGTTGAGTGGGTTTAAGCCACAGGAAGATGATGGGTGACCTCCAAGAGCAGTTTTCATGGACATTGTGAAAAAGCCGCTATTGCATTCTCTGGCTCGCTCTTCTGGGGGCTGTATTTTTGCACAAACTGACTCCCGCTTTCAGAGGGAGTGATCTTTAAAACGGGGCAGAGAGGGATCAAAGGCGTTCCAAATCTGGAGGAGAGCAACACAATTTTACTCTAATTCAAAACTGTCTGGTAGCAATACAAACTGTTTACTGGATTTACTTATTTAAAGATACCTCCACAATAACCACCACCCACAGTGGTAATCATTCTGGAGCTGTGCAAAAGAGATGTTTTGACTCGAGGAAATGTCAGATGGAAGATACCTGCGGCTATAAATAAGACCAGTAGTTTTCCCTGCAACACAACCTCAAACGAAAGTGAATTTACTGCTTTATGCCACGTCCTAGATTCCTAGATTTCAAGTCCTCCTACTCAGCCAAATATACGAGAAACTCTATGCAAGTCAGTGAAGCAGAACTAGAAATAAAAGGTCCTTTGTATTACTCACCCTCCACACGGTCATACTCACAAGGTAGCATCGTTCTTACCGTACTAATTGTGACAATACGTTTTTATTGGCTGTCAGACCTTCACAGCAAAAGAATTCAACAGCTAGAACTTCATGGATAAAAAGCTGAGCATCTGACAGATGTACTAAATCCCACTTTCTGGGTTGCACACAGAGCCTGGTGGAAGCCCCTGGGCCATAAGGAATCCTACCACACAAAAGCCTTCAGGCTGTGCTCCACGATTAAGGCTCAGACAGACCTGTTCCTACGGGATTACACAGGGACCATCACCCTTAAGACACAGGGACAGTGGTGAGAAACTGCAACGCGATTCTTATGTCCTATTTAAGGTCTGCTTGATAATGCAGCATTTAACGCGATCAGTGCTCCTCCATGCAAAGTCTTCTCCAAGTCACTGGAGAAGCACTGGATTCTCCTCCCACTTCTGTAGCCTCTCTAGATCAAGGATGGAGGGTTTCTTCTGCATCTGGTCAAAATGTGGATTTAACCTCACATTTTCTCACACAGCTTCAGTGTGTCACCTCTGTCATCCGCAACATGATGTTCAAAATCTGAGCTCTGTTCAACGCCTGCCATCCATCTGCCCTATTTGTCCTATGCACAACTCCNCACTTCTGTGGCCTCTCTAGATCAAGGATGGAGGGTTTCTTCTGCATCTGGTCAAAATGTGGATTTAACCTCACATTTTCTCACACAGCTTCGGTGTGTCACCTCTGTCATCCGCAACATGATGTTCAAAATCTGAGCTCTGTTCAACGCCTGCCATCCATCTGCCCTATTTGTCCTATGCACAACTCCATGTAAGGCCACAGCTCAGCCCCTCAGGACACATTTTTCTCCATTTTGCTCTCTCATGTTCTGTCACCAACGTCACCAGGTCCCAGCCTTCACCACCATTCCTCTGCACCTCCCCGTGGGAGGAAAAGCAACTCTTCCCCCTCGAGGGCCCTGGCCTTACAGCTATCCTGTCTACACCCACTTACCCTCCTTCATTCCAGTCCCTTACCCTCAGTCTTAATTTTGCTCTGACATTTGAAAGTCATCAGTTATATGTTAAAATAATTCTGAAGAAATCAATAATGTGTATAAAAGCAGCATCCTGAGCACATCTGCCTGTTTCCAGCCTCTCTCAGAACTTAAGTACTTTGTAGCAGGAGCCACCTTCCCTCCATTCCAGCACGTGCCCAGCGCTCCAGAGCACCACTCTCATTTATGCTCGCACTGGCATCATTTGCAGTCTTCACGACAGTGTTTTGCAATCCAGCAGGAAAAAAAGTCCCAAACATGTTCCAGCTGAGTTCACATCAAAACAGGGGTAGCAGACAGCTGTCCTTCAAAGTATGTTTTGCCTTAAATAACTACGTAAGTAGGCAGACATCCTAGCAATGGACATCTTATTTACAAGATAAAAGTCCTTACAGGCTTACACGAGTTGCGGACTGAAAAGAGTGTACGCGACCTCATAACTTATGGCCTCTCCTGCCAACAAAAAACAGTCTCAGTTTATTAAGGTGGAAGGAAACAGAGACAAAAAAAAAAACAGCATTGCACATGACGACATCCTTGTGTGCTTAACCTTGCAGCGCTGCAGCCGAGGCGCAGCCGGTGCAGGGAGGCACCGACATCCAGCGGCCACCTAACAGCTCGGCAGCCTTTTCCGGGATGCGGGGCAGGGCTTGGCCCACCACGGGCGCTCACCTCCAGCCTTCCCAGGAGGTAAGCAGCTGAACACCACACTGGTAACTCGAATGTAACTTTGGAAGCTCAAATGGCAAAATGCACAAGTGCCATCAACCAGGCACTTGGCATCCCAAGGCAATCTCTTGTCTAGCTGCTGACAGTTAGCTCTAGCCAAGCAACAACTAACAGTCTTGAAAACTCCAGAGGCGATTCAGAAGCTGCAGATAATTTAAAAGTTTAATTTCATACCAGCTCCAGACTCAGTAAGGTAAGACTGAAACTTTCAAAGTTAAGTTTTCTTCTCTCAGAAAGAAGTCAGCACTTTCATTGCTTCTGCTCTCCCTAGACTCCTGTGCAAACATAGGCATGTCATCACTTACACACAATAATGCTTCATTCCCACTCAGCATTCTTCATCTCAGAGTAAAATGTTACACCATTAGAAGATAGGTAGCCCTGCAAATGAACTAGACAGACCTTCATAAAAACATCTGGGACCCAGAACTGGGGAGTACATCTTTAAGAGAGCCATTTAGGGGCCAAAACAGGCATGTTCTCAAGGCAACTCAACCTCAATTCATCAAGCACCATAAAACAAAGGCAGTGATAGCAGACAGTCTACGACACAAACAGAGTAACTACCTTATTTGCAGAAGTCTCCCTACCAACACTGCCTTTTGAAACAGAATGAAATGGTTCACTAGTGCAACTGTAGCTGGAAGTCAGAAAAACTTTTTGCAATACAGACAGGGAGAAGGAAAAAAAAGATACAAATATGACTGCAGAAGGGGAGCCGCACAGAACCACCTCACCTGACCCTAAAAGCAGAAAAAACCAAAAAGGCAGCACTCAATAAAGCGTAATCACACCTTACCCATTTTAAAAATACAAAAAAACTTGTGCGTTGAACTCCTGATTTCATTTAGGGTTAAGAACTTTCAACAGCTTCATCTGCCTGCTATAAGAGCTCTCCTTCCTCTATTTCTCTCTCATTACCGCAATAGTGTATTTGAAATACAAAGACAACTCTGGCAGTACTCCTACCTACCAGTTCACATGCACAGACTGTCGGCAGGTGTATTCCTCTGGAAATACTTCCAGAGATGTTAACCTCCCCAACACTATGTTCTGCTTGTTTATTGCAAAGTCATTAAAATGCAGATCAACAATTATTATGACTGCATAATAATTTCTGTGCAATAGAGTGTCTTGAATTATGACCGACTGCTGAGAACATACAGTCATGAAGAAAAAGCAAGTGTATTCATAAAAAGTAAAATTAATTTTGCATAAAAGTTTTTAAAACACTAACATGAGCAGCTATGACAGATTCACTAATATTTTCCACTTTAAAATTTTACTTCAACGTGTTATTAAAGCTGGCTATTTCTTCTTTTTCCCAAACACTTTCCAAGGAAAGTCAAGAGCTGACACTATACACAAGCCCAGTGACATTATCAGCATCGCATATACACACACACACACACAAAAAAAAAAAAAAAGAGTAAAATGTTGAAGATTTCTGATGAAGATTTTCAAGAATGCTGAAAATGGCTCTAGAAGCACAGGTAAAAATATCAAAAAAAAATAAGAGTATGTAGGTTTAGAATATTTTACTCTATTTAATAATCTATTAACTTACTACATCCTACTTGAGATGTAAAAGTTGTTATCAAACAATAATCTAGAATTTTACTTGGCAGTTCTCCTAAATGAGGTTTACAGTACACAGAACTGAAGAATTCAATTACAACAGCAAAGAGCTGTTTTCTCCTAATAAACCAAATGTCAAGTAGTGAAGAAAAAATATACCAAGGAAACACATAGCTTTTGTATTCAATATACACAGACACACAATTCTGTAAGTGGAAAAAAAAAATCCATTGTCTACAGATTATGAAGTGAGAGGAGAATGCAGCTGTTACCTCTTGGTTATCTTTATTCTGATTTGCCCAGAAAATCTTATGATAAAGTGTCTCCATTGAATTGCTGGAATCTGATCTGTCAAAACAATGCCGATCCAACACTTCTAAGGTGTGCAAAACTCTGCTGATGGTCACCCCTAGAGATAGGAGTTAGGGAGGAGGGGGGAGAAAAAAAAAAAAATATTTACACAGGAAGACACTGCATTACGTCCACCTGTCAAATCTATCACTGGAATTAATCGTGGTGCAACAGGATTATACTCAAAGAACAGATGTAAACCCTAAAGTTCCCAACGTTTGTTTCATTTTGAGTCGCCTTACCTGCAGTCGATTCTTGGCACTTGTCAAAAGACCATCGCACCTCCACAGCACGACCTCTTTGTTTTATCTGCTGTTCTACTTCATAAATCTTTGCCCGAACCTGTAAAAAAGACAGTTGCTAATTAGCTAGTGGTAGGAAGTCTCGATTTTCATTTCAAGCTTCTGACAGCTTCCTCGGACAGTGCAAGGTACCCTACAGTGTTCCACGACACTTCCTACATTTGGGAACAACAAACTGAAGTACGTTCTGCTCACATGTTTTCGGCTCTTACGAACCATCTTGTACAATACAACATCTTTTCCTTACGCTCGACCCAGCAAAAGTTAACTTCCAGCGTGTCTGAAAAGTCGCATCTCGCAACACTGTATGCCAAGCTTCCTCTTACTTGCCATTTTACATCTTAAAAGTAATTTCAGTTTAATAGCAGAAAAGACCTAAATGTAAATAAAACTCCTGATATTTTCACAAAATCAGTACCTGAATGAAGTACAAAGTAAGGCCATCAAAAACACTAGTCTCCAAACTAGACCTACAGAAATACCTAAACTTGGCTGTAGTCCGAATGATCACAAATCATTATTTGGGATATAAAACAGATCTTAGTAATCCGACAATGAAAAAAGCTTACCTGCTGATTAAACGCTGAATTTCCACCTGGCATAGGTAAACTAGATGGAGCAACTTGAAGTAAATCCAGAGGTGAGCCTGGATTGTTAACGTTCTTGTTTTCATTTGTGGAATAATTCCACACCAAGGCACTTGGGCAACAAAGAGTTACAGTCTGCAAGCAATAGTACAGGACAGAAGTAATTTCTTTTTCTAAACATGTCTGACAGACAATACCAACAATCAGAGAGTCCATGAGACTAGAATCACTTTTGGTCTAACTAGTACAGTGAAAGAAACAAAAAGACACGCCTACACACTATTACTTTAAAACATTCATCTGAGGAAATTCAACTACTGTATTCTTTTCCTTCTTCATTATTAAAAAAATTACTTAAATATATACATGTTCAATTCCCATTTGTCCTGCTTTCATAATGCCGTCGAAGAGCATCAAAGGTTAATTTCAGTCAGACCCTTTCTGTGAAACGTGAACAGGCTTTAGAAAAAAGAAGTCATTTTGGTGTTCAGCTTACAGAAAGAAGCTACGTGTGAAAAATTAAAATTTAAGAAATTAATTAAAATCACTCTTCTGTCAAGATTTTAAAGACAAAAGTGTCATTGACATGCACCATGAACTTAAGATTTACTTCAAAAGAATAATTTTGCATTGACAGGCTTCAAAACATTCATTTTACAATGGCTTGTCAGCAGGTACCTATTACCCTGTAGCATTTGGTATCGTACAGAGCAAAAGCAAAATGCTTTGGTGTTTTGGGGTCAGACCTTAAATATCATGTAAAATGACAGATGTTCATTCCTCTTAGAGATGTTTATTTTTGAGACTGCTGCATTACTTCTTGGGAATCCAGTCCAGATCTGGATTACAGAGCAGCACCTTAGCAAAACCATTGCCTAGAAGAATGCTCCCCTGAAAAGACAGAGAGCTTGTCTGAATCCAGGCTGTCCTCTGGACCCGCTTGGTAGCACAAGAAAAAGGGGTCAAAAAAAGAGCAAACACACACACGTACACAAATCCAAACCGCACAGGAAGAGCAGAAAGATTACCAGCTGTGTTGCTAGCACAGAAAAGCTGTAAAGCTGCCAGAGTACACAAGTGTACCCCAGCAGACCAGGACAGAGACATGCTGACATTCCCAGGACAGATCCATGTTCAAGAGGAAAAAAGGCACAGCATGCCGAGAGCCAGACAGGATCTAACCTCCTGACTCCCTCACCCTCAGCAGAGAGAGGGATGCAGACGCTCTCCCGCTTTTGCTCCTCAGAGAGCACTGACTGAGCCTTGCCTGCGTACCTCCAGGCTCTGGACTTCCGGCACTGCCACAACTGTGGGAAAGCAGCAGCCCTCGGGGAGGCAGCTGTGTACCACGACAAAGCGCTCTTTTACTGTGGGCGTGATCCAGCACTGGAACAGGTTGCCCAGAGAGGTGGTGGTGATGTTAAAAACCCAGCCAGACACAGCCCTGGGGAACCTGCTGTAGCTGACCCTGCCTGAGCAGGGTGGGCAGATGACATCATCTGCAAACTCACCTGTTTTGCGATTTTCTGATCCCGCAAGCATCAGCATACTGCTGGTACCACTCCCAGGACATCTCTGTGCAACCCCCAGAGACAGACAACTGAACAGACAACAGCATGAGGGGTGAGGAAGTCCCACCAGGTCAGCACTCAGGAAGGCAAACGACCACAGCTCACCATGCAACCCCATTTTTAGAAAATAATTACTCTCTTGACAATTCTGCTATTGCTGAGCAACAAGCACAAGGCAACAGTCTCTTCTGCTCCACAGTTTAAAACTCTGTGGAAGTTGGTAAGGCAATATAAACTGCTCGTAATTCTGACAAAATCGAAATGAAGCAGCCTGCAGTGGCACCAAGCATCAGTGACAAGCTGGAAGAAGCAAGGAAACCCTCAAAGGTTAGAGCGTGCAGGAGTCAGTATGGTGCTGTCCTCTGTCCAGTTGGGGTATGGCAGAACCACGCAGGTTCCCTGGTGATGAGAATGCGATGAGATGCACAGACTGTTAACTGCAACCAGAAACGCTCCATCACAGCGGGAAGGCTTGGCCATCCCTGGCAGCGGAGTTGCTCCTTCCCTCAGCAGAGGTGCAGATAGACACACGGGCAGCACTAGTTTCTGCAGGCATTCCCATCATCACGTCTCAGCCGGTGCAGAGAATCCGCCCTCCCACTCCCCCCCAGACCCACTCATTCCTCACCCTTCCACAGACACAGGTACATTTTAAACCACAGCTAGCACACCTTGTCATGCCCCAAAACCACTCTACTTTCCAATAAACTGAACAGTTATAGCCTTGAAAACAAAGAGCAACACAACTCCGGCCTACCTGCAGCATACAACTAAGTCCATACACCAGCGGACGGTGTTGAGGGCAGGAGAGGAAATCCGAGCAGGCCAGCTGTACCGGGCTCACCACGGGACCAGGGGCAGTCGGACTTGGGGCTGCCAGAGGAGGGTTGCTTGGTCCAATAATCATATGAGGAGAGTGTGCAGCTACGAGGTTAGGACCATCGCTTAGCAATAAAGACAGGCGTCTGGCACAAAAATAAGCAAGGCGGCGGGATAGGTAAGCTGACTGAACAAACTCTTCCGAATACTGAAATATAAAAAAATGCATAGTTTACTACACAGTCTAGTCCTTGTATTCATTTTCTTTAACAATCTAACATTGGACATGCATAAACTAGAAGCGATCACCTCAAATCACCTTAAGAGTCCAGAAGTTAAAAAAGAAAAGAGCAGTNCAGTCTACTCCTTGTATTCATTTTCTTTAACAATCTAACATTGGACATGCATAAACTAGAAGCGATCACCTCAAATCACCTTAAGAGTCCAGAAGTTAAAAAAGAAAAGAGCAGTTCAAATGCAAATCTGTACTTCTGTCTCTTAAAAAGTTCATCTGTCCTCCAGGAACCAGCACCAGTAACAGAATCCTTCTTCCAATTCAAGTTAAGGATTATAAAGCATGAACATTTTAAAGGTGTTTACAAATTCCAAGCATGCACCATGCAATATATTTCCCTAAATGTCCCCAGTAAAAATGTTTATATAGCTTTTACCACCACAAATATTAAAAACATTCAACATGTATGAATCACGCTTATATTGATTTGGGTTTAAAACACAATGTACCTGCAACATTAGTGGCAACAACAGCTTAAGAAGATCATCGTCAGTGGGTCTGATTTTTTCCAAAACATCCAGTATCCACGTCAAATACTCGTGTCTCTCGAGCATTCCTTCCTTAAAGGGTTTAAAATAACACATCACATATTAACCAAGAATTCTGAACAAGAAGTTGCGCAATTAAAGTTTCGTTTTATTTCATTTCTGGTTTAGCTCTCATTACCATCTCAGCACAGAGCTACCAAGACCCTCAACCACCACTACACACGCAGGAACCAGCCACCATCGTGGCAGCCCTACGGAGAGGGAAGCAACTGCATACAGTGCCAATGATCTCTGCAGCTGGGATTCAGCACACTGCCCGAGGTACTGCTGAGACAGACCCCCTCACAGCAACCCTTCTTCTGTTTCTATCCCCAGGCAGAAATAACCAGAGAGTTATTCTGTGCAAGAACCACGTGGAACTGAACAGCCAGGCCACCACCACTCCAACACCCAAGGCTTCATGTGCCACAGCGGCCTCAGCCTCATCCACAATCATTAAAAACATTCTTAAAAGATGGGATAATATAGAAGAGATGGAATAATTGAGTACACTGCTGCAATTGCAATCAAGCACACTAAGCAAATCAAAGCTTTTTCAGCTAGCAAATCTTTAAAATGAATTAGCATTTACAATTTATGCAAGTCTTATGACAAAAGCTACCACTAAGTTCTAAAATTGAACTCTCCAAGAATGGTAACCTCAAAAAAAAAAAAATCTATGCACTTCTTCAAGTATTACCTGAAACATATAAAATGACAATTTTTCATTATATTCCCACTGCTTCAGGGCTTGTTCCATCTCTTGAGGCATCGATACAGAGCTGTTGCCTTGGCTGGAAGCCACATGATAAAACTCTGCAACCTTTGCCAGCTGCTCTCGAAGGTATCTGGTTATAATCTGAGTCCATTCTACAAAGCAAGTTTACAATTAGAACACTTGAGGTGATAAAAGGTTTCTTTCACACTGAGAATTGAAACAAACTTGTATCGCCTTTGTCATCAAAAACATTCCTCTGAAACATTAATCCAGGGCTGCATAATGCAGCACCTATTGTGAATCAAGGGGGTTCTTGCGTGCCTCTCCTGTGCACTGGTCTCAAAGCACAGATGCTGTGAAGCGCGCAAGTAGCCCGCTAGCTTAGCATGACATAAAAAGCACTGACACAAGGTATGCCTTTAGGGAATCACCTGTCTCTTTCATCAGGTTTCAGCATTCAGCCACAAAACGGCCTTGAAAGACGTAAAATATACTTCATTACTTCCTTCCATCTGCACCTTTATTCCCTCTTCCTTCCCCCTCCAAATACAGCCAACATAAAATTCAACAGGACTTTGCACAAGCGATGAGATATAAAACCGTTCTTTCTATAATCACTCTGAAACAGACAACTCCTCCAGATTTTCACTCTGATGAGAACCCAAAAGCGCAGGAGCGGTTTCTTAGGTCAGAGCGACCAGCACAGAGCAGAGGCCTGCCAGTAAGACTGATTATTTTGCCTTTGTCCTAGACAAGTCAGTAGGTGCTGTTCAGCAAATACACAAACCTACTGAAAATTACCAGCTCTCTGCTTCAGCAGTGATTGTGTACTTGGTATAACTTGGAGAAATTAGTGAACAAAAGTAAACTTGCTTGGTCATACACATAAAGCTTTGGGNTTTGCCTTTGTCCTAGATAAGTCAGTAGGTGCTGTTCAGCAAATACACAAACCTACTGAAAATTACCAGCTCTCTGCTTCAGCAGTGATTGTGTACTTGGTATAACTTGGAGAAATTAGTGAACAAAAGTAAACTTGCTTGGTCATACACATAAAGCTTTGGGGAAAGAGGAACTGTAAGGAAGGCATTCGCTTAACGGTAACTGGAACAACTGAGGAAATTTGTTAATATCTCAGAGACAAACATCTGACAGAGCTGTATTTAATCAGCATGCAGCAAATTTCAGAAGAGCACACTCTTACGAATACATAATGCAGTTGCTTTGACAACCTAAGCCTGTTTACTGTCAGAGCTATGGGAGCTACTGCTCTCAAGCACAACTATTTTCGCTGTTTACTACCCACCTCAGACTTCAGCTAGCGCATTCATTCTTTTTTCCCTTTGCATTTGTAACTGGCAGTTCTGTCAACATACACAGACTATATGTTGAATGTTTTTCTATCCAAATTCACTGAAATTTCTGTATGAACCTAGTGGGTTTTAGTGTTTTCATAGACTACATTTATTCCAAACATTTGCTCACTTTTTGGAAAAACAATTCCAAATCCACTGCTTCAAACTTATTTCGTGTGACAGTATGGAAGAATTATTTTCCCCAAGGAATTACCAATATCTCTGTGCCACTGAGTTAGAAACAATGCAACTGCCTTTCTGTTACCTGAGGAACAGGTATAAAACATTTTGGGAACGAACAAAGGCTGCTCGGTAACACGCAGCAAACTACTTCCCAAAAAGCTCTCAACAACCTCCGCAAAACAGGGAATTTGGACGGAGGACGTAATCTTCAGCAAGCTACCTCAGAATACTCACTGAAGAAAGTTGCGGGCACGTCAGCCCACAGACACTCCTGCCAGCTGTGTTCACCCTCGCTGTGAAGTGGGTGCCACCATGGTGCCAGCCCAAAGCAGAGCCAGAGCAGGAGAACCTGCCTGCCCCACAATGCACACAACTGCCTTGCACCTTCCCAGTAAGCATAAACTCCTTTTATTTTAAAGAGCCCCCAGCCAGAGCAAACTAGGTCTAGATCAATCTACCACAACAGAGTGGACAACCTCAGCTTTCCTCACCTCCTCCTGACTTTCCTGTCTCTCTCACCCCCAGACAACCAAAAAACAGGGTGCTTGTTTTAACCACACTCTAAGGAGTACGCTTCCAAGCAAAGGAACAGCCCCAGTTTTGGTGCACAGCACCGCCATTTCAGTGCCCTAGGAGAGCCAAAGATGCTCTCTTATCACTAGCAGAGCTGCTCACAACAGATTAGGAAAGCAACCAGCCTGCTCTCACTGCCTGCTCCGAGCCTCCTGCTAGGGCCTACCCCAAAAAATACTTAGGTCATTCACGAGGAAAGGGAAGGCAACCTGCGCGGCTGGAGAGAGGGGCCGTTTCAGCATCCCTTGGCACAAAGGACAGACGGGGAATTTGAGAGAAGGAAAGAGCAAGTCACCCAGCCCCGCTCAGTAGTGCCGAAACAGCTCAAAGGAGCCTGAATCCATCCCGTGTCAGAAGGAGGAGCGGGGACCTGTGCTCATCTCCCACCAAAACAGCACTGACCGCACTACAGGGAAACTAACCCCGGCACGGCAGCCTCCCAGCGTTCACACGCCAGTGGAGGCCCCAGCCTGACTTGGTATCTGGGTAGGTGTCTCTTATCCTTCCTGCGCTGCCTCCCCCTTGCTCTCCGTATCTAAAAATCAGTCTGATTTTTTAAAATATTTTAAAACTACCACCAAAGAACAAACATAGGACATTTGCTAGAAAATAGAAAATACACTTTTGGGGCTCTAACTAGGAACTCAGAGTGAAAATCAGTGTCATGAGTCTACAAATAAATAAAAATACCAAACACAAAGCAAAGCTTGAAAGAAGCAACAGAAGGAGTTGGCAGGAAGAAGCGTATTATTTCCCACAGCAGTACCGAGATGCTGCTAAACAGCAGTGAAATTGTCTGTTCTGAGAACAGTTATTTCAAGGACAAAGGATGAAAACATTCATTCCAGACAGCAGAAGAGCTGTAGGTAGCATACGTAAAAACTACAACTTTGATAATAGTTCAAGTGTCTTTGAACACCTTAAAAGTGTTCACTGCTTGGCTCACTGTCTTGGTGCCAGACAGTGTCATTTAAGGTTAGTATTTAAAACAAATACGTTTCCACCTATGTTCTAATAAATAAGCTTTGAAATTCACATTTCATTCCAGGCTTTCTACATTAGCAGTTCTGTTTGTTCCCTGGTAACATTTATTTTAGCACAGGCTTTGCCACTCCTGCCAAGCCCACAGAGACCGGTGTCGGTGAAGACACAGCACAGTCATCTCCTCGGATGCTGCGCCTGGAGATTTAGGGAGGAATCAGCCGGGAGGATGTGAAGAAGCCAACAGGGCAGTATTTAGATTGCATGGCTCTTTGTACTCTTTGACACACATTTCTAAGCAAAACTGATTTAAAAGAATTTTTATTCCCCTTCCCGCTACAAAGATTCCTCTCCGGACACCTAGTATCATCAAAGCCACAAACAAGAGGAGCGGGCCCCTTCAGCTATTATCATGCATTTAGACATTAAGAGATGTTTATTTACCAATATTTGGGTCACTGGCCTGGCGTTTCTTGATTTTAGCTTCAGAAATAGCAGCGTAGTAGGCACATGTCATTTTGATCAGCCATGCCGCTCGCAGCAGGGGCACAGAATATTTTGCTAAGTAAGCAAAAACATCTTCTTTTTTACTGAGAATAGGAACCTGAAATGAAACAGAAAGCAAGTTACAGCACACAGTCCGAGCAGCAGCTGCACCGGCGCGTTACTCCAGGCCTCCTCTGCTCAACCCTGCACTACCTGGAGAGCGGCAGACCTCTTCACCAACCTCGGGATCCACTACACTAATAGCACCTATTGTCTAGACACATACAAACAAAAACCTGACAGAAAAAGAGATGCTGCCCCACAGTCCCCCCAGGTTTCACCAGGAGCGTCCTTCCCCTGCTCAGAGATGCCTGCAGGGCCACCAGCAAACTTCTCGACGCAGGCAAAGGCATCCGAAGTGCAGAAATAGTCCTGCAAGCCAATCCTCAGAACCTCTGGAAAAAGCAGCTGTACCAAGGTTTTGGGTAAGGGTTCAACCACACAGACACTGCCAGTTCCATGGGTGCCCCTGGTTCAGAGGAGTCCGTAATAACCAGAGCGCACTAGGACAACGCAGCCTGGCCAGTTAATACTGCCCACACTAGCCACACACCCAAAGGGGCCAGTCCCACACGACTTTTAGGCGAAAAGTCACTCTATTTTGTCACAGCAACCCTTAACCTTTCTGCATAAAGGTAGAATAACCTTTAAATGCATCTTTAAAGCAACATATACAAGAACAAGACATTTCATAACCAGCGGAGACAGAGGGGAGCAGAGGCACGAATGCTGCACTTACTATCCCCCGACCAAAAAAGCCTCATTACTCCTTCAAGCATACTCGACCTTTCTAACAGACTGCCTGGAAAACAGAGGTGCATCGATGCTGAGGTGAGCAGCAAACATAGCGCTAACCCTTTCCTGTAATGCTCTTCAGCGGACAGTCTAGGGACTCTACAGATCAGGTTCACAGTATTCTTAACACGCTTATTTACTGTTATCAGCAGGTTCATAAATCTGGTTATTTAAAAAAAGCCAACTTAAATAACGAAAGAAATCTCTTTATCACTTCTATTGACAAAGTTAACTTCTCAGAAAGTGCTGGCTCTACCGGTGGCAAAGCAGCATACATTCCTCACCAGCTGCATGGCAACAGACCAAAAACTGGTGAAACCTGTACCTTCTGTCATTTTTGGTCCATTTATGCTCAATAGTCTTGGAATAAGAGTTCCTTATTTCAGTCTAGTTTACACTCAGAATAAGTCCCAGATACTGTAAGATTAGCTGCTTGTACACACAGCTTCAGGAAAGAAAGGCATGGATAACAGCCCCTTTGTTACGGCGTTCTAGACCTACCCTGGATGAGTTTTAATGATGACTTCAAACGTATCTTGTACTGCTGATCTTAAGAGCATGCAGTATCCAAAAAGATAGCTCAAAACTGCCTTTTCCAGTTATACAGAAACTGCTAGAAAGCAACAAGAATTCTTGTCCTTAATTGGAAACTTAAACAGTCTCATTAGTTGCATTCTTGATTAACAAAGATTGTTAATACACATACAAATTTAAATGTGAAGAGCATGCAAAGGGGTTGGACTTAGCAATCAGGTTCTTTGAAGAACGCATCGGCTTCCTAGCCGATTTGTTTCCTTGCCAGACATGAAAACTTCTGTAAACTGTTCCTTTGCTTGAGAAAGAGACCCTGGAAGTGAAGCTTACAGGCAAAGCATCTGGCTGTCAATACAATAAACACGCCTGAGCTAAAATATAGTCATTCAAAGAACCTTTTTACCAGCTAGATCAGAAATTCCCCTCTGCCCAGGCACCCTCTTGCAGAGAGGGAACATGCTGCAGAGCAGCAGCTGCCTCCAGCACCACCCCACAACCAGCATGTTCAGAAATATTGCCCCAATTCAGTACAATCCACTATCCAAGAAACAGAGGAAAGCGTATTTTCATACCTTTTTTGCTAAAAGAGTCAGTGGTTTACTCCCTGCTAAATCTGTGAACCAGTTGTGAATTGCACTCTGAGACCGAGCAGTAACCAGCCAGTAGTTGTCTTTGGCATTTACTTGTGGTTTTTTCTTTCCTGTATCCTGGAAAGTGTTAAGTTTTAGCTTTTCCGCTAATATGCTGCTAAAGTAAGCGCCGATCTGGGGAGGGAAAAAAGCAAAACATGTATGACAACACAGCAAGCAATTAATGCACAAAGGATTTCCATGTGAATGGATGCAGTCATTGCTCTAGCCCAGGCTATCAATCCAGTAAGATTACACCGTAATTCCCTGCAGCTAGGAGATGGAGATTCACGATACCAAGCACCCATGCAACACTTCTGCATTATCGCTATGGAAGCTGCGGATCAGCAAAACCAAGCCAAAGACGAGCAGGCCTCAGAGACACCAGAGACACGGCTGCCATTTACGATGGGTCACTGTACCACGGAGCGTGTAAACACGTGCTTTTCACTTCTCTTCAGAACAAACTACATTGTCACAAGAGCCGCATTCATTGCCTTTCCGTCATCAGCTACAGCAGGCAAAACTTCAAAGATTCAGGTAAGCTAGGACGTGTTCTGACTTCTATTTGAAACCCCTCCGCTACCACTCCGTATCTCCAGAATGAAAAGCTTTGTCAGATTTGCTTCCCCAGTACTCCTAATCTCAAAGCAGCAGAAAAAAGCCCAACAGAGGTTTTACTTCCCATGTAAGCTTATTTACATTTCAAAATCACTATAATAGAAATTAATTTTTAGGCCTGTCAGTAAGAATCAAATGTTTTATTTTCTAATAAATATATTCATAGTGGGGTAATTTTAAAATCTATGAAAAGCTTTTAGGAGATACTGAGCTTATTTCAGTAATTCTACACTTAAATCTTCCAAATAACTATAAGTGCTTCCTTGTGAATTTCTGGTTTACTTTTCAAACAGTTATGTTCATAGTCAAAACACGAATAATTAAAATATAAGACAGCAAGTGCCTGCAGGTAGCAATTTTAGAAAACAAAATCAGAAGAACGTTAACAGGAAAACCTTTAACATTTTAACAACAGCAACCCTGTCATCTGCTTGTATCTCTTCTCCTGCTAAAATAAAAGAGCATCCCTGTATAAGTAAATTCACGTTTTCCAATAAGCTGTAAAAAGTTATGTATTTTAAAAGTCAAACAGCAGAAAATTACTTTGTCTGAAAACATTTTTATAAGTTTCTTGATAATATTCTCCTTCAAAATTGTTTCTTCCTGCTCTTCCAACAGGCAAAAAAAAGAAAAAAAGCACACACATGAATCTGGACAGATCCCTCTAAGAAATATGGGATTTTTTTTTTCTAAAAAGCTATGCTTTTCGATTTGGAGGACAGTAAGTAATATTTTAGCGATTTTTATTGCTCTTTTGTATCTCACACTTACATTGACTCTCAAAAAAATCACAGGAGACCTAGGATAAATTTTACTAAACAATCCAAGAATATATTTCCAAGCGACCTGAACCACAATGACCACTTTCTGCTGGCAGAAAACAGCCTGGTGAAACAGATATGAGACCAAAGCAAGTGGAAGATGTGTAAACACTAGAGACTTTCAGGGCAGGAGTCACTACTGTCTCTGTAAGTGAAGGAAGTAAAAGAACAGGAGCAAAAACTAATGTCTGTTCTACAATAAAGTGTCCGAGTTACTTTTTGTTCTTGGCATCGATGTTTTCCTCTGAAGACTGATAACACTAGGTAGCAGAAACACAGCTCAGCGTTCGTATATTAGCTCTGTAATTAACTTTAATATGAAGACGTCCAACTAGAAAGCAAAGCAGTCAAGAACCAAGTACAACCACTGCCAGCTTGGTTCCAATTTCAGTGAGCATACTCAGACCAAAAAGCCCTGTCTTACCTTTGAGGCATTAATGACAATATTTCTAGCAGATCCATGCTCATCTCCAGAGAAGGCAGGTTGATTACTGAAGCCTTGCTTTACGTTCACTGCAGTAAGTTCATCCTGCAAAGAGCATTTTAAGGGCAAAAATTTAAACCACAATTTTAAAAGTCACATCATTCTGAAACATGTTTTTATAAAGAAAATTTATGTATTTGCTAGTATGTCACACTCCGCATTCACCTGAACAAGCCTCGAAGCACTTTGCACGTTCACGGGATTTCAGCGAAGGGGAACACAGTGCCACTCCCACGCTCCCGTCCCCATTACATGGTCGCCTTACTACAGACTTCAAGGCCATAACTTGATAAGAATGCCACTTGTTTTGCTCAAAGAGGACTGCTGCCCACAAGAAGGGTAGCAGGAAACAAGGTCTTGGTAGCCTTCGTAAAACCTGGAGTGCTTTCCAGCACCCAGCCCTAAATCTTCCTCATGAACACAGTGCCAGTCACCAGCCATCCTGACCTGCACAGGGAGAGCAGCACATCCTCCTCTCCTCCAGATACACTGGGATCACTGGAACCAGCTGCATCGCTTCACAAGAGACCGTTGCTGCATAACCCTCGTCACCACTAGAACCCTTCCTCCAGCACAAAATAATTTTTGCATCGTTGTTTTGTTGAAGTTTGAAATGTCACTAGTTCAGTTTGTGGCCTCACAACCACCACTTGAGAATCTCTACTGCAATAAGAAACAGACCACCTCTAGCAGAAACAATTTGAAGTAAACATTTGTCCCTGCTCCCACTTCTTCTGGAGTGACTTTTACAGTAGAAGTATTACTGGTCTCCTACTACACTATCAATGCACCTTCATTTTGCTGCATATCGGTATTTAAGCAGGCTTAGCTGGATCGTATTCACAGCAAGAACATGGAACAGACAGAAGTGGGGTCAGCAGCATTAGGTGCAAACACACACCCGAGCCTTCACAAGTGCAGAACATAACTTCCTAAGCGAGCCCCATCCTTCCCTATCTTCACTCTGTATCTTCACCAAAGTTAATATTCTTCCATGGAGGCTGTGCAGTTCATTCACTTATTCAGGATCACGTGCCTGTCAGACTGAGGTTCACCTTCACCACATGAGCGGGAATTTGGCTTGTTTGTTTTTCTTCGTCTCCCTCTGAAGAGGAGGCACAAATCTCCCCCAACGAATCCGCTACTTGCCACCAAAAGTACTCNTAGTGCAGAACATAACTTCCTAAGTGAGCCCCATCCTTCCCTATCTTCACCAAAGTTAATATTCTTCCATGGAGGCTGTGCAGTTCATTCACTTATTCAGGATCACGTGCCTGTCAGACTGAGGTTCACCTTCACCACATGAGCGGGAATTTGGCTTGTTTGTTTTTCTTCGTCTCCCTCTGAAGAGGAGGCACAAATCTCCCCCAACGAATCCGCTACTTGCCACCAAAAGTACTCTACACAAGCAGCACACAGACCACTGGTAGCGGGCAAGGTGTTGGAACAATCCCCGAGACGGCTGTGAAATAACCTATGAAAACAAAGAGCGACTGCCGTGCAACTGAGCAAATAAAAAAGGAGAAAGTAAAGTTAAGAACATCATAATTTTACTAGAAGATGTTATTACTAGTTTTGGGCAACATGTTTCCCAAAAAAAGGCGACCCAGAAGCTTCCATTCGGTTTATTCTCTTACGCTTTGCAACACATTTTGCTTTTCAGTATTTTCACAAAGTTTGGGAATGCCACAGAAGACAGTAATGTATTTAGAAAAGTCTAAGCTCTCTAGGGTTTAGCAAGTTAGCAAGCCTCATCTGAATTTTAAATGAAATCAACAAGAAGTGCTGGAACACTCCTCCACCCACACTATCCCCAAGACAGCCTCGAAAACACAGATAAAGGCAGAGATGAAAGTGATCAAAGAAACTATAAGCAAATAAATAAGAGGTAAATGGCAGACAGATGGAGATATATGTTACTATTGGTGCCATTTCCACAGGTGACCCCAGTTCTGTTATCTTTCAACTTCTCTTTTGAAAAAAACTGTCTAGTTATCATTATGCTGAAAATAACTAAGAACCGTATGTTGTGCTGCTATATCTACCACTGCTGTGGGAACAAGCTGCGGATGGACTGACAACACAAACACATCAGTGTTTTGGTTTTGTCTGGCTCAGATTATTAGCTCAGATTTCTCCCTGCCTTCAGCAGTAGTTCAGAAATTTTAAACACAAAACATAGCACAGTTGCATAACCAAACACCAACTAGAAATGAAAAGACGTATCATCCGCGAACACAGCGCACAGAGATACCTTTACAAACAAATTAACAATAAAATGGGTGCTCACAGGAGCTCTCATTGCATCTCACTTACGCCAGCTCCATTAACAGCTCGGGGTCATTTTCCAACAGCACAGCTGTCCCCTTCCAGAGGGGACATTTTCCTGGACAAATAGGCAGGAAAAGCAGCGCAGCTGAGCTGTAGAATACTGAACGTACCAGGCTTAAGCCTGCTTTCACTTGGCTTGGTTTGCAAGCCCCCTCCTAACGACAGGCACAGGAGCACCGCACGCTGCTGTCACTAAGTGACGCGCCCTGCGCCGCAGCACACTGGATCCTCTGGGCTCCTGCGGGGATGTCAAGCTTCCTTTCAAAATGTCAAGCAGGGCCCCAAGCGAGCCCAATCAAGCCTTAAAATCCTTTCACAATTTTAAATAGCCAAATGAACATTCAGGCCCAAATCGTGTTAATTCGTTTCAGAAAGAATTTCAATTGTTTCGCCTGGGATATTCAAGACCCACCGATGTATCTGCAGCACTCCATTTGAGAACACAACACATAGAGATGGGTATCTTTACAGAAAGAAAGCCCGACAAGTTCAGGCCGATGTTCGCAGGAGCTGAGCGGCGTCAGCTCTGCGAGAAATCAGACCCCAACCCGAGTCTGCATGCGTTACTTCACTCCATCGCAGCCGTGACTCCTGCAGAGCGTGTTCCGAGCAGGCCACCTGTAGCACTTACCCAGACGGCTGCAGCCAGGGCACTCAAATCTACACCGAGAACAAATGAAGCGACTGTCAGGAGCAAGCATTGAGGCGCTATCATGGGTGTTCTGGACTGTATAATTCCATGTTAATTTGCTTTTCATGAATAGGAACGGGCTCTTTCAATTTAAGCATTCTCCTGCTTCCTTATTACTGCAGTAACACTTGCTTACTGCAGCACCAAGCCCGTAAGGGAAAAGCAGAAAACTAATGATGTATAGAGGTTTTGAAAAATGAGAAACTGACCAGCTCATTCTGACATCCGAGCTGAGCAAAGAAACAATGTATGGAGCTATACCAGCGCTATTTTACAGTCAAAACTAAGGAATTTTGAAATACATTCTTTTTCTCCCTAACCTTGAAAATTTCCTTCGGAAGAAAAACTTAAAGTCAGTCATATCGAACTCACAGAAGCTGCTTCTTAACCAGCCTTTACTTTACTTTGCTCTCACATGCTCCATCTTTTGCTTCATGTCTCTCTATTAGAAAAGAGCTTGGAGCAACCATAGCACTAGCTCGGAGACCCAAACCCTCTGCAGGAAGGTCCAGGATTTCGACCTGTGGCACAGCTGCTGCAGCACCAACCTTCCACTCACGCTCAGGGCCGCTACCGTGGGCTTGGTTTGAATGACGAGATCAAAAAACAACTCCCTAAAAGAGACTGTATAAAATACTGTTGCAGTTATAGATTACTAAACAAGCTATACTGCATGATGAAGAGAGGAATAATGATACTTAGAGGAGCATTACCCACACTGAATCAACAGCTCAGAAGTCACAAACAAGGAGTAGCCACAGCCAACAGCCAACCACAGGCAGGAGCAAGTTTTGCCAGAGACTAGGAAGGTGAAAGGCCACGTTACAAACCGATACTGAGACAGAAGATTGGTCTCTTATAATACTGAAGGGCCCAGAAAGACAGGTATATTCCCAACTGGCATGACGGGACAGTCCTGGAGAGGTCTTTCCGAGAGAACTTCAACTGCTTTACCCATCCTACCAGTGAGAAGGAGGTCTGGTCCACTGGTGACTGCAGACATTGGAGAACTGAGCCCTGGAAGGTCCCTGCACACTATGTGCAGAGAAGGCAATGAAATTCCTTCTGTCTGAAAGCTATTTCTCAGCATAAAATCACGTCGATTGTGCTTTTTTGTGTTTTTAAGCTGAATTCAACTGGAGTTAAAAGCATCACTCGTGACTAAAATCATCAGGATCTGGCGCTGATGATACGGTATGTTCAGTGGTTGTATCTTGGGCTTGTAACAAACACAATTTGCATTCTATTTTATCCATTTTAGGGAGACAGTAACAATTTAGAGCACAGGAAGCACTGGGAAAAAAGTCGATTCTAACACCTGCCTTCAGGCGCTCCTGCCAGGCCATGGTTTCCAAACCTACCTTTAGCTCCACAGTCAGCAGCAGGGATTGCGGATTACACGGAGAAACTATGTGCAAAGCACTGTCCAAAGTTCAAAGAGAACACATTACAGAAAGACAAGGAAAGCTACTTCGTCCCAATGCTCCTCTTTTAGAGCAGTATCAGGTGTGAAAAGCAGCCCTAGCAGGTAACTGCATTCAAGCAGAAGCTATGTGCCATGCAATTTGTCCCTTTCACCACCCCCCATTTCTGCAGAGAGCATTTTGCACACAGGGCACACGCCAGCGGCCAGGGGCTAAGCCTTAGCCCAAGGTCTCCATGAGGGCACCTTGTGAAGGATGCCAACATCCACCTGGCACTCGGGTGAACAGGGTCTGCGGCGTGAGAGCCCAGGGCCTCTGGAAGAGCTAGCTCCTAGCAGGGAGCGAGTTCAGAAAGGCACAGGGCGACAGACTGCAACGCCAGCGTCACCAGGCAGCCTATGCCCACCACTAGCGCGACCTGTAACTCCGCATTTGCCTCCATTTTCAAATGACAGACTGCAGCAACTCCAAGGCTGGCACGACACAGGACTGCAACCTGTAAACGCCCCGTGCAACGCACACTAACACCGCCCTACACACGTGGAGGGAAGGCTTTCCCCAAGCCACATTTCAATCAATTACGTTATGGCAAATAACAAGGAGCCTGTTGCAGTTATTTTCTACTTACTAATGCACCCATGTAACATATTTTAAATATTAACCATCTGGGCTCTTGCCACTTCCATTCTTACTGTAAATGGCTGCGTACTTATAAATGTGTCTGCAAGAATCAATCCACCACCTGACTAAAAATATTCAGCAGTCCAGGGCTAAAAATTAACCTCCATACATTGTCATGGCCGAGGTCAGACGCAGTTCTGCAAGCCTGGTCACCATCACACATAAACGAGACACGTCAGAGCAATATTGCTAGTTACTGTAATCATCACGTTTGTTCCTATGACGAGCAGCAGCGTAAGAGTGAAAAGACAGAAAGATGCTAGAGGTCAAAAAAATCGAGATGTCCCAAAGGATTAGTAACAGACTTGAATACCCATCTTCTACTGCGTGTTGTCCAAGCCCCTCTCAATCAGTGCTGACCAACAGTTACTCTCTGAGGAGCGCTCGCCTGCCTACCTCAACCAGATGATAACGCTCTTAAACAACTAACGCATTACCCTTAATTAGCCTCCTTTCTGGAAGTCTCAACAACAGACCAGGAAGACAGCAAAGCTCGGCTTAGCGTAGGAGTCACAGCCCAGCACGAGGCAAATCTCAGAGACATCCGTTGACTTTGCTGGGAGACATTCTGTTCACAAAACCCTACCAGAGGCTTCTCCCACCCACCCATGGAGGGCCGGCGGCACGGAAGCTGGACTGGGAAGCCAGGCCAGGGAGAGACTACAACTGACCCCAGGGCTTTGCTAGAAGTGCCAGCCACGTCACAGCGCCCGCCCGAACTATGTGCTCACCCCCAGCACTGACCAGCAGCGGGTCTCCACGGGTTTGGCTGCGGTACCCAGAGCGGGACAGCCACAGCATGATCCAAGAGTACAAGCTACAGCCCCGCTCACCTCCACCCTGTGTTTTTGGATACATTTCCTGACTTCGAAAACCCTTCCACTCCTCTAACCACGGATCCCTGTCGCCAAGTCAGAAACATGGGCGGGCAGCTCAGCTCGCCCCAGCCAGCAGCACATCTCACCCTTCGGACAGCCTGGGCTCCTCACGGGCCAGCAGTGCCCCTCACGGGCTGCAGGTGCCCCTCACGGCAGGTGGCTGTACCCCTCAGGGGCCAGGGGTGCCCCTCATGGGTCCATGCCCCTCACCGGGTGCAGGTGCCCCCCAGGGCAGGTGGCTGTACCCCTCACGGGCTGTAGGTGCTCCTCGTGGCTCCCTGCCCCTCAGGGGCCAGGGGTGCCCCTCATGGGTCCATGCCCCTCACGGGCTGCAGGTGCCCCTCACGGCAGGTGGCTGTACCCCTCAGGGGCCGGGGGTGCTCCTCATGGGTCCATGACACTCATGGGTCAGGGGTGCCCCTCACAGATCCACGCCCCTCACGGGCCAGGGGTGCCCCTCATGGGCTGCAGCTGCCCCTCAGGGCAGGTGGCTGTACCCCTCACGGGCTGTGGGTGCTCCTCGTGGCTCCCTGCCCCTCATGGGCAAGGGGTGTCCCTCACGGGTCCATGCCCCTCAGGGCAGGTGGCTGTACCCCTCACGGGCCAGGGGTGCTCCTCACGGGTCCGTGCCCCTCACTGGCTGCAGGTGCCCCTCACGGCAGGTGGCTGTGCGCCCCCAGGCCCGTGCCCCCACGGCAGGTAGCCCAGCCCCTCTGCCCCGACAGCCTCCCCGCCGCCCCGCAGGGCGAGCTCGGGTGCCGGCGGGGAGAGCGCCGCGGCCGAGGCCGCCGTGCGCGGCACCAGCGGGACCAGCGGCACCGCCGCCCCCACCTCGCCGCAGAAAATGCAAGTCAGCGGGCAGCTCCGCGGCCGCCCGGCGCCGCTCAAAAGTTTCGGGGGAGCTTTTTCTCCCTAAC
>VZSC01009635.1:34026-66382 GCA_013398225.1 Steatornis caripensis
GGCGGGGAGCGCCGCGCCTGCGGAGCCCCGTTAAGGAACGTTCGGAGCCAAAGCAGCACGACGTTAAAGCTTTCGGGCTCCTCCGTCTTCCAGCGTGCCGGTGGGCGCCCGGTACCTGCCTGCCTTGCCGGAGGGGGCCGCAGCCTGCAACGAGCGTGTGCGGCCGGGCCCGGCCCCTCGCGCTCCGGTGCGCTGCGCTGCGCACCCCTGCATTAGCCTGGCAGCAAGCAAGCGCGACAACTTTTTTCCCCTCCCTTGCTGCCCACTATTTTTGCCAAACCCTCTCCTCGTGCTGCACCTCCAGGACAGCGCAAACACGAGGTACTCCGGAAACGCCGGATGAGTCAGTGTGGGTTGCACCAAGTCCGAGTAAAATCAACGACGGCACGGTGCGAATGAGCTTATGTTCAAATTTAGGAGGGACGAGAACAGGAAGCACAGGCAAACCGCGTTTGTCTCTAAGCAATTCTCTGATCAAACTACAGGTAACTTAAAAGCTGAGGCTGAGCAAGGCCATAGCAATAAAGTAGGATAGTAATGCCCTGCGCTGTCTCGTATCTGTTAATACATCTTCCGTTTAAATCTTTGTCACTTTTGGTTACGGAATTGCTTTTCGTGCATCCAGCTGTGTCATTCACTAAAGGCACAGGCCAACAAGTCCCAGATCTTCAAACTTTAAAATCTAGCTCTGAGACACCTGCCTCGACAGGTTTGTGAGAGACTTCATGCGTTGTCCAAGGGCACGCTCCGAAGACCAGCGGTGTTTGTCAGCTCTCTTCCTTCGCTCCACCCGTGGATAAAAATTCTTCAGAGCTTTTCATCAGTTACCNAGTCCGAGTAAAATCAACGACGGCACGGTGCGAATGAGCTTATGTTCAAATTTAGGAGGGATGAGAACAGGAAGCACAGGCAAACCGCGTTTGTCTCTAAGCAATTCTCTAATCAAACCACAGGTAACTTAAAAGCTGAGGCTGAGCGAGGCCATAGCAATAAAGTAGGATAGTAATGCCCTGCGCTGTCTCGTATCTGTTAATACATCTTCCGTTTAAATCTTTGTCACTTTTGGTTACGGAATTGCTTTTCGTGCATCCAGCTGTGTCATTCACTAAAGGCACAGGCCAACAAGTCCCAGATCTTCAAACTTTAAAATCTAGCTCTGAGACACCTGCCTCGACAGGTTTGTGAGAGACTTCATGCATTGTCCAAGGGCACGCTCCGAAGACCAGCGGTGTTTGTCAGCTCTCTTCCTTCGCTCCACCCGTGGATAAAAATTCTTCAGAGCTTTTCATCAGTTACCTTGGCACGCTACATCAGTGCCAGGGTCCCTGGCTTTGGGAAGATTGATATCACGCATAGTTTAAGATAGTATCATTACATTTTATTCCCAAGACTTTTTCAGTCAATCACATCTTGATGTACTTAAACACGCAGATCCCCATCTTTTGGTGGTGCGTGTCACGCAGAATGGTCTGACAATCTCGTAACTGCGCCCCACATTCTGTGTTGATTTGCGCTCGTTTTACAGCACCTCTGTAGTGCAAGCATCCCAGCCGAGCCTGGCCCCACAACGCCCATAGATCGGAGTTACGGATCTGGCTACAGAGTCACACTATGCACTGCTCCAGTCCTCAGTTCAATCAATCACTGATGTTTGGGAAGTCTAAATACAGGGTTTTTTTAAACCCTCAAGTCTGCAGACTTTCTGATGGGCAGAAAGTGTTAGTTTGTTTTTCCCCAGAAACACGGCCAGGGGAGCCAGGTTTGGCTGAGCTGCCTCTGTTCAGAGGGTAACAAATATTTCATGTCAGCTTCAGTCAAGTGAGGAGTGCCTTAAGCCACCACTTTAGTAGGGGAACTTGTGGAATAAGCTCTGAATAAGGAACAACAGCAAATACCAGTTCATAGTATGTTTTTCACCATCATTACTAAATCCTTGTCGTTAGCTGTGACTTTGCTGATGCTAGCTAAAAATAGAGGGCGACTTCTGGAAACGTCGTGTTAATTATTGGTTATATGCTTTCTTAAAGGACATCTCTCATTTTTAACATTTGCAGGTCCGTTCAGTTCTCCTGGTAGTGAGGGACAAGTGGCATCACTTGTCTGGACTGTGCCTGACTCCAGCCAACACGCAAATTTCTCACAGGTGTTTCTGCTAAAATGTGCATCGCTACGAGTCCCCATCGCTCCTGGTGTTTTCATCCTGAACAGTTCTACAACCAAGGATCAACTCTACAGCAGTTGTGACGTGGTGGAAAAGAGCAGAACGAACGCAATCAGCATCAGTTCTACATATATCATGAGTCATTACGTGACCGTGGACAAATAGTTGTCTTCATCCATAAGAGTTATAAAATCCAAATCTCTCACAAAACCTGGTGGCAGTTTTGGAGGTCCTAAAATCTTTTTCTACTCTGTCCTTACCATAGGATAAATTTAATTGATAAAATTAAAGAGTCCATTTGACTGCAGTGATTTCTGAAGATCCAGTTAGTACAGGACATTTCAATCTCTGTGAGAAGTGGCATGCTATTACTGCTTTCCAGGGTCATGCATACAAGCCACTGTTCTTAATCTATCTGTCCCTCACATTGCATATTTACCCTTCGGTATTGTAACTGGGGGTTAGGCACCTGAGGGAGAAAAAAGGAGGTGGTTCTTTTCCACTCCTCACTTACAGGGCATTTGCTCTCGTCAAAGATATCTAGTTGAGTGCATTTTTCGCAGTGGTTGTTCACCTCACACACTGCTGACCCGCGTGGGTTGCTAAAGGCAGTCAGTGAACCGCAATGGTACATGGTGCTGCTTGCCCTGGGGACTGACTCGAGGAGGAGCCAAGCGTCCGCAGTTGCGACCGAAGCTGTATGGATGGCAGCATTTTAGACATCACCACTAGTACTCACACACCATCATGTCATACCTACAATGAAAAATTAAATTAATTAATCATCATACAACACTCCAGTGACTTGGGTTGAGAAGTACTGTAGTCTATTTCTTTAAATGTAGGGGGTTTTAAGAAACTTGGTGGTTGAGAGAAAATTTGAGGAGGATGTGTATCAACGACAATTTAAAACCAGCCCTTTTTGTTACCTGCTACACAGGAGCAGGTAATACCACGTTAAACAGGGAGGAAGAGTACCGAGCCCTCTGCAAGGTTGTTAAGCTTGTCCTTGAACAGGGACTCACCTAAGTCTTGCTTCTAGTGTGGTATTGTCGGAAAGCGGGGAATCTAATGCTTCTGAGGGAAGAAACAAATGTTTGTTTCCCCTTTTTATCTTGTGATTTGGTGCATCTTCTTTGCTCTTGTCACACATTCAAAGCAGTACGTGTTGTGGTGGAGCACACAGCATTTGCAATAAAATACTTTCTGTGATCATCAGATACCTCAGCTTCACTTTTTCAGTTAATTACCCATCCAGTAAATAACCCATTATTTGCTTCATATGCTTTAGAAGAGGGAAGCTGTTAGAAAAACCTGTCAAAAGTTCACTGAAGGAGATCTATTCTAGGACTGCCAGTCTTTAACATCAGAGCGTGAGCCTTTTTTCCCCTATGTTGTTTGATAAACACAATACCCCAGACACCAGGAAACGTTGTTTTAACCGCCCAGAAAGCAACACTGTGTTACTGTTCAAACACGAACAAACAGACCCTGTCAGGTGCCACCTCAGTGTTCGCCGCAGAGCTCGCGGCTGGATCGCCAAGGGCCTTGCGCTGCCCACCAGGGCCTCTGTTAGCTGAATCGTTTTCAAACAAATGCGGTCAGAATCCATAGCAGATGATGAATGTTCCAAAAAAGTTACTCCGGGGCAAACTCCAGGACAGTTCTTCACTCTTGTTTCCAGCTTTGTGCACAGTGTTATCTCCAGCCCAATCTCATCTCCGCTATCTTCCCACCCCCAGCCCCTGCCCAGGCTACTGCCAGGTACAGCTGTACGCCGCGGGACAAAGCCGCCCCGGTACCGGCTGCTCCCGTACCATCACCGCTGCTTTTCTGGGGGGTTCGAAACATCTTAGCTCATGCAGAAAAATACATGATTTTCCACAGCATGTTGCTCCGTATGGAAGGATATCAGAAAGCTGACTCCTGAAAAAAGTAGTCACCAAAACAGATAAATGCAATTAAATCTTTCCCCCCCACACATCAAATTCTTCCTAGGAGATAGTTACTTATCTATGTGTATGTTCAAGTCTGTTGCTTTCACTGCTGGGAAGTGGTGGTGAGAGTTGTACTAAAATACAACAGTCCCCCTTCAGGGAACAATAAATGCATTCTGCTCAAGTAAAGCATTCAAAAACATCTTTTAAAATAAGCGTTTTCCCAAACGTGTATGCACTGTGCGTGCAAGCGCAGTGGTAATGGACCCCAGTGATACGGCAGTGTGCCATCTTCTGGTTACACGTGATGATCGCAGCATGAGCTACAGCTTTATTTAAGCATTAACTTCAAAAAAATAATTCGTCTGTGCACGGCCCCGCTTCATTTTCATTCCAAGGNATAATTTGTCTGTGCACGGCCCCGCTTCATTTTCATTCCAAGGTTGTCTTAAAACCTACGTAGCTAAACCAGACTTAGTCTTTAAGCCAGACTTAGTCTTTAAAGACTTAAAGTCTTGAAGTCTTTAAACTCTCTTTAAGAGTTTAATACTCTTAAACCACCTGAAGAGTATTGCTGCCACACACGCACATCCCGTTAACAAACCACTTTCTACGGTGATCTGGTTAGGAAAAAACCCCAAAGCCTTTGTTCGCTGAAATCCCTGGCAGCCAGCACATGGATGCAGACGGCTGTGCTCCTGGTCCCAGCCGAGGCCCCTTGTGTGTCAGCGCTCCAGGGGATGGGTTATTTTGTGCCGTGACTTTGGCTCACACAAAGAGTGAGGCAGGTCCCCGGCAGCAGTGCTGCTCCTGCACAGGTGAGGCGGCGTGCTGCCAAGCGTCTGCGTGCCCCGGGTCTTCTGTAACCAAGTAAGTGAAAATATCTTGTGTATATTTGAAACCTGAACCAAAACGCTTGTCTGAGCATCCTACACGCTGCAGCCAGAACAATACGCTATACAAAAGACACGCTGCCCTTGCCAGGGAACAGCAAGTGCCCAAATGCAGCCAAATACTGCAGACCCGTGCCGTTGCATTAGAGACAACACCACCAAAAGAACAGAGCAGGTCAGCATTGCTAGCTTTACAGGAAACCTGGAACAATAAAACTCTCTAAAAGCTTCCTTTTTGGAGAGCAGGCAATCCGACACGGCAGCCGAGCCTGTCTGAAATCCCCCGCTCGCCCAATCAGACGGGGGGCTGGGAAGAGCGGAGCACTCATCGAATTACTGAAAGGTTCCTTCTGTCATCTTAAACCCTTATCAAGTGACACCGAGGATGCCCTGAAACACTCCATAAACTGCTCTGTTTTCCAGCTTGCTTAAACGCAAGCTGTGTTATACAGAAGGGGATGGGGAAGAAATAAACCTTTACAGCATCTTTCAGGAAAAGCGTGCCTTGTGGAGGTTTGCTGCTGAAGCTCGCTAAGGAGAGGGCTCCCGCCGCGAGCGGGGCTGGCTGTGTGCCCGGGGCTCTGTGCAGGGAGCTCGGCTGGTTGCCCTGCTGACGAAGACCTTGTCGCTGCCTTGCCGAAAGCTGCGTCCCTCAGAGGACTTCCACGCCACCATGCCAGCCCAGCAGAAGAAAATTATCTTTTGCGTAGCTGGGGTGCTGAGCTTTGCTTGCGCGCTGGGGACCGCAGCGGCCCTCGGCACACAGCTGTGGGTTACGGGGACGATCCTCTGCAAGACGGGAGCTCTGCTCGTCAACGCCACCGGCCAGGAGCTGGACAAGTTTATTGGCAAAATCCAGTACGGGCTTTTCTACGGCGAGCGTGTGAGACAGTGCGGGCTTGGGGGAAGACCTTTCCAGTTTTCATGTGAGTAACAATGGCATTTGAATTATTTAGCACCGCACTGCTGACAGTGACAGCTTCCCCAGCGTCCCCTTGCTCACAGACAGAGCCTAACCAGCATGACTTACTCTCGTTAGTGCTCTCGTCTTCGGGATCAAATGGCCTCTTTCCTCATACTAGTAAAGCCACGCTAACTTTTTCAACAATCTGTGTTTCAATTACACATATCTAAACTTCAAAAGATTTTTAAAATAACAGTTTTGTTTTTCAATCAATCTCTATCATCTTCCTCTGTGTGCATGTCAGTGTTATGTCCTCTATTGCATCGTGAAAGAATGAACTAAACTAGCAGAAATCTCACGCAAGAGCTGGGGCATAGTTACACTTGGCTGCTGTTGAGAAACAAAGCAGCCTAAGAGCTAGCGATCTGCTGCGTTAATTGGAAAAACGGCTGGGTGATGCCGGCTGATGTTCTGTCGGTTGATCTGCAAGTCGAACTTTGTATCTGACACACAGAATTTTATCAAGGACTGTTAGCAATGGTTTTGCTTCGCATGTAGTATTCATAACCTATTAATCTTGAAGGATAAGAAGATCAATAAAACGATGGAGTGAACACACAGTTTGTATACAGCAGCACATTAAACAGATACTAACAGACAGCCATTTGGTATATGTACAGTACGCCACCTGAAGTTATTACTAAACACAGTTTAGAAGCATTCTGCTAAAACAATGCTGGTAAATCGCTTACCTGAGTCACTTAAGGCAAGGTAAGGTTACCAGATTAGGTATAGGAAATTATTTACTACACAGTATTTTTCCAAAGTAGTAGACCAAGTTCATTTAATTTAATACTAAGATTTGCCATCTCCAATTAAATCCCATCGCTAGTCCATACAGCTGAAGTGCTCCTCGATTGCTTTGGTTGCCGTCGCAGCGTGCAGATACTCCACCCTGCCGGTTACAGGCTGGGGTGAAGTTTCAGAGGGGTCTGTTAAGTCCCAAGGAATTCTTTTTCTGCTGTAGGTGAAATTGTTATGAGCCACAGCTGACAAAGCCGCTGGCGATCAGCAGCTCTGTGGCTGACATCTGTGCGCATTCGTTACAGCACCAGAGCTGCTAGGCACAGCTAAATCGCTGTAAAACGAGGACAAGATGCCGCTGCAGCCCGAGGCCGGAGCCGTCCCCCACACAGCCACCTGTGGGCCCTGGCCGGGCGCGCACCCCAAGTCCCACACCCCCCAGCCGTGGGACGGAGCCCGGCTGAGCAGCCCCGGGGCTTGCACTGGCCCCCCACCAGAGCTCCGCAGGCAGGGAGAGCGGCAGAAGGAACCCGTGGCCAGTTTGGTGCAAGTGGGGTTGTGGAAACATCGATCGCAGCGACCTCGGCATGCGGCAAGAAGCGGGGCATCCCGCTCTAGTCCGAATCGGGTTGGTGCACGAGGCAGGACTAAACCCAGCCATGCCAGACAGGCTGCAGTCGAGACAGCCCCTTGGCTTCTCTGTCTAATCATTTTCTTTTCAGGTATTTTGCATAGATACTTTAAAACCATTTCACTGACGTGGCTTGCATTCAGGCTCCCAGCTGTACATTTAGTCTTGTTAGGGCAGAAATGTTTTAATATACCACTAGTGAGATTGTAGCAATAGTTTCAAAAGAATTTTAATTTTGTGGGTGACATGAACTAATATTACAGGTACGAGACAGAATACAAACGCGCAGCTTGTTTGTGATGATTTAATAATATCAATCACCACCTACACTTAAGCATATCGCAACGCTACGTGCAGGTAAGCTCTGGATCTGTGCAAGCACTGCAGGGCACCGCCATCCGAAAGCGCTCTGGGGTTACGGAGTTTACTCTCACTACAGCCACACGCTTTCTATCCCTGCTCTCGGGAGTCTCTCGTAACCACGCTGTCCTACCCAAGTGTTCTCCAGACTTGCGTTCAGTTATTTCAACAGAGCACAAACACAAATGTAACTAAAGAACAGAAGTAATACCACGTGGAGGTTTTGATTAGTCCCAGCTAAGCAACCCACTTGGAATGGTCAAAACCCCAAAACCCGAGTGTTCATACAGAGCTGCAGAGCCCTACTGCACAGGACAATATTAAAAATTAATTTCTTTAGTACGAGCACCTAATGTACATATTTGAGGAACTCTGAGGCTTTCAGGAATTGCATGAAGAAGAAAAACATTGAAAAAATAATTCGCTCAACATCAGTAAGTATCGCTGTTCTCATTTTCAGATAGAGAAAATGAAGCTTTCAAGCACGTCCTTTAAAGCCTGTTCCCAGGATCTGAAATCAAGGCTGGGTTTAATCTTATGCCTGCGGCTCCTTGGGTTGGCAGTGAAGCTGCTGCCGTGGTGGAGCAGCACCCCTCCCCGGGGAGGGCAGCCTTGTTCCCCGGTACGCGGCGTCCCTGCCCGTCGGGCCTCAGCCACAGCAGAGCATCACCTGCAGCAGGGGAGCTAGCATGGCTGAGGCACTGGGGTCAGCAACACGACCTGAAGCTCAAGCCAAGCTCGTCCGTTAGAGCATTCTCTCACCTTTTACTCTCCTTCCGTACAAGCCAAGCATTAATAGTGAAATACTTCAAGAGGTCTCACGCACAATATTGCGAGCCCGCTGCAAGTCGCATTTACCTGCACTGGCATCCTTTACGTGGCACTCTGGAACGGCAACGCTACGAGGGCACCTTTGGCACTGTTCACCTGAAATGTAGCCCAGTTACAGCCTAAGTAGTTTCACAAGCCCAGCTGTACAGATTACAGCTGACTGCAGGGCAGGCTTTGAGCTTTCACTGACAGCTGATGGTGGAAGCATTGATGTCCTCCTTAAAATTGTTCTCAGACCATCTTTTATTTAGATTAAAAAGCAAACAAGACTTTAATAGGCTTTATATTCAGAAAAAATGGTTGGGTGGCTTAGCAAAACATGCCTCTACTAGAAGCATTCACTCCAGAGACCACTTAGTGAAGGAGGCTGGTTCGCGTTCTCCGGCGCTGCAGCAGACCCGTCCCACCCGAGCCAGCGCTCTCGGGAACTCGCTGTGAGCATCCCGGAACGCAGGATGACCACATACAATATACATAGCCGTAGTTTAACACACTGAAGTGCGCCTTGGGAGAAGTGCACTGGGAAGAAAAGGCATGGAAAACAGGCTAAATGATTTACTTCTGCGTTTGTTCCTGTTAAATGCCCCCCTCTGACCACTGTATCTCTCTTAATTGTAAAATGAATTTGCTCTGCCAGCAAACCCGGTTCGGCTGGGGAAAGCCTTCTGCTTCATTTGCTCTTGCTGATTCTCATCGGTTTCTGGGTCAGCAGTTCATTTTCTAAAGGTCGCTGGCATGCATACCTAACACACAATTTCATTCATTGCAACGAAGGAATGTTTTTCTTTCAAGACAACATAGCTGCTGGAATTAGTTTTTCCTGATACGCCACATATAAAATTGTAATGACATAAACCACTATAAACGCAGGTGCCAAGGGACTGATTCAATGCAACACAGGAACATGTTTTCCTAAAATAAACGATGGCAAATTGTATTATTAAATGCGCAGCTTTGTATGATCTCCCAAAAGATCGGGTAGCGTTGCAAGAGCTAACGCTGTCCCTTGTACAAGCTCTGCACCGGGAGGGACTCCCCAGCATTTTCGTTGGCTGGCTGAGCCGTACAGCCATAAGATGGTCCTTCACACCGCACTAGCAGTACCACTGCTTCTTATGCTTGTAAATGCATGAAATACGTAATATAAAGTCCAATAAACACAACGCCTAGTTTCTAAAACACAATCTGTGTTTTACTAGGATGATACAAGGAATTTAAGCATCAGTGGCACAACCAGGCGATAAGTAGCCATCAGCAGAAGCAACCTTTCATGCAGGCAAATTCTTCCTTTAGGTAAATTTAGCAAACAGGTAGGACTGCAAGCAGTTGTGACGCTGGCCCGGACCTGGCAGCCAGAAGCCCCTTGTGCTCAGGAGCTGGGCCGGCAGGGATGCCCCAGGGAAGGGGGCCTGGCGGAGCAGAGCCCTGGGCTGGTGCCACCCCCAGCAGCAGGCAGCCCCTCCGTTACCCGTGGGAGCTGTGGGCGCTCGTGCAGCATCACGGACGGGGGGCGCAGGGCTGTGCATGCCCCCTCGTGCCCAGCGAGGGTCCCCAGGCCATGGTCCCCCACGGGCGCTGGGCCTCCCTCTCGGCTCCCAGCTAGCCATCAGCAACACGAGGGGTTATACTCATTCAACGCAGCTTCAAGAACAGTTTGCAAACATTTGCTTCATTAATTTCCCTTTCATTTAGTCAGGGAGATAAATTGACGCCACACTACCTGCTCCTCTGTGTTTACTGCACGGCGAGCTGCACAACTGTTTGCTGGTAAACATTTTACAAGGTAGAGTAATTTATGTGAGGCTTTTTTACTCTCTGCATGTTGCAGCCGCAGCGAGGCAGCGCCAAGGCGTTATTACCCCCACTTTAATCGTGCCCCTGTGGATCCGGAGCAGTTAAGTGTGTTTGATGATTCCTTCCAAGATACCCGTTGTTGCCAAACAAACATGAACGATAAAAAATTATTCTCTTGTAGCGAGTCTGATTGACTATCCCCTTGTGCCCCAGCGAAGCAGGATCACAACTTAAAACAGTAGCTAAAAAGTTGCATAAAAATATTTAAAATAAAGTATTACTAAATTTTTGCATATGTAGTCACACTGGGCACTACGTGGCTGGAACGCGGCGCAGCCTTCGGGCGGGCGGGCAGGCAGGCAGAGCTCTGCCCGGCAGCAGTCGTCAGCTCCAAGCGCAAAACCACACGGGGCGTTTGGCTGCCGCTTCCCACCGCTGCAGCCCCGACCCGCTCCGTGGGCTCTCACGGGGCAGCGGCTGCAGCGAGTGACGTGATGGCAAATGCAGCTGATGCGAAAGCGTCCAGCTTCTGAGAAGTTAAGATTATACAGCACGTGGTGAAAGCGTTGCATTAACTGCCTAACACACGCAGCACTCGCCCCGACCAAGCAACAGCCTTCTTGCTCTCAACTCTGCAGAGCAAAGCTCTGCTGCAAGCCACGGGCATTTCACGCGCCAGCAGGAGGAGAGCTGGCAGGGTGCAGGGCAGTAGCAGCCTTCGCAGCTGCATGCTCATTTTGTTTCCTCTGTCTTATTTTACCTTGGTACCCCGCTTTTTCATTGTAAGATTTCTCCATTTCCTCCCACTGACGTATCATCGCCCCTTTCTGGCCTTGGGGATAAGCCAACTTGCTTCTTTCTGTGTGATCTGGTTTGAGGAATGAATAACCCCAAACCGCTTGCACTGCCGTTCCTGGTGCCTATGGGCAGAGAGGAGGTGGTTCTGCCTGTGGATGCACCGAGGTCAGGGAGCAGCCACCGAGGACGCTGATCCGGATCAGGTCAGAGGCGCTGGGCGTTGCGCCCTGGAGACGCCGGCGCAGACGGCCGTGGGCAGGGTGCTGGGACCACGGAGGTGCTGTCCCACATCCCACATGGGGTACAGACGGGGCAGGGGCAATAACGTGCATATGGAAACATGCTCAGGAAGGGGAGGAGAGGCTTTCCCTGGAGCTGGTCTTTCTCTCCTGGCCAGTCTACACTTCCATGGGTCACAAAATGCTTTTCCCTCCAAACACATGAAAACCTGTTTCTAGTTAATAACTTCATTTCCATCTTCTGTTCCATTTGGAAGAGCAGAATTTAAAACATTTATCGCCTGGCCTGACTTCCAAAACAACTTTTCCTGATATGCATAATAATGTTCTGTTCATTTTGTTTTCAGTTTTTCCAGATTTGCTCAAAATTATCCCTGCAAGTATCCACGTTAGCGTCATTCTGTTCTGCGCAGTACTGATGGTCTTTGCTCTCGTGGCAGCAGGTTTCTTCATGTTCAATGCTTTCGGCAGCCCTTACGAAACTCTGCACGGCCCCGTCGGGTTGTACCTCTGGAGCTTCATTGCCTGTGAGTACCCCAACCCTCGGCCTACCGCGCTAAGCCCTGTCCGCGTTTGCTACGTGTGATGACTGGTTTATCAGCGTGGAAGACTGAATTAGGGATTGTGGCTGCACTGACTCTAAACCAGCAAAATAAAGCTATGCAGAAAGGCAGGTGACTTTGCTGTATCGAAACACAGGGTTTCCAAATTGGAGTTAAGAGATAAAATGCCAGAAGCGGTCTGTGAGGGTAGGCAGCGGGATGGGAAAGGGTGCAGGCAGCCCCGGTGCCACGGCCCTTCTGCACAAGCTGGTGGAAGAAGGGGATGGTGCCCATGAGCCCTGGGGACCCGGCACTGGGGCACGTCATGGCACACAGCACGTGGTCACCACCAGGAATCACACCAGAGGGGGAAAAGGGGGGCAGAAAAAAACCCCGAAAGAAAAAAAAAGTCAGCGATGAAGCTGCTTGTATTCAGCAAGCTGGGAGGTTTCCAGCCGTGTAAGCAAGACCACTGCTTACACCAGCAAGACTTTCTCAGGGAAGGAAGGAATCGAGCTGCAGAGAGGGAGACCGACAGCAACTCGCTGTAAAAGCGGTGTCTGAGAAAACCCTGCCAACACACACCATCCCTGCCTCTGCTACTTACAGAGGAGCTGAAGCCCATTCTCTGTGTCACCAGCTTGGCTGACAAGCACACGTACCATTATTTTACAAGGTATTGCATATTACAATCACAATTTAATGAAAGACTTAAGTACATATTTATCTTTAAACACGCAGGCTGTTCAGTTGCGTTCAATGGCACAAAGAGCAGCTTAAAGCTGAGAAAGGGCACAGACGCTTTGTCGGAGCAGGGCGCTAAAGCAGCCGTGCTAAACGTGATGGGTGCTAAGCCAAATCCAATTTAAAAAGCTTACCAATTTCAATAGCTGTTGGCTTGGATTCTAAAAGTAATCCCTGTTAAAGCTAAGTTACAGTGGCCACAATTCCACTGTCAGTATGGCACTTGGTTGTGACGTACACCACGGGGCCTTGCCGCCGGGACGATGAGCATCTCCCTCTCCGTTTCAGGCTGCTGCGGTTGCCTCATCATCGTTCTCTTCTCTTCAGAAGTGAAGATCCATCACCTTTCAGAGAAAATCGCCAATTTCAAGGAGGGAAGTTTCACATTCAAGACTCACAGCGAGCAGTTTGCAAATTCGTTCTGGATCGTCCTGGTTTGCTCCCTGGTGCACTTCCTAAACGCCTTGTTGATACGGTTTGCTGGATTCGAATTTCCCTTTTCAAAAGCGAAAGATCCAGGGACAACCACGGGAGCAGCCGACCTCATGTATTAGAGCTACAGAACTGCAGAACATTCAAAGCAAAGAGGTCCATCGCTACTACATTGAACAACCACCGGATGCACTAACTTTTCAACGATTAGCTCTAAAGAAGTTTAAAAAGTGAAGGTTTCAAATACATGCCAACACGGCATGTGCCGTAAACAAAAGAAGACACGCTATTTGGTAGCGACTGCATCAAAATACCCTCTCTTCCTCGGGGTAAGGCCTTACGAAGACATTTGCTTTTTTCCAGTAAGTTACTTGAAGAGTAGCTGGTATGAAGAAAACTAGGGATATCTGTAGCATTCAACTGATGTGGAAAGTTAAATAAATGCATTGCAATTGAGGCACACACTATCACCAGCGGCAGTTTTACCGCTTAGCCCCTACGAAGGTGGGGATGCATTTGTTACCGTGTCAGGGCAGTGGAGGACAAGGAGCCCAGCAAATCTACAAGCACCAAACAAAAGAAAAGAAGATGTACGGGCTTTGCTCGTAGCACGCGTTGGGCGCCGTCTCAAAAGCACAATGCTGTGAAGGAACACAACGCTATAGCAAGCGCTGCGGGACGAGACCCAAACACCCGGACCCACCACTCACACTTTAAACTAGCATCACGCACCTGGCAACGTCAGTGCTTCTGTGCACAAAGCTCGCTTTTGGGCTTTTAAGTTTTACCAAACCAAGCTGTAACTCTTTGACCCCGAGCTCCCGAAAGCTCTCCTTTCGCTGTGCGATCGCTATAGCGGGGGGCTTCGCAATCTTGGTTAAGGAGACGCACACGGCAAAGTGGGACGCAGAGGAGACGCCAAACTCCTGCTGCCCGAGAGAGGCAGCCCAGCGCGGTGCTGCTGAACAAGGCCTCTGCGACACAGCGAGGCAAAGAGCGTTCCCAGAGCACAGCGACCGGACCGCGAGCCAGGCACCTTTCACGTTGCTCCCACAGCCTCACGGTCAGAAGCGCCAGGAGCCCTGCCCAGAGCACAGCCCTGCAAACCCTCTCTCATCAAATAACACAAACAAACAAAACCAAAACCTTTGGCAAAGGGCCGCGGTACAGTAACGCCATGGACAGGCTTGTGAGGCACGCCGCAGCGCCGCGGACTGACGAGCGAGACGCGAGGCTCTCTCCCTCAAGGCACGCAGGGAGCCAGGACACACAAACGCACCAGCCCTCACATCCGTGAACTTCTGCAAACCAGTTAAAGCCACCAACTCACCTGCCTGCCCGCCGCACGTACAGCCACGCCAGCCCGGTTACGTACAGCCAGGCCGAAAGAGCCCTGGGCCACCAAACGCTGCCTCCGCGGGGTTATGTGGGTGCCGTGGTGGGAGGCGCTGGGTGCAGGCCATGCACCATCCACCAGCAGAGGGGCTGGGGAGGGCACAGCACCAGCAGCCCATTTATCTGCAGGGGCCTCACCCTGCTCCCGCACAGCTGTGGCCAGGGGCAGCCCCTCCCCGCACCCACCGACCCCCGGGGGCCCGTTAGCACCCGCCTCCGAAAACTACAGCCTCAGGCTCCAGCACCCTGCAGGATGGCCTCCCCGACATCTGCGCCAGGTTTTGCGCAATGAATGGCAAAACCGCTGGGGTATTTTTGTGAAAGGTTTGCCAGCTACACCCCAGCTCCACAGACCCCTTCGCAGAGCAGCCCCGCGCCCCCGCGCTGCGCCCCGTGTTCCCGGACCGTAACGCTGCGTGAGGGCTGCCGCTAGCTGCCGCGACCCCCAGTGCTTTTCCATCATTTTATTCTTACTATGCATATTCTTCTTTATGTTAAATTTTCCTAACGTATCATTTGTATTCTATCTCGTGGTGGTGTTTACTGGCCAGCAACGAAAGAGAAGCAACGTTGCATCCTTCTAGTTCCTGACGTTGAATCCTTCTAGTTCCTGACGTTGCATCCTTCTAGTTCCTGACGTTGCATCCTTCTAATTCCTGACGTTGTATCCTTCTAGTTCCTGACGTTTCCGAAGCTCCGCAGCAGCCCAGCGCCGGGTGTGCAGGCTGCTCCCGTGTGTGGGCGCCTTTCCCCGAGGGGTCCCGGCCACCCGTGCAGGAGGAGCTGGCCCGTGTGCGTGAAGTACAGGGCTGCCCAAACCCGCTCCCGTCCCTTTTGCTGTGCAGCAGAGAGCAGCCCGCGACTCGGGGTCCGGGCGTTTCGCAGGGGTCCGCTCGCGAGGAGCCCAGCTGCACGCTCTCCCCAAAGCAAACAGAACAACTTCTTAGCAAAACTAAGAAAATATTTACGTGTTTGACCAGGCGAAAGGGACAGCCAGAGCAAGCAGCACGCCTGCCCTGTGACTCATTTGTGACCCACGAGCATCAGCTGAAGAAGTTTTGCCCTGTTTCACTTCCAGACCAGCATATTTCATGGTTTAGAAAACAACACAGATTGTACACTGAGGAGAAACATATATTTTGGAGGTTCTTGAAAAATCGGATCTTTTCCTAGCCCAATAAAAAGTTAGTATGCAGGTGTGTCTGGATGTGTGTGTGCATACAGCGTGCGTACATATAAATAAAAATATATATATAACATAGGTATAGATACAAAAGGGTGTGTGCCCGGGCTAGACCGCTGGCCCACGATGCTGACGCAGGGGTGAATAACGTGTCAAGACATTATTGACAGGATGATGGAGAGTCAAGGCACCGCGGCACCCCTGAACACCTGCCCACACCACGCTTACCATTTCAGATCGCTTGTGGTGGGTCACAGAGAGGTGGGCACCGTGGCACGAGAGCAGGAGGGATCCAAGGGCTGCTGGCTCTTGTAACACAAGCAGTTACATGGGTTTAATTCCTTGGTGGAGTCTGAGTTACAAACACCAAGCACAAAGGGAAGTAAAGGGGTCAGCGAAGAAACGATACAGCGAGACACGAGCTGCTGCAGCACCATCAACCAAAGTGAAACCACACCACGTCCTTTGCAGGAGAGCATGGTACCGTCACGCCATTTATTTTGATGCATCTTCATTGATCGCTGGCAGTGAGCAGCTTCCCACGTCTCGGCCCCGGCTCCCCGGCGCTGCTATTTTGCCCATCTTTGCGTTATCCAGGTGCTGAGCCCGGTCTCCACCACTGAAGCCCCCTCAAGGAGGTGCAGGCAGAGCCCACGGTGCCTGGCCCTGGGTGCCCTGTGTGTGAGCAGGAGCCTGGTGCCAGGGAGGGCACTGGGCCAGGGCACGCCACGGCACTAGAGGGGTTAAAGCAGACGCGGTGCCTTCGAAGTGCTAAGTCCTCAGTGCTTCCACACTGAGAGTGGATTCCCGCAGCGTGTCCTCACCCCGAGCTCTCTGCCTCCCCGGTGCGACGCAAGCCTCGCCGGAGGGAGCTGGTGCCTGGTCCTGGCAATGGCCATCTCTGCATCATCTGCCATCTCCTCTGCCATAAAATACCCAAATCTTGTGACGTTTCCCGATCTGGAAAGGCAGCTTGTCCCGCACCCGGATTGCTGACCCCCGGAAAGAGGCGGGTTTACACCAGCCTGCTCCGTCCCAGTCAAGTTATAAACGTGGAGCAGATTTGATCTGGTTTATTCTATTTACAAATCCATAGGCAAATCTATTCCCCTTATGTCAAGAACCTGAAGAAACAACTAGAGCTAATAAGGAATCAGTGCAAGAGGTACGCCGGTGTTTATCAGAGAGGGGAGGGCTGACTGATTTTCCAGGTCAAACTCCTTTTGTGCCAGCACGCGTCCTTGGGGGGCAATTAAATTAGGCAGGGGTGCACTCGGTAAAGCAGGCTTTGCCGCTACAGCCCAGCTCCTAAGGGGCACCTTTCTTTCCAGCCAAATTCAGTCCTTGGGGCTCAAGAACACAATTCCCATTGACGGCAGTGGGAATTGTCCTCTGGTCTCCACACCCAGGAACACACAAGGGAGACAAAAAGGTTCGCTCTAACTGTGTTCAATGATCCCCAATTACAAGCACGCTGGCAGCCACGACCGTCGGTAGCACGGTGGTGCGGAACTGCTGCCGCGAAGCCTCCACGGAGGAGTTTCTGTGCGAGAGCTCTTGCCCCGCGAGCACAAGGTGCTGCTCGCCCCCGCACGCTCGGCACAACGCTCCCACCCAGCTCTTCTCCAGCCTTCCTCCCAAGCAGAAGTGCATGGTTCAGATTCAGTTTGTTGGGAACCTCATGGATACTCTACCCTTCCTACAAGGAAGAGCTACTCCAGTACAGACAGAGGGGACAAGGGAATTTACATCTCGTTTTAGGAAGCAAAAAGACTGGAGCCTGTGTAGCACCAAAAAAGAGAGCTGTTCTTTTTACCCAGCAAAGCCGCAGCTCCTGTAGCTGGAAGAAAAGACCGGGCATGTGATGCCTCGCGTGCAGGCTGGCCCGGGTAGTTTCAGTTTTCCTAAAGCAAGACTCGAGCCAAGCTGTCCCAAACGACCCTGCCGAGAACGCGGAGCCGTCAGAGCCGACCATATGGCTGCCCCGGACGGACTCAGCTTGGACTCGTCTGGGGAAACCCAGAGCAGCTCCCCGGTGCGTGCCGGGAAGCCAGGCTCAGCTCATTCACAGCAGCTCAACCTCACGTTTTTTCCACCGAAACTCAGACAGATACCCTCAGTCGGTGCATTTTCACAGATCGAAAGAGAAGAAAACAAACCATGAGATTTCCATGACCCTGGCAGCATGAAACCAGTGGGTCCTCCCCGCTCAGCGATGCAGTGCCTGACCTGTGCCCCGAATGCCAGCCTTGCTGCAGCAAGTGCCAGAAGCCAAGGGAGCATCACCCTGCACGGATCTCGCCCTCTCCCAGCTCGTCTCACCAGTGAACTTGCTCAACTTTATACACATTTTTAATTCTGCATTTATTTTTCCTGGAAAATAACCCCTGCTCCTGCGTGGGCCGAGCCCAGAGCCAGCCCTTACGGAACAGACACGCAGCGGCAGTCAGCCTCACCTGCCTGGCATCAAATATTCATGCTGCTTACCCAGCCAACAGAACAACACGGACTGCGACGGGCGCTCACGGAAGTTTAACCACGGTGTGACGGTGGGGGCTGACAGCGAGCCCCGGGGAGACGGGCGGAGGGGGCTCGGGTGCCCCGCGGAGGCACAGGTCTGGGGGAGCCGCTCCCCGAGCAGTCCCAGCGCCCGCACCCCTCAGCGTCGCCTGCAGCAGATGGGTGACCGGGGCGCTGAGCTCACCGTGCCGCAGACACAGCTAGAGGAGATCAACGGCAAAATCTCAGGTCTAAACAAGTGGAGAGAAATCTTTAGTTTCTGCAGGTAAGACTTTCATTCTGCTTCATTATCACGTGTTTCTAATTCCAGGCAGCTTTTTAATATCATTTTAAAAGTTATGTTTTATTACTGTACGTATGTGACCATGGAAAAAGGTCTTCGGGTACTCAGTAATGCAAGTACTACAGCTTTTACTCTTCTCTTTTGAAGTTCTTTCCTGGCTCGTCTCTGGTTTCCTTATGTTAGCAATGCCTCGCTTTTTTTTTTAATTTGTATTTTATTTTCCCTTTCCAGTTTGGAAATCAGCAATGCAACTCACCAGGTAACTGTCTCTCTAAACGGTAACACTTCGTATTCGCCTAGTGGGGTCTGTGACCGTTCCGACAGCTTAGCCCATTGAGGAAATGACACATCTGTACACGCGGCACGGCAGACAGCCTTTACGGAGGTGTAGTTCTTATGCTCCTCCTTTAAGAAACAGGCATTTTCTTCAGATATTTTACAGGAATGTCTTCCTGATCTAAATCAAAGCGGCACAGTAGTCCAACACAAATTAACCTCTCTTTCTAAAAGCGGTGGTTTTCACGGTCCATTTTAGAACACAGGAGAAAAAGATAACAAATTAAGGTCTCTTAAATATAGCTGTTTGAAAACCTGCTGTGCCCCTAGGTTGGGGAGCACTGAAGTTGATTCAGCCAAACACAGCATTACTTCAGATTGCAGTCACTAGCTTGTAGGGACGTATTTGTAACAACTGAAAAAGCCGGAGGTCAAAGACAGCAGTGCTCCCTGGCAGCCTGTGCGTGACCCCGGCCCCCATCAGCCCGTTGCCGGGCCGCGGCGCGGTGCCCACCCCGCGGGGAATGCTGCGGGGGAACTGAGGCAGCACCCGCGGGATGACGCATCTGCTCCTCTCTCCGTCCAGCGGCGCCAGGACAGCGCTGGCCACGGACCACCCGGAGCCGGAGAGCCTGCGGGGCCACCGCCTCAGCCCCCGTCTGCCGTCCCCGAAGCCCTCCTGGTCCCTGCAGACGCGGGCGGCCAGCCCATCTCCTTGGAAATGGCAATGGTGAGCAGGCCTGCTGAATTAAGCATGAGCTGTAATTCAACCTCGTTAAAAGAAAGAGACTGGGGAACCTTACCTGGCGTTGCGGGAGCTCAGCGTGCTGCTGGGCTGCAGGCTGCAGCCCGCTGTTATCTGTAACAGGAGGATATAATCGCAATGATTTATTTATGAGACTTCTAAAGAGCATGGTTGCAACACAACCTTGAAGTTGGTATAGTATAATTCTCATCAGATAATAGGTCAACCGACAAAGCGTAACGCTTCCCGGGTCTTCGGTGCTTTCCTAGCGAGCAGCCCCAGGCCAGAGGCAGGCGCTCGGGACACCAGTAAGAGATTTCTGCTCCCAGCCAAATGCCCGGTGCTGAGCCCACCGACGACGGGTGCCCGCTGCCCCTGCCCGTGTGAAGAGCCTTCGCCGGAAGCTCGGGGGGTTCTGTGGGTGATGGCGGGGTGGTCTCCAGGGCCGGCTCTACTGCCCGGGACCTCCCACGCCAGACCAGACCCTGTCACGTTGGCACAAACTTAACGAAAAGCTCAAGGGCTTGGTACCGGAAGCCTGGCCAGGGCTGCGCTACTGAACACACATCTGGAAAAGGTCCAGTCCCGAAAAGATCTAGATACGTAACCATGCTTACTGTCAGCTTCCCGTGAATCCATCCATCTTCTCCAGCTCACGACCCGCTTGCACAAACCATCCACATCAGAGGCAGGCGGTGTTTAATGGGAAGAGCCGTGATGTCCGTTTGGTTCCTCTGCTCAGCAAATACATCATTCACCAAAATTAAAATTAATTAGGAAAAACGTTCCAGGTGGGCCCAGGCAGTGCCCACAGACTGGGGGTGGTACGGGGTGAAGCCGGGAGGGAAGATCACCCCCCGGGCACCCGCACGCAGGCAGGTCCCTCGCGTCACCCAGCCCCGCAGCCGCCCTGGTGAACAGCATCGCCATAACGAAACTCGCCGACACAGTTAGAGGTTGTGAGCGTATCTGTTCTCGGGGGAGGCCACTCGGGTGTTATGAACTTTCTCTTCTAACTCAGCCGCCAACCCAACAGCTGGCTGTGCGTGCCTGGGTGGCTCCTGGACACGGACGTGCTCGGCCATGGCCGAGCTGCCCCCGGCGCGGGGGGCACAGAGGAACCCTCCCCTGCTTCTCGCCACCACCCCGGCGCTGCTGCCAGACGCTTTACGGGGTGCACGGGCAAACGTAGGTGTTTAATTCTGTCCCCAGGGTGCCACTGATGATGGCGAGTGCCTTGCCCAGGCCTTCCCCCAAAGGTGCAGCGTATCCAAATGCAAATCATTTACACCCTGCAACTGCACTTCACAGGAGTGGTTGGATGCGGAGTGAAGTCAGTCGCTGAATTAACCACAAACATCACCTTTGGTTTGACATTATGGGCCTGGTTCTCGGTTGCTGACTTTACATGGCTCCGGCTGTGAGCGAGCGCACGCACGCTGATCCTGCATCCCGAGGCCCCTCTGACGTTTGAGATCCTTCCCGACGCTGGGATGCCAAGGGAGCGGGACCCAGCCCATCTTCCTCCTCCACAGGGGCTGCAAAAGCTGCTGTTTGGAAATGCGCTCCACCTCTTCAGCAGCGAATGGGCAAAAGCCTGCTTCAGGTTTCGTGAGCCGCACTCTGACCTGGCCTACGCTTTGGAGGCAGAAAAGGTAAACGTTTTGGTGCAGAGACTGGCACTGTCTCCTGTGTCTCAGCCACTCACGGGAGCTGGCAGCCAGTGCCGGGTGCCTCAGTGGTGCACACACCGGCTCCCCACACCTGCACCCTGCACCCCGTGCTTGCAGCCCGTGCTCTGCACACCTGCACCCTGCGCTTGCGCCCCGTGCTCTGCATGCCTGCACCCCGCACCCTGCACCCCACGCCCGCACCCTGTGCTCTGCACGCCTGCCCGGCTGAGCTTTCTCTGCAGGGCAGGTCGCGGGGGCTTCCAGCTGCAGTCCCGAGCGAAGCTCCAGCTGCCCCCGCCGCGGAGACGCTGCAGCGTGTCTGGCAGTGGGATGAACTGCCCTGATCCAGCGGCACGCTGCACGCACCAACTTTAAATACCGTGGTATTAAACGCTTCCAAGGTGAAGGCTCAAGACAAAAGCAGCAGGTGGCTGGAGGTGGGCACAAACACGTGGTACTTGCCCGTTTCTTTTGGGGGAATTAGAGTTACCTACTTCTTACTGCCCCACCTGGAAATCCAGTAGGTGAACGTACCTACATTTTCATCTGCTCAGAGGGAGGTTTTGTTCTTCCTTGTTTACCATCACAGTACTGCCCCCCAAAGCGCAGAAGACCAAGATACCCACTCAAAATTGCAAATACCCTTAACCTGCCAAGAGGCTAAAACGGTTTTCAGCAACACAGGTGAAACTCCCCGAGCTCAGAGGCTGTGTGACTGCAGAGAGCACCACAGCCCTGACGCGGGCAGCCAGCACGGCCGGGAGCTGGGCAGGGTCACCCCCATCCGAGGCCCCAACGTCAGCCGCGGCCACGCTGCCTCGAGCCCCTGGTCCCCGTGCTGCGAGCCTGGAGGAGAGAAAAATAAGCCGTGGTGCTTCCAGGCATACGTGGTACCTCCAGGCATACATGGTACCTGGAGCCTGGAGCCCTCCCGTGCGGCTGCGGCGCTGCAGGGCAGCGACCCCCACCCGGGACCTCCCCTCGCCGTGTGCACACAGCCAGGGCCACCCTGGAGACTTTTCTTGCACAAAGACTTCTTGGGTTTAGGCACCTAAGATCTTTTCCGATTTATTTTTCCATTGATCTCAGGAGCTGTCGGCAGCGCTCCTGAATTCCCAGAGAGAAAGGAAAAACGCCCCCCCCGACACTGACGGCGGGCTGGCTCAGAGCGGCCAGCGACTGCTGCGACCCAGGAGCTCGACGCCGCGCGTGCTGGTTCGGGCTCCTTGGCACTGGGAGGTGTTGCCTTTCTGTTTCTAGGGGGGAACAAGAGCCATTCTGATGGCTGTACAAGCGCACATCATCAAGTACCTGCTCTTCATAAGGAGCACAGAATATACTCACCTGGAAAGGTAAGAAGCTGAGCCTTCCCGTGGGACACATGGGAACTACTTCCTTGCACCATCTGGACTAAGACAGACTAGCACCAGCCTCTAGGTTTAACCGAACTAGACCCGAGCCCGGGTCTGCAGCTACAGCTGGGGATTTGCACCCAGGAGAAAAGCCTCGTCCGACTCCCAGGCAAGGCTTTTTCCCATCAAAATATTCGGTTTCGTAATGGTGGCGCTTGCTCCCTCGTCCCACTCCCTGGCGCCGTGGCCACAGCCCGGCAGCAGCGCTGGGGCAGCGTCGGCGCTGCGTGGCTGCTCATCAGGCTGCCGGCCGACGCCGGCCCCGACTGCGTTGGGAAGGGGAAGGCAGGGCTCGGCCCTCGGTGCCAGGGATGCTCACACTGCAGCCCCCGGCGGGATGAAAGCCCCCACGTCGCGCCCAGCACAGCACATGGGAAGCACGTCTGTGCCAGCAGCAGCAACAACGCCAAGCGAAAAGCGCAGATTTCAAGGAAGATGGGCACAGCTCGACGAGCAGCTGCCTTCTCCACAAACACCCTCGCGTCTTCGCGTTCGCGCGTGTTGAGGCTGCACAGCCCTCCCAGCCGGGACAGACCCCTGGGGCCCGATCCAGCCCTCAGCCGGGAAGGGGCCCGTTTCACGCTCAGGCTCGGGCTCAGGGTTGGGGGGCTCTCAGCGTCCCCGAGGAGGGGCCCTTGACACGGACGCCCCTGTCTCCGGCACTGCAGGCTGTGCAGGCTCAGCCGGCAGGAGCAGGCGGAGGCGCTGGCCGCGGCCCTGGCAGACATGCTGTGGGCAGCTGGAGGAGGCGGGAGAGCCGTTATCTGCCTCGTCACCACAGCCATCCACATTACGCCAAGCAGAGACTACAAAGCCGACAACTTCACGGAAAGGGTGAGTATGGAAATGCCCTCCGCAAACAGGATTTTCTTTAAAGACACGTTTGGCCTGAAACCTCCAAAGACAAGAAATGTAAGATCCCACCGATCTGTTCCCTAACTTACAGTGCTCCTCACGTTGTGAGCACTTCGGACCCACGCCCAGCCGCAGCCTGAAGGCATGTCTGCCTCCTCGTAGAGGCTCTAGGGGAGCCCAGCGCTGCCCTTCCCTTTCATGAAAGGCTGATCTTTCTTCTCCTGCGAAAAAGGGAAACCAGTTAGCGTAAAGCTGTTCCCCTGACCCTGTGCATAGAGCTGAACTGCTCGGTTTAGGAAGGCGCAGAGGAGGCTCTTGCATTAGTATTTCATTTGTCTAAGGAAACACGGGATTAAACCGCTCACCTTTTTGATACAATTAATGTCTCCCCTACAACATCTCGCCCTGCGCTCGTGCCCGACAGATCCGGCTGTTTGAGTTCTCTGAGAAAGCAGCGGCTCAGGAGTTCATCTTCAGCCACATAAACTGTGTAAGTATGGGATGTTTGCTTTGTTCTGAGTTGTTTTGTTGCTTGCTAGATCTTACTTCCCATTCAAAAGTGGACCTTAAGGAGGTCAATAGCATCGCCTTCAGCAGGACATGCAGACTGCTGAGCACAGGTAGTTCGTGGGGCGTTTCTAGCCTTTCCCACGGGAAGAGATCCTGCTCCCACCAAAACCCCCGGGACTTTACCCACCGATGTCAGCACTCCCGGTCCACAGACTCTGGGTAAACAGGGGCACCATTTCGTACATCACTCAAATATCAAATACCGTTCCTTGCAACTTCTGCAAAAATCCGGGGGAAAGAAGTGTACAAAACCAGTTTAGTCAACAACTGGAAGTTTCCTCTTTCTTTTTTTTTACCTGATTCTTTTCAACAAAATCAGTTACAAAGTCTTCCCAGAATAACACCTTATTCGTTTGGCTCAACACGCTCGCCTAAGGTTGTATTTAAGCAGAGGAATTGTTTTAATTAAGCATCATATACCTGCCATAATCCCTTCCTTGTGATTACTTACTTCTTTTTCCAGTTCAAAGGCGAAGGAAGTCATGGAGTGATCCTATTTTTATACAGTTTGCTTTTCTCCAGGACCCTGGAAAGGTATAGTTCATTTTTTAAACATTTCCTCCAGTTTAGTTACACCTTCTGAACTGTTCTTTTCCCTGTTTCACTGAAACGTCCGCTCTGTCGGGTGTGGAGAAGCAGGCACAGACCTGTCCAAGAGGCAGGCGCAGACCCAGGCCGCGTGTTCTGGGTACGGCTGTTGTGCCCCCGGGACCTGCCTGCACGTGCTGGAGCAGGCGGCGGGGCACAGAGGGCAGAGGAGCCCGTTGGTACACAGCACAAACGACGCGCTGCATAAAGCTGGGAGCTATCCCACCAGCAGCTACAGTCACCGCCACAGCCAATTGAACTTGAACAGGAAAATCACGAGAAGTTCATTTAAACCCAGAAGAATTCTGCCAGGGTGACTATGCTGGCAGGGGTGGCTAAGGGCGTCTTTCTAAACCCAATGTCATTGGATTTGGGTAAAGACACTCTAGAAAGGTACAGAGGCGTATTCGTACCGGTACAACACACAGTTCACACTAACGTGAAGCTACGGTAGCCATTTAGCAAAAATTGCCCCGCTACTTCAGAGTAATGCTCAGGCTGCGCCTGGTGCAACTGAGGCCTTTCGGCAGTAAGTGCACCGAGGGACACGCCGGCTTGTCCGTGGGGTTGAATCTGACCCTAAATTTGAATTTTAACTGGAACAGATCTGAAGTGCAAGAGTTCCAGCTGAGCATAAAACTGCCGTGTCAGGACAGCCCTGCTGTGGCAGCCACGGAGGGAAATAAGCGCGTCTACGGGATTTCTCCCCGTCTCCGCTCATCAGGGATGTACAGGGATCAGCCCAGGCGCTGATCTGGGCGCCACCGTAACACTCTGTGCTTGGTCGTACAGGGCCCAAGAGGATTTAGACGGCACGGCAACTCCTCTGTTGGAGGTCAGTTTTGGAAACATCACCTGTACACAGGTAAGATTAGCCTCATTTCTCAAGTTTTCTTTTTTCATCATTCCTCCATTTGATTTAGGAAAAAATTCTCACTTGTTAATCCAATGGAAAAAAAAGCATATGGTCACAGAAAAATATTTTCAAATTTTAATCATGCACTTTTAAAAAACAGATTATGATGACAATGACAATGATGATAACGATGATGACGATGATGACAGTAAAGCCACAGGTAGCCTGGCATTCCTCTGCTCATGATAGGCACGACAGAGCTGGGAGCGGGACACCGGCCGCCACTGTGCAAAGGGCTTTTGCTCCGCTGCCTCGTGGCATGACCATGGGCTGTTTCCTGCAGGCCATGCTCAGCCTCCTCCTCACCGGCCGAGCGAGCCCGCACGAGCTGGACGGCGGCCAGGAGCCAGGGCCCAGCGGTGAGGGCGCCGCAACATGGCGGCAGCGGGGCCCAGTGGGCTACCTGCGCTGGGGCAGGGCACAGGCAGAGCGGCAGGTGAGAGCTGGCACGGCGCGCAGCCGAGGGGACGGTACCTGCTGTCCGCACCCCAGACACCGAGGCTTGGGGGTGAAGGTGGCACTGACCCCTGTCTCCCAGGTGAGCCGCGGGCTGAGGACGCCCCAGCTGCCTGTCTGGCTGTGCGGCATCTCCGGGCGGCATGGTGTGCTCTTCTGCACCAACAGCCGGCTCCTCTCCGACTGGAGAGCGGAGAGAGTCTTCCACCTGTACTTCTACAACGGGCAGCGGGAGCAGACAACAACGGCCCATCTAACAATAGGTACGCACCCGAGCTGACCGCGGAGCACGAGGGACGGGCGTCACGTACAGACCATGCACAGAACTGCACGTGTGTACAGCTGGGTGGGCCTGCTCGCACGCACAATGCGGTGGAATTGTACGAAATCCCAGGAGAGAACGCCTCTGTAAGCACAAAGTTTAAATGCAACAGGGAGCAGAACTGGTTTATGATTAATTCAAAATTTTTCATCAACCTATTTCTACCGCAGCGCTGCTGGCACACAGGATGGGTTAACAGCCTGTTTCCAGCATCTAACGTAGACTCAAGCTGGTATTTTCCTGCAGCCAGGCGCCACCGTGGCCCTCGAGTTCCCCCTCAAGCTCTAAACCGACAGCAGGAGGAGCGAGCCACTCCTTGTACCACCAAACGGGCTGTGAACCAGGCTGCGTGCTTGGGACGCAAGTTTCTTGTTTCTCTGTGCCGCTGTGCACCATTTACCTTTGCTTTCCCAATGCTCAGCCCCCTTTCCTCGCTCTCCCTTCACCGGGGTATTAAAGTAAAGTAAGAAGCTCGAAAACACCATGCTAAGGGCTAAATTTGCAGGAAAGAAGGGTGAATCGAGATTCACGGTCACGACGTGCGGCATGGCCACATGTGCACATCTGCTCAGACAAACAATATGCAAAAATACCCTGCGAGGAGCCGAGAGCCGTATTTATAGCGGCTGAATTTCCCAAGGCGCGGCGCTGAGCTCCCTCCCGGGGCAGGGCGGGCAGCACGCCCGCAGCAATCCAGCCATGTCTGCTTTTAACCTTTTCTAAAACTTTTTTGAGGGGGGTTGGGTTTTTCAGACTTTTTTTTAACTGCGTTTCCTTTTCAGACACTCGTTCGCGTCGCTGGGAAGAGGACCGAAGTGAAGACCCAAGCAGCCCAGGGAAGAGGCGTCCATCCGTGGAGATGGCGATCAGGACCAAGTGGGCGGGTGCGACCGTCAGCTGGAACGGGACAGACCCCTTCTTCTGAGGAGTCCCGGCCTCTCCCACTCGCTGCCGACGCCACCAAACACTGCGGGCTGGAGGAGAAAAAATGCTTTCACCAACAAAACAGCCTTGGGCACCTTGAGCGGACACCCTGTTCAGCAAGGCATTACACCCACTGCGAAACCCCGCGCCAGTGAGGAACGGTCGCTAGCGACACGGCCTCACTGCGCACATTTGCCAGGTGGTAGAAGGCAGGTTCTTCTGCTTCCCATGACAGCTGGCAGAAAAAGGAAAGAGGGCAGCAATTTGCTTTCCTCCCGTGGCAGGCAGGGGTGTTAAAGAAATCAAGGTGTCTCTTAAGAGTGCAGTGGAAGTTAAATCAATATTGAGCATTGACAATACTGCGTGCCTCTCATTTATTCAATCCAGTGTGTGCACCCACTTTAGCTATTTGCAACGAGTAAGGTTTCCTCCTGGCTCTCTGCAGCTGAGCCCCTTTCCTGCTTCAGCAACAGCTCGAGCGTGCACCCCAGCAGGGTTGGCCCACGGAGCTGTCCTGCATCCCGCACACCAGCGAGGAAGCACAGCTCGGGCATGGGGACCGGGGCAAAATAAAGTCTCGTGGGGTGCTCCTTGCTGTGAATTCAGCAATTTTACTGACTCCGAGCGTGGCCAAGCCCTGGCACCTGCGGCAGCTTGGCGAGCATGGGCAGGGCACAGCGCTCCTCGCTCACGTTAACTGCTTTCTGCTTTCTTTTTTATAGACAGCACCCAAAAAAGACCTATTAGTCATACCAAAATGTGTGTTGCTAATGACAACTGTACTGAGAACAATAAATCTTTCTGCAAGTGATTCACAAGTTTGGTTCAAATTATTTGAATTTAAAAAAAAAAAAAAGCCTGAGATTCAGCACAGCCAGGGAGCGGAGCCCTGCGGTTAGCAAGCTAACGTGGGGTCTGCACTTGTCACTGCCCCCCTTCTTCAATTTCTGCTCAATTCAGAGCGCAGGGCATCCCCGCTGCGGAGCTGTGGGTCAGCCGAAGTGCTGCAGTCCCCGGGCACCCACAGTCACCGTGACAGGCATGCCACCACCACCCAGGCACCAGCACCGTGCCAAAGCCCTGGAGCAGGGCTGGGAGCACCCGAAACCGGGGGGGGGGGAATTGGCAAGAGGGCAGCCCCCAGGGCCAGCCGCGGAGCTGCCAGCACAAGCCACAGCCAGAGGGTGATGGGCAGCCCGCCTGCAAGCCGGAGGGCACCCTGTCACCCGAGCCCACCAGAGCCCCCTGCCAGACTGGGGTGGCCACGCTGTCCCCAGCAGCACCCAGGGCTGCCCACAGGGGCTGCACTTCACAGACTGGAACGAGAGGGCAGACAAGAGCCCATGCTAAGGCAGGGGCCTTGCAACGCGACACTGCAAGACGGCACTAATTTTAATTGGGGAATACCGGTATGCGCTTATGCAAATGACAAATTAATAATGAATGAATGAAACGGTGCGGTAAATGCTAACGCAGCTCAGTCACCCAGCACAACGCGGTATATTGTGAGGCTATCTGTGCCGTATAACAGCTAAATGGGTTACTATGGAGATAAAAGGGTGCAAAGACCAGTCTTCCAGACTGCCGCAATGGGGCGGCAGCACCAGCCCTTCCTCTTGCTCCGACAAGCCATGGGGACAGTCAGCGCGTTCGGCCCTGACTGCACCTGCACTGCAAAGAGGGGCAACAGGGCTGCCGGGCCTGCGCCAGGCCATCACCCCGCCGTGACCGCACTGGCGACTCGGCCGCCAGTGCAGGCGGGGGAACGGGGCGTCAGGAGCAGGATTCCCCGTCCCTTCAGCTGTGCCATGGCCCCTGCACTCCCCGCCTCTCACCCCAGCCCCTGCTCCCCCACATCCTGCTGCTCCCCGTCCCGCTCACAAAACCAGGTGCAGCAAACGCCTGCCCGATTGCTACGGACAGAAAGAGGAAGAAAAACCATGCTGCATCAGACTGCGGGAACGCACGCTCTCGCTGCCTCCCTCGGGCTTTCATCCTTCTGCCCCCACATCTTCACGTCTTTTTATAACCTCCTTACAGCAGTGCAGGGCTACGTTCAACCTGCTCACTTCCCTCGATGAGAACTAAGCCCCTGCTCACTTCTGCAAGGCAACATCACGCTTACGGATGCTTTGAAAATCAGAAGCAATAATGACACAGTCTGGCTATCAGTCAAACCGGTCTGAAAAATCCCCACAGCTCCTCAGAAAGTTCTGTCCTCATGACAGGGACAACAGCTACAGATTTTCACTCCTAGACCGGAAATTTCTTTGCAGAAGACAAACAAACCTTGCAAAACCCCCACACTCCCCACAGATACTCGGGCGTGCTGTCAAGCCCTGAAATACGGGAGTATTTGGGGGGATCAGGGGCTACCCGGCAAGGAACGCGAGCGACAATTCCGGATGCTCACAAATGGAACTCATGCTGCGTTTTGGCACCTTGCATGAGCCGACCTCAAGGAGGAAGCAGGTACCAGAGCCCCCGGCAGCCTGTGGCCAAGCGGCAGGCCTTTACCTCTGAGGGAGTCACACAAGAAAGGAACGGGATCAGCTGCACGAAAAGGCTTTTCAGGCCACATGCTACCGCTGGAGACAAGCTCTCCGCTAGCTTTCCTGGCTGGTAGGGAAGGCGTCAGCTCCTCGTCGCGCGGATGTGCCGCTATCTGCAAGCCTCAGCTGGGCGCTGCCGCCGCCGCCCTCCCCATCCCAGCCGCGTACCTCCAGGCAGCACGGGAAACGTCCGCCGCCCGTGAGGTCCCTTGCCTGTACGGACCTGGGCGCTGCTGGGCACTGAAGCTGTGGAGGAGACAAGCAGAGCTCATTTCCCTGTTTACCGCTGTTTTACAAATCATCTTTTTACTGCAAACACCTATTCCTGCAGCGTACGCATGGTAACCTGTGGCACTGCAGGAAGCCGGGCCACGGTTACCGCTGGAGAGCAGGGTCTTGGTTGGTGGAGGGTCAATAACCGGGCACGCCGGAGGGAGCCTCGTACCCTTGCGGCACTTACCTGACCAGCTCAAGAGTCTGACTCGTGCTTTCCCATTTATCCCGAGCAGAAGAAATGGACTCTGTTCAGAGCAGCTTTAAACCAGACGCCAACCATCTAAAAACTATTTTGTACATTATTTATTTAAGAGAAGTCTTGGGGGCTGCTGAAAAAAAATGGGATAGCCACATTCTGACATTTAAAAAATAATTATATCTACATACAGCTTAAATAACGCATTTCTAAATTACCACGTTACTGAAAGCACAGAAAAAACACGTTTTATTTGTATAAACATCCACACCGTTCCAGCCTATTTGTGAGAAGGCTCTTATTTCCCCTGTTCCCTGCACCACAGAATATATAATAGACCACAAACCAGGCAAGAGCCCTTCTCCAAGGCCACGGGACTGTTCTGGCCTTGTTTTCACGCCAGGCTGTGGGGCCAGCAGGGAATGGGGCTCGGCACTCCAGGACGGGCACTGGAATCTCAGGGCCTATCAACTTTGCCTCCCTAATCTCAAAAGACACGCTCATCCGCCCGTGGGAAAGTTTCTCAACAGCTTTTACACCCCAAGCTCTCCATTTTGTTTTGACTCACCAACAGATAGAAAAGACAGAGGGAAATTTCTCAAAACCTTACTAACTCGGCAGCCTTCTCCAGTCTGTGTATTGCATGGCTGTGTAATTTCTGGAGAAAACAGCACAACCTTCTCCATTACACCACGTCTGGACCTGCTAAACGGGGTTTTTTTTCTCCCCAGCAGTTATCAAGAGTTTGACTTTCTTTTGTGAATTCAGTTTTAACCGGAACCGGTTTGGTGAGCCGTTGGTGAAGACTTCAAGCACCATTTTATTCCAAGATGCCGAGACACCGCCATTCTTTGAGAGAGAGAGAGGGGTCTGGTTTTTGCAAACCACTCAGCGCAACCTGTGGATCTTTCCTTAGCGCCACCCAACTTCCGGGGCTCGTGGAGAGCCGGCTTCACTCCGTGCGCTGCCTGGTTCCTGTAAAAATTCAGCAAGAATTCCGGCGCTCCTTCCCGTCCGCGCCTTCCCGTGCAAACCCCCGCGGCGAGGCCCGTCCACGACCCCGTTCATTGCGCCTCACACAGCGCGAGGCCTTTTCGCCGCACCCGGGCGCACGGCGCGTTACCGAGCGGAACAGCGAAGGAAAACAACCCGTGAACGCCTCCGTCAGGACAACGGAACACGAAAGGGTTTTTTCCTCGTTTCTTGGCCCGTGCCACCGTGCTGGAACGTTACCAACGTGAGACAAAAATCCGACTTCAGCTGGGAAGGTGCCCTCAAACGCTACAAACGTGAGACAAAAATCCGANGCAGCAGCAGCACCACGAACTGACCTCGCTGTTCGAGTGCCCCGTGTGCTTCGACTATGTCCTGCCGCCCATCCTGCAGTGCCAGGCCGGGCACCTGGTCTGCAACCAATGCAGGCAGAAGCTGAGCCTCTGCCCCACGTGCCGGGGCTCCCTCACCCCCAGCATCAGGAACCTGGCCATGGAGAAGGTGGCCTCGGCCGTGCTCTTCCCCTGCAAGGTAAGGGGGTCGGCAGGGGGACGTGCACCCCAGCAGGNATTCAGCAAGAATTCCGGCGCTCCTTCCCGTCCGCGCCTTCCCGTGCAAACCCCCGCGGCGAGGCCCGTCCACGACCCCGTTCATTGCGCCTCACACAGCGCGAGGCCTTTTCGCCGCACCCGGGCGCACGGCGCGTTACCGAGCGGAACAGCGAAGGAAAACAACCCGTGAACGCCTCCGTCAGGACAACGGAACACGAAAGGGTTTTTTCCTCGTTTCTTGGCCCGTGCCACCGTGCTGGAACGTTACCAACGTGAGACAAAAATCCGACTTCAGCTGGGAAGGTGCCCTCAAACGCTACAAACGTGAGACAAAAATCCGACTTCAGCTGGGAAGGCGCCCTCAAACGCTACAAACGTGAGACAAAAATCCGAGTTCAGCTTGGAAGGCGCCTTCTTTTCAACGCCGGTTGCGCACAGGCAGCGCCGCGACGTTCAAGCGCCGCGTTTCCCCCGAAAACTGCTTTGACCCGAACCGACGGGCACCCCCGCACCCGCCCCCCGCCCCCCGCCCCGAACGCCGTCGCAGAGCGTCCCAACGCCACTCCGCCCCGGCGTTTCCACCGCGGCAACCGCGCCGCC